>JAMFQS010000007.1:13933-146713 GCA_025503055.1 Sordariomycetes sp. B11D1 | reverse complement strand
CTTTCAATGCCATCTGTTCTCCCGCCTGTGGCATGGGCCGGTTGGTAGTAGCCCGCGTGTAACCACCCCCTTGGCCCCCCCCCCCCCCGGTGGTCAGTGGAACTGCAATGACAGGGTCGGAAAGGGCAAGGATAGAGGAAAGTGAATGAGTATCAGGCGATGTCGGTTCATTCAGCTCGTTCATTACCAATGTTCGGCTCGGCAAAATATCTTTGTTCTTCATATACTTTGGTAGGGGTTTCAAGCTCAAACTCCAAGGAGGGACTTACCATTTCTTAAAGACGTCAATAACTCCGTCTTTCTTGAAAGTCGACGGCTGAATTGTTTGACAGGTTCCCAATACAAGCGGGAAGGTCCCGTATTTATTCAACTCATTTTCTTATCGTGAGCTGTGGAGCAGTGTTACTCTAGGCACAGCCCACCTTTCGTCTCTAGGATCATCCGCCGTCATAACTGACCTTCATTGAACAATGATGAATCATTATGCATTTTAAGCAGGCTTTTCTCCTCTAGAATCTCCCTGCAGTCAGTCCAACTCTTACATTCTGCGCTGACGAGTTGTGGAGACGAGAGATCCTGGTTTTCGGCGAGTACGACGTTGAGTGAGCGTGAACCATTATGATTCATCGCGAGTACAGCCTCTGTCGCCGACCCCTCATAAATCAGCCAGGTAACTTATTAACCCCAAATCCAAACCAAGAACTAAGCCCGCTTCTCGGTGCTCACTAAAAATATCTCCAGATCCATACCTCTCTATGGGCGATTAGTAGCACTCGAGATCCCCTATGACGGTGCCCCCCAAAATCAGAGCTGAAGCCGTGAAGCAGTTACGCATGACTTTGTATACTGAGAAGGACCTTGCATCAAAGATGAACACATGCATGAGGGCACCACCCAGTGTTTCGTAAGCCCAGAGATCACTCTACCAGCTGGTGGCGTGTGATCGGGGGCCTCAACTGGGGATGCGACGCGTCCTAGCATAACCAGCCTGAGCTGCTGACGAATTCCACACTAACTTGTGTACTCGTCTTCGGTGTTCATTTTATTAGACACGACATTTGCTATATTGGGGGGGGGGGGGGGGGGGTGGGCGCGGGGGGATAAGCGGCGAAGGCTTCCACATGAACGAGAGGCTCTCACGCTGGGAGCCAATTGTAGAAAGTAGATAAGTTAGGGCAGTCTATGGGACCAAGGGCGGTAAAATCATTGGCCATCCGAGAGAAATATGATGCATGTTGAAACACCACTACTTTCTCCTATTCGCTCCATGTAAGCCCCATCCAACTCTAAACCTACGCGAGAGCAATGCCCGTATAGCACGCATTGTCCCTGTGGATGGCGACCTTCTTCCCGGTGTCAACGTCAACCTCGTATACGCTGCCACCCAGGTCTGTAACGTACACCTTCCGGCTCGTCATATCAATCTTTAGCCCAATTGGCTCGCTGAAGTGCCGCGCGACTATCTCGGGAGTTACCTTGCCGGCACCCGTAAACGCCGCGAGGCGGATCCTGTTCAGCGAGCTGCCGACGGGATGCTCACCGCGATCGGTCCAGTAGAGCGTTTGGTTCTCAGAATCAATCTCTAGGTCGATGGGCTCAGGCAGGTTGTCGAACAGGAGCTCGACATCCGACCGCTTGCCTGCGGTCTCGCCTCCGGGAATATCGAGGTTCGCGCGGAAGATGCGGCCCTTGCCGGCCTTGCTGGGCCCCTTTTGTGTCCAGTACATTTTCCCCTCCGCCTCGTCGACCGCGATGCCGACGCACCACTGTGTCATGTCTGGACCTGCACTCCCCTCATCTCTATGGCGGATCAGAACCTCGTGGTTCTTTCCGTCAAAGTCAACCCTATGTACAGAGGTTCCCTCACGGTCAGAAAGGTACAACTTCTGCGACTTGTGGGCGATGGCTAGCTGTTTGGGGGTGTGAACCTTGCCGGGGGGTATCACGACCTGGACATCGGAGCCGTCGACGTTGCTGGACATCACGGAGCCGTCGCGAGTGGAGGTGCTTTGACCCATGTTTGTCCAGAAGATGCGTCCGGCGTCATGGGATATGTCGATACCGTCGGGCAAAGGCTGGTTTCTGACGATGGTCTCGGCGCGGTGGGTGAATAGGTCGACTCGGAGGATCTTGCCGTTCGTGGCGACATCGTTGAAAGATTGTAGGTTCTCTCCTATTCCGACGTCGAGCACGTAGATGCCCTTAGTCGATGCATGTCCATTGGTGGTGGGTGTCGTTTCGGTTTCATTCTGGGAGGCAGGAGGGTACAGTCCGCCCTTGCCACTCTTCTGCCCGAGCCTGCCCTTCGAGATGTACTTCTGGCGGAGCCAGTCGACCGTCATCGAGCCGTCAAGACCTCGTTCTTGGATGTAGTTGTCCTCAATGAAGGCGACAGTATCAAGCCCGATTCGGTCCATCAGCTGGCAAGGCGCGATCTCGGCCTTGAACATGGTCTTCCAAAGAAGATCAATCTGATCGGGACCACTAACTCCTTCGGCAAGAATCTGGAGGATTTCTCGCTTTACTGCGGCCCAGAGGCGGTTGAAGATGAAGCTGTAAGATTGCTATTAGCGAACAAAGCGGACAACGGGTTGTATATATGTAAGAACTTACCCGGTTGACTCCTTCACTGCCGTGACAACAAGCATTCCACAGCCCTCGAGGGCTTTAGTAAGGAGAGGGAAGACCTCGGCATGCGTAGTCCCGCTCGTCATGAGCTCGACTGTCAGAACATCCGGGGGCATTGTGAAGTGGATATTGCACAATAGACGCCGGCGCTCGTCGGCAATTTTGTCCGCCATCAACGAGGACCTGAAGGACGAGCTGTTGGACCCGAAGATGCAGTCCTTAGGACATAGAGTGTCAAGCTTTCCGTAAACGTCGATCTTTAGCTCCAGCTTCTCTGGGATCGCCTCGACCACAAGCCATGCGTTCTTGACCGCGGACGATAGGTCATCAAACGTCGAATGGGTGCCGGGCTGGGCGGGACGCGAAGACGCGGGTACAAGGGCGGCATAAACCGCCCGCTGCTCCTCGAGGTAATCTTCAGCTGCGCGGAGAGTTTCGGGGGACAAGTCGTAGATGTGGACGTTGTACCCGCCTGAGACGAAGACGGAGGCGATGCGGCGGCCGAGGACACCGCCGCCGAGAACGACGACGGGTCTGGACCCTATGGACGGAGGTTGCCAAGTCATTCTCTTGAAAAGAGGTGTACAAGAAGATGCGATGAAAGCAACGATAGTGAGTAGAAGCAAGATATTACACTATAGTACAGGGGTATCTGTGCAGGCTTTCACTTGAAACCCTGGAAGGGAATCTCCGATGAAGCGGGCTTATGTCTTGATAAATATCATGACAGGCGCAGCAAGTGCGCCTCTCAGTCGCCGATATAATCCGAATGCCGGAGACACTATTGTGGGCCACCCCTTGATGTCAACGCCGAGGCATCCAAGGCCCATGTTAGCGCTCCGGAAGAACGACGCCGTTGTGGAGCCCTCTCGACCGAGATTCGGCCGAGGGCATGAAACTTCTAAATTCGCGCTAGATGACTTCGGACTTTTTCCAAGCCGGACTGCCGGGTTTTAGCGTTGTCCGTGGTTCAGAGGACTCATATCAAAGACGGGAATCTTTCGGAGATAGCGCGGTGTTGTCGCTTTGCTTGACGCGGCTTCTGCCTACGTGGTGCCGTAACGGTCTCGCGCGGGAAATTCGGGCGGCTAGTGGGCCGGCCAAGATGCTCGGTAAGCTCGGATTATCGGCCGCGTAGTGGGTTAAGCTAGGAACTTCCATGACGAATGGATGAGCGTGGGTTGTCACCTTGGCCTACGTTGTTACCCGTCTCTATATGGGAATCATGTCGTTGACTGGGGTCCCTACCACTTTCCATTGGAGGATATGGGCATCTTCGATGTAGAATCCAGTTCTAGGAGACAGCTTGATGCTAGTACATGTTAATAGATAACCTGTTTTGTACTGTAAAATTGCCGGACCCGTATGTTTATGAGATTGTGCAATACAACAGTAATATCCACCTCGTGGGAAAAAGCCATGATGAAACCGAAGATATCGATCCTGAGGCTATACAATGATCATAATGTCATAGGGATAGTGAATACAAGCCGCGGATTCGTACTAATCCAGTACATCACCACAGCCTTACGACAGGTTCAATAAGTATTTAAGAAGACACTTTTCACTTAGATATACGTTAAAGGGTACTAGACACCGGCAAAGTAGAACATTGCT
Organism: Sordariomycetes sp. B11D1; assembly: GCA_025503055.1. Taxonomy (NCBI): domain Eukaryota; kingdom Fungi; phylum Ascomycota; class Sordariomycetes; species Sordariomycetes sp. B11D1. The sequence goes on along the minus strand of JAMFQS010000007.1, from coordinate 142,468 downwards.
TGAGGCTACAGATACTGGAAACTAGGGATGCTGCTACCGCCCCTTGACACGCTTCTTAAAACAGGAACACCTGGTCCGTCGACTTGGACATAGCCCCGGGCTCCTTGAAGCCCAACTCAGTCAAGTTCTTCTTCATGGCGTTGATCATGGGCGGCGGGCCGCAAAGCAGCATTTTGGAGTCGTCCGACGCGGCTGGGAGGTGGTCCTTGATCATGCCGGCCGTGACGAATCCGGACCCGCCTGTCCAGCCCGGCGGCGGATTCGCGAGGACGTAGTGCACCTGGAACTTTTTAGGGCACTGTAGGGCAAAACCGTCAAGCTCGTCCTTGAGGAGGATGTCGTCTTCGGTATTGTTGGCGTAGATGAGGCTCATCTTTGTGGTGTCTGAGTCGTCGGAACATATCGCGCGGATCATCTGGTACATTGGCGTGATTCCCGTTCCGCCAGCGATCATACCGATATGCTTGGCGTAGGAGGTCGTGTACTTCATTGAGCCCTTGGGGCCGCGGATGTCGATTGTCTGCCCAACTTGCATAGCCTCCAGATGCTTCGTCATCAGGCCCTTGTCGTATACCTTGATGAGGAGCTCAATCCTCCCGAGATCGCTGTTGTTTGACACTGGCGTGTAGGAACGCGAGATGGTTTGTCCGTCGATGGTCGCGCGGAGAGCGATGTGCTGGCCCGTAGGGAGGCCGAGAACATCATCGTGGCGGGGCAACGCGAAGATGAGGCGGTAGACATTCGGGGATACGGAAACCTTGCGCACAAGCTTGAATGGCCTCCACTGCTGCGCCTCCAGCACGCGGGAAGCCACGGGCTTCGAAACCATGGTCGCCGGTGTACTCGCTTTGGGAATGGCCATGACGAACTCCTTGCGGGCCGGACGGCGAGCCGCGTATACTCCAAATTCCTTCTGCCTGTCGAGCTTCGACCACGCCCAAGTGATGATGCTGACGCCGGTGGACAGCTGCACAACTGTCGCGATTCCGAAACCCCACCAGAAACGAGCGTTTGTCCCGGTGGACTGGAAAGCTTGTTGTTGGAGCTTGCGCAGCAGACTGGTATCGAGCTTGCCGGTCGCAGCGCCCCATACTCCCGCGCCCAGACCGGCGGTCAGACTGAGTTTGAGAAGTCCGCGGAAGAGGCGGCGGGGCCATTGCCTGGATGCGTCGGGGGTCGTGATGACTGCAGCGGTTTGGGAGACCTTGTCGTAGGTTGGGCGGTAGACCTCGATTGCCTCGGCGTGTTCCTAGTTTGTGTGGTCAGGTCAGCTTTCCACTAGAGATGTAAGGGGAAAGCGCTTGGAGACCGGAGTCGATGTACCTCTTCTGGCAAGTTCCCGATACACAGGCCTTCTAGCACTTCGTCGGCGTCCTCTGAGTGCCCAGCGTCCACGAACTCCTCCGTCGCGTCCTTTCCGGCAACTTCTACCAGCAGAGCGCTACCGCCGGGGTGTTCCTCGAGGTACCTCGTCACATTGTACACTTTTTGGGGGAAGCAGAGTGTTAACATTACTCGGCATCCGAAGACACAAAGTGGCCGTAGGGGAAGGGACATTACCTTTGTTGTGAATGACAATCCAAGCATCAGAAGGAGTGTTGTGCTTCTGCACATCCGCCAGCGTATACGTTTCCATTATCACAGTCGACCACAAGGGGAGAAACGAGTTGCCGGCGATAGATGGTATTGGGGAGGTCTAAGCCAGATATAGAAACTAAACAATTTGATGAGTAGTATGGACACAAGTAAAGGTAGCCAGTAAGATAAACACTACAAAGGGCCGTTGGTACCACGGCGCATGTTATATATGGTCCGGGTCTTTAAAGAACATTAGCATCTTGCTCCGGACGGGTCGGTCTCGGACCGGGAAGCACTGGCGCGACATGGACCGCTGGTAGAGAAGGCCTTCGGACTTCCTCAGCTTGATCCCCTAGCTCTTAGACTCCATCGAATCCGAGCCACTAAGCTGTGTCGTATTTAGATAGAAATTTTTCGTTCGAAATTCGGCGAAATTCGCGCTTCGTGGTGCCTCATCCGATAAGGACTGTATTGGAAAGCTTGTCTCACGCTAGCTCAGGCGAGCATATGATCGCATATGAGTGGCTGATGGCTGATATTGTGGGGTCAGCAACTCCTAGCTCAGCGACAGAAGCTCGTGCGAACTTCGCCCGAAGCTCGCACTCTGGTGCTCTTATAGGGCCATATAGAGCGGGCCGAATTCCCTTCCTCAGCCCCACCGAAGCTTGGAATCCCTGGAACGGACTGCTTTTAGAAAGATCGGAGATGGCGTTGTCGACGGAGTTCCTCGGAAGGGTTTGACTCGTGTGTTAACCCAAGAAGAATGTTGTATATATAAGAGGTAATTCTCCGCGAGGATTGATAACAGCTTCATCGCTTGGCCTCATTCCTGCTTCAAAGACACTACCGTCTCATCACATCATGGCATCTCGACAGTTCTACTTGCTCGGTGACGCCGTGTCAACGTCATGTGCGGTCCAGGTTGAACCTAGAGGGAAGCTTGACGATGTGCAAAAAGCAGTTGCTTTGGAATTCCATATCGCACAACCTTCAGGTGTGTATCTCATACCCACCAATCCCGTTTGCAGTTCGCTGTACTAATGTTCAGATAAACAGGCGTATCCTTTCACTCCGCTGACCGTGAGCTCACGACACCCCAAGATATCCTAGACCAGGAAGCCCCCATATCCATCCGAATCGATGGGAATCCCGTTCAGGACCCCCAGGGACCCGACGGCCTACCTATCGTCGGCAGCTTCTACGAGATCTTCCCCGACCATCTCGGAAACCACTACCGCCTCTTCCGCAAATATGGCCCCGTCATCAAGACAACCAACATGGGCAAGACCACCTACCTGACGGACAGCCCCGACGTGGCCCAGGTAGCCTTTGCGGAGTCTGAATACTTCACAAAGAAGATCTCTGAGAACCATCCACTCTTTGGGATCAAGGACAACACGGCCATCTTCATCGGCGACACCGAGACGGAGAACTGGAGGCTCGCACACAAGTTCCTACCGCCAGCCCTGGGTCCCAAGGCCGTCAGGCACTACACCCCCCTCATGCAGTCCTGCGCGCGCAAGTCATTCCGTGTCTTCGACGAGCTCGCGTCCCGCGGCGAGTCGTGGAACGTCTACCGGTTTATGCTCAAACTCGCATCACAGACCATTGGGCACCTCACACTCGGAATGGACTTTGGGCACTTTGACAGCGTCGACTCGGGGCTTCACTCCATGGTCACCAGCATTGTGAGCGTACTGGCCCTCAACAAGAAGGTGACGGCCCGAGGAGAGTGGTATCGCCACATGCCGTTCGGGGACGCGGCCCGTCTGAAGGAGGTGCAGAAGACGACGTACCACCAACTTCAAGAGGCCATCGACAAGACTTCCGATTCGGGCATCAATGGGTTGCCGCTTAACGACGCTGCAACCAAGGCGAGCTGCGTGGCTGATTACCTCAAGAACGCCGTCGACGAGAAGGGTGAAAAGTTCCCTAGCGGCCTCATAATCTCCAACATGATGGTCATGACTGGCGCTGGATACACGACGACATCGGCTCTCATGTCGTGGCTTATCTACTGTGTCGTGACATACCCTGGCGTTCAGGAGAAGCTACTCCAGGAGCTCATCGACTATGGCATCGGTCCCGAGACAGAGTGGACACCTGAGCTTGCGCATGGACTGCCGTACCTGGACAAGATGGTCAGGGAGACGCAGCGTCTCCATAATGCTTCGTTCCAGCCCGGCCGTACGACAAAGACGGAGGTGATTGTCCCGGGAGGGTACCGTCTGCCGCCTGAGAGCGTCATAATCCCAGCGCTCTACGCCATTCACACGAATCCTGCGATATGGCGTGACCCATTCCGGTTCGAGCCGGAGAGATGGGATACGGATGAGGTGAAGAATAGACACCGTTGTGCCTATGTTCCTTTCGCGACAGGGCTCAGGGGATGTATCGGGTTCAATTTTGCGCTGTTGGAGGTTAAGATTTTGTTGTCCGAGTTAGTTTACCGGTACGAGTTTGCGCGGGAAGGGCTCGAGGCGATTGAATACGACCCCGAGTTCCAGCTGATTAGGCCGCTGAACTTGTATGTTAACGCTAAACCGAGGACATCATGGCCGTATAAGACGAAGGCTTGAGGGCGGGTGGGCGTTTGGAGCATTGAGGATTGTACCATAGGGACGCTTTCACATGGTGAGAGGACTCGGAGGCAGAATACTAGGCATATAAAACATTGCGAATTTGAAGCCTTCCAAGTGGATCTTGATCAAGGATAGTGACTATGTCGATGGGTCTAAGGGCATATAGATATAGGCGCTGTATCCTCGCCTTTTCCGTCGGAGTAAGACAAGGGCACGTATGGCTTTAACAAGTGGCCCGTTATCCAGTTTGCTCGTCATTATCCATCTCATCAGGTAAACACCCCTTAAAGATCACCGTATGTTTCCCGTAAAGCCCTCGCTACACGAGAACACGGTCCGTACTGCCTCACATTCGTATCTGCATCATACCACTCACACTTCTTTGCCTCATCCTCCAGAACCCAAATCAACCGCTGGACCAGCGGCTCGAACTGTCCCACTAGCCCCTCTAGCACCGCCCTCGAAACTGACTTGAGAGTCTTCAGCGGGATCGCTGAGCTCGCGACATTGTGCACGAAGGACCACGTCCGAGATACTGAGGGAAGGAGGCGGTGCATGTCGAGAAAGCTCTGCACGACGTTGGTGGAGCTCGCGAGATATTCGGCCGCGAGAGAGTCTCGGAGGTCCTGGTCGACCGTCGTGTTGTCACGCTCTAGACATAGTCGGTATGTGCGGCAGTCCACGTAGCCCACATGAATGTTGAGTGCAGCGCGCTCCAGGTGTTCCTGCAATGTCCTGCACTTTGTTTTGTCGATTAGAAACGGCTGGGCTTCCTCGAGGACGGCTTGGTGACCGCGTCGGTGAGCGAGCATGCTTTCGATTGAGATCGTCTCGCCTGGCCTCATTGCTTCATCCCTCGTACGCTCCACGGCAAGCTTTGTTAGTTTAAGTACTGATTTAGCGTACGAGCTGCCTGAACCCTGTGGGATATCATCCGGAATCCTGCCCAGCAGGTCGGGGTTCGCGGGGAGCCGGTCGTACGTGTGTGAGAGGAAACAGTCCTGCAGCATTAGCATCCACCTACGTTGGACAATGGTTAGCCTAGAGTTTTGTTTACATCCATGAGAGTACTGAACGACGATGGACCAATGCAAGGCTTGCGGTATATTACTTACCATAACCGATAACCATGCTCAGTGTTTCTGGGCACCACCGCCGTATCTATTGAAGTGGTCGATGCGGTTGGTGCGATATGCAAGCCGATGCTCTGTGCAAGGCGTATGGTCGAGCCTACGAATTCCGTCGTGAGTATATCAGGGCTCTGTTAGTCGAGGAAATAGATCTCATGTTGTTAAACTAACCCATTATCATCCACGCGCTGTTCATATCGAGGTTGTTACGGAGGCAGTGACCAAGGAGTGCCATGGCTTGGATCTGATCCATATCCGTGACGGTGAATAGGTTCGACATGCGTAAGCATTGGAAAGATGAGCACACTTCCCATTTGAAACAGGAAGCAAGCGTTAGTAAAAGCATTTCCCGGAGACCCAGCTATACCGCCGTTTGGTAGGGAAGTAGCAAGGCGAGAGTACATAGGGTAGGTAATCGTACCAAAGACCTTGGATCTAAGGTCTCGTTCCTTGATGGGGTCAGATGAAAACTGAACTCCACACGCCAGGACGCTGAGAAGGAGGGCCAGCCACGAAGATTGTGCGCCCATCGGCAATGTATACTCGCCGTCCTCGATGGTCCTGCGATCAATGAAAGAGAACAGAGCGGCGCCAAACTCCTCGTAGGTCACGAGGGCCGGATAGAAAGGGTGAACACAAGACTGATAAACACACCAATACCTACAGTCCTGATGTTAGCGGCTGGTATCCGAGCCTCGTGCACTAGTCACATTCACATTCACATGGTCGAAACTATACTCGGTTATGGTTAGTGATGGAAGGGTCCTCCATACCGTATTAAATCGGAATCATCGGGCAATACCCGTGCAATCTCAGATAGAGAAGTGTCAGGAGCCCAGAGGCTAGCAAACGGATAGGCCTTTGGTGCCAACTGATCAGGACACGAGATGCTGGGGTCCACGGGGCCTGCACCCTCTTCTGGCTTAGGGCAGCAGCCCAGCACTAGGGGCGGGTCGGAGTGGCTGCCAAGGAAGATCGTCGCACCCGTTGCGGCCTCGACCACGTTTTCGCCTGACAGGATGGCAGGGATTGTATCGTTTTGGACTCGTGCTGCCCACTCTTGCGTGGATTCAAGGAGGGTGGTGTTACCAAGCTGGTTGGAACTCGCTGTTGAGGTCGGCTCTTTTCCGTCGCGAAGCAGGTCTGATTTAAGGGACGAAATGCGCTCCTCAATCTTTTCAAGTTGGGCGAGAACATGGTTTGTATCCACGGAAGTATTGTGTCCTGTTGGATACCTAGGAGTTCGTTAGTAAGTCAGAGCGGAACGATCGAAACCTCAATAGTTGACGAGTCATTCAACGAGCGCTGGTAGAGCTGTCCTAGCGGCGCGATCGTTGTAGCTCTTCATATCAAATCATTTGATCCGAATCGCAATTGATATGAAGGAGAGGGAGATTGAGAAATGGAAGAAGCGTACCTGGTCCGTTCGACCCCTTCTTGTGACAACGTCGGAGTTCCAGCCTTTTCAGACCGATTCAACACTCCTGGGTCCCGATGGGACGATTTCCTTACTCCAGACTCGCTCACGGTTCGGCACAGAGAAGCATGGTCCCGGCGGACGCAGTTTGAGCAAGGAATGAGACCGTCGCAGCGGACTTTGCGGTGACGGCATGGAAAGCACGACTTTGTCGACCGGGGTTTTCGTTTCGTCTTTAGCAGCTCGACTACCGTGTCCTCGTCGTAGTGAGGTGGGTCTTTCGAGTTGCCAGGTGATGCTGAATCCATGGTCATGGTTAGGCCTCGCTTGGCGCCTCGTCTGATACAACCCTGCGAGTCTGCTGCGGCTTGCTTTAAACGCCACGCCCTCGTTTGGCGAAATTCGTTTACTGAGCTCGGCGTGGAGGTATGGCTACAGGTAATCTCTTATGTCGACGCCGGCATGCATCCTCGGTGTTCTGAGGCAAGGGGCGGCGGACTTGAGGCTACTATAGCAAAGGATGTTGCGTCAGACGCAAAGCTTGGTCCTTTTTTAAGCGGAGTAAATCATAAATTTCACCCCAGCGGGCTCCACCATCCTCGGTCGCGCTTACGCAGTCTGGGGCGAACTTGGTGGGGTTCTGGGCGCCAATCAACAGCGTGGCGATCAATAGTGCGGGACGGGGAAAATGAGGACGAGTCCACAGTTAGCTCCAGCAGAGGTGTCCTAGCACTGGCAATGACATACACTCCTGGCGTTAAGACAAGCGGGAGGATAAAATAGCAAGGGGATACATAGTATTACATATGAAGAATCTGCACCGTGCTTGCTTGAAACTGACCCAGACATGCTGTTGTTCTTTACATCGTCGTGCGACATGGCTGTCTGACTGCATTCCACGAAGAGAGACTTCCAATATACGGTCACATGCTTACCGGGTCGTGCCCAAATACCTTACTCATAGCTAGTAGGAGCTCTATGCCTCTTACGCAACAAGCCCGGCAGCTTCGAACTAATGGTTTCCCCGCTACGTGTTGCGGTGGCTATTGTCTCTGAGACACTACCATGAACAAGATATAGAGGTGAGAGCCTAACAGCTGAGAAGATGTAAGGCTTTGGTATCTAGTTTCCGACTAACGGCGAAGTCTACAGCGGCTGATATACAGTCAAAAAAGCCTGTTGATGCCAAATCTGTTGCTAATGCTCAGACCGCGAGAGGCAGTGAAGAACTGACGTTAGCTATTGCCACCCACCGGCGTAGCTGAGTCCAGTATTTACAGGAAGTCTTTGGTTATCCCGGGCCACGTTAGGTGCAAGATATACTGCAACTTGGCTTGATCCGATTTATTTTGTCGGGTATGCTGGACGCACCAACCAACGGAAAAGAAAAGGTCAACCACACCACTTCCAAGTGGCAGAGCCGCTTTAGAACTTAGCAAACAACTTCCACCCCGTGGCATGGATGCGTGCACCGATGTAGCACATCACCGAGACCACATACGAGAGGCCGGAGAAGAGGATCAGTCCAACCCACCCGTCACGTCCCCCCATGTCGAGCAGCGCACCCCCGATGGGAACGCTGCTGAGAGTCCCAAAACTGCCAACCAAGGTCGCCGCCGTAAAGTACCGGCCGTAGTCCTTTGAGTTGCAGAACTGTCCAATGCAGACGGGGTATAGTCCGAGATTGCTGCCGCTCGCGAACCCGAAGATGACGCAAAAGGCGATCAGAAGACCATTGGAGTCGTGTGCCGGCAGCCACAGGCCCAATACGGTGATGATGCAGAGTGTTATTGTGCAGATGATGATGTTGAACCGCCCGAGCTTGTCCGACAGTAGGCCGGGCAGGAAGCGGCCCACGACGGACCCCGCGTTCAGGACCGCAAGGAGGATGGAGCCTTCCTGCTCGGTCTGGCCGTGGGCCTTGGCGTACGACACGACGTATGTTAGAGGGATGAAGAGCCCCCACTCCATGAAGAAGATGCCGATGGTTGCCATGGCGAAGCCCTTGTGCTTGAAAATTGTGAAGTCGGGCCAGACGGACTTTGACTTGCGCGTGCCATCAGGGTTGTAGGGCGTCGAGAGGCGGGCGCGGATGAAGAGGTTGGCGAAGGTGCAGAGGGCGAGGAGGATGAAGCCGAGGGTGCGGCAGCTCCAGCCGAAGCCGATACCGTCGGGGCCGAGGAGGTATTGGAGGAGGAGAGGAAACACGACGCCGCCGAGGCCGCCGGCTGTGCTGGCGATGCCGGTCGCGAGGCCGCGGCGGACGTTGAAGAAGTGTGCGATGGCGCCATAGGAGGGGCAGTTTAGGAGGGCACCGCCGATGCCGCCGACGACCGAGTAGGTTAGGATGATCTGGTAGTACTCTAAGATACCGGATGTTAGCATACGGGGGTCGGGGATGGGGAGCGCGATGTTTGAGTAGGAGGCATACCTCTCGAGACACTTAGGAGCATCAGGCTGGCAACAATGAAGATGCTGCCCACCGCGACGAGGATCCTCGTCCCATACTGATCGAAGATGGGTCCGATTTGGATGCCAATGAAGAAGACGAGGAACAGATAGAGGCTAAATATCCACCCGATCTGCGAGTCGCTATGACCCGTGAGCTGGTTCGCCTTGAAGTAGGCCTCAAAAACGCCTGACGAGTTTATGAGACCGAAGACGCTGAACATGCCACAGAAGGAGCCGAACGTGACAAGCCATCCTTGGAGGCCCCCCTCCGGGTATTGTTCGTCATCGTTGAGCCTCGGCGTGTCGCTCCTGTTGGAAGGGCGGTGGGCGTTGTCCGATTCGCCGATCACTGGCTGGGCCGTCTTTTCGATGTCGCGCTCACGGTCGGAGTCGGGCTGGAGAGTAGTGTTATTAAGGTTTTTTAGGCAGCTGTCCTCTGCATTGCCGTTGTGAGTAATTGGCATCACTTCGCCCGTAGGGGCCGGCTGGTCTGGACAAGGAGACAAAGAGTGTAAGTAAAGAGGCTCGAATACCTTTTTTTTCTCCGCAAGTTTAGAATGAAAGATTAAAAGAAGGGAGACAGGATTCCGGGAAGCATACCATTTGACACCATTTATTCGGCCCTAGCGCCTTGGCAAAGTGGATCAAGAGGGTCGGGTTGCTAAAAGATTGGAGCAAAAGCCTGTTGTTCGAGTTTTCGGACCTGGGAGTCGGGTGGCGCCGAACCTCAACGGGTTTCGCCGCCCCTGTCGACGGAGTGGGTGAACTGGCTTATATGCTAACCACGTCGGGTCATCGCCAGTATCCATTAAAGAACTGTTATAGATCATTTTATATAGTTTAATCATTAGTGGTTCAAGCCAACGCCGTGCAGCACCCGCGTTTCTCAACGCTCCAGCGTATTACAGAGGTGTTATTAACAATGTGTTGGAAGACTTAGAACAACTCAAGGTTGAGTACGATTCACGATCAAGGAATCATCTCGCTCGTATCCAATGCTAGTCTTGGTTGTTGTGCGGGATTGGTCACAGCCCTCGGCATAGGCTGGTCATACAGTATGGTCACTATCTCCGATCTAGAAGTGTGCGTGGCGGTGTCGCCTATCTGGAGCAGCCATTACCCATAAGAAGCCAAAGTTTTGTCCCATACATATCGGGCCGTCAAGTACCGTTGTTAACAGAATATAACAATGGACAATCTCAATCCACTTATAGACTGTAAACCACCTAGCCTCATTGTCAAGTAGACAACACCTAACACCCCCTTGAAGCGGCCATTGTTAATACCAACTTAAGAGTTTCCTCCCGGCGCCTACCTCTTACTCGTCGGCATTTTAGGTAGTTATTACTAATCGCCCATTACATCGAGCGATTTTGGCCTATCTGCTGCCGAGGTGACGGTGGGTCATAGAAGGGAAGAATCGAATACGGAGTATCGCGAGTAGCAGAGAAGATTCTGGAACTTTTTAAAGATACTCGTCCATACGGCACGTTTAGTACACGAATAGCGGCGGCTTTTGTATAAAACACGGCGATCGCGGGGTTTGTTACTATATATCCGTGTTTAGGCGCTGGCCATAACATTAGTGTTTCACTGGCCTTAGAAACAATGACGGCCGGCATGCCAACAAGCGACTGATGTTCTTGCTGTTGCTAATAGACTGACCCGTGTAGTATGTAAGACATCGCCTTGTCTGGTGGCTGTCAGACCTCCCGGCAGCCGTCAACCAGGCCGGGTTAAAAGTTCAAAGGCAGCCATGGGTGAGACTAAAGCTTCGAGGCATCTCGATGGGGATGCTTTTGTATGCCGGCAAGCGCTTATTGCAATGGCATCTCGCTGATCCTAGCCTTCATATAAGATAAGGCTAGTAGATAACGTTTCCACTAGGGCAAGCCGCCATGTTGAGAAACATTTTCCATCCCAATTGCCAGCCAGCCATGGGAATGCATGAACGTGGCTTCTAGGGTCGGAGAAACATACCAAGTGTTTCCCGACGCCTGCCACGAGCATTGTAGATAGCCCAGGCTCATTCGTGCCTCTAGCGCCATCGCTTTATATGGCATTGACACTGACACATCACTTTATACGCCGAAAGGGCCCGGAGAAGCCGCACCGCATCAATTGTCGGCTCTATCCTCCCCTATGGCTGATATTGAGCTTCGACGTGCAGGTGTAAAATGTCGCTGTATGTGGACTTGTGAGCGTCCGGTGGCAACACGCTGGTGAGCGCCTAATGTTTCCTTGCGAATGCCGAGAGAATTTTCAGGCCGGCTCGGTAGCCTGCAGTGGGTTAACTAAGTCCACTTTAAGGAGCGGAGCAATGTGTTCGGGAGTTTGAGACCTCTCTGAAGCCATGTCCAGGGCCAGGTGCTTGTTGCTAGAGAGCCCGGTGGGCACAAGTCCCTGGCCAACGCATTGAATTTTGGACACCGTAACACCTATGATGACGCGCACCGGAAGATACAGCTCGGAAATTTGATCATAATTGTGAGCTGACCGTGCTTACAGTTGGGTTGCGAGACATAAGTGGCTCGGAGATGCTATTTATAACACTGCGGAGGCACTCCTTCCTACCTTTGCGGGATATAAAGTAGGCAATCCAAGACAACAAATATTGGGAATGAAAGTCTCGATACCTAGAGAATTCCACGATCTACGTATCTGGCAAAGATCCTATACTTTATCTTATCCTATGACGGTGTCTGTCTCTTTGAGAAGTAAGCTCACTATAACCCTGTCAATCATAGTGCACCAATTCATGTAATGATGCAAAACTTTAACGAGTGCCTTGCGCATGTTCCAACAGAAACCGGTTGCCGTCTATACGCATTATAAAAGGCAGTTTTGTTGCCGTTCTCGCTTGATAATTTACTCTGGCTTACATTAGTCTCTATATGCGAGTCGTTAACGATATGAACAAAAGCGGCAGTGTGCCTTTTAATTTGAGATTGAACACTCTATGTGCGCCACTATGTTCCGTAGAGACGCCAGAATGCTATTTGGCATCATGGCTTTACCAATACATGCCATCTGATGCACAGAGTTGACTCTGAACATACCGTATGATGGAAGGCATGCCACTCTTCGGATTCCCGAGGTCACATCGGTCTGCGTCGGGTTCACGAACCATGGCGCGTTCGCTTACATTCTCTTAGCGAGTTTCGCGTTTAAAACCTAGGTTTTAGAAACGCCATTTCGTTCGCCTGCACTTATCTTGCTCTTAAGGCTGACAATTATGAATCTAGATGAACTCGCGAGAAGATTCACTACGAGACTACGACGTTTTTTGACCTTGAGAGGGTATCTAGTACCAGTAAGACGTTAAATCTAATCCAAGTCAGATCACGTCTCATGGCACAGAACGCAGAGGATGACAAAGCGTCAGATGATCTTACGTGAAGGATATTAAGACTGCCGAGCCCTCGCAGAAAACACCGTGTCAAGAAGAGGTAGGCGAGTATAGATCTCCAGGGCTTACTAACTGTCAATTGCGAATCATTCTAATCCCTCGGGCCTGGCCCCTCGAAGAGAGAAGACGCGTCGGGACACCAGGTCAAGCAGAGTACCACTGGTCTGGCTCCTTCCTAGCTCGGCTGGCCCCTGGCTGCAAACACCAGTCCTACCCTACACGTCCGAGTCCAGACAACTCCCGCTCCACGCTGTCTGCCGAGATCTTGGCAGCGGGACCGCTGGCGCCCGGCCGTTCCATAGTAGCAGAGTCGCCCGACCGAGGGGGAGGGCTCGGCGGGGGCGGGGAGTGGAGTAGGGCGATGCACTTCCAAGGGAACCCCCCCCCCCAAGCGAGGCCGCCTGATCCGCGAATCAGAGTTGCCCGCTGCGGTGGATTTATGCGTGTATGGAGTATGGGGGCATGCTAAGTGGGTCCGCGGCGTCGCACGTGCGGGACGGTGATTCGCTGCTCACACTCGGCGTGGTGCATCCGGGGGGAGAACAGGAACGGGGCCGGTGGGCGGGCCTCGAGAGATAGGTTACACTTCTAGAGACGATCGGTACGTGGATACTTTGTACATCGTATGAGACGTGGGAAGGGTCCAGTAAGGGTCTGGACTGGACAGGAACACCCCACGCTTGACGTTTATCGGTGTCATTGATATTAACCCTAGATTTACAAAGAGAATTCCCGTGGCTGGTAAGTGGGCATTACGTCTGTCCGTAGCTCGCAGAGAACGGCGGTCATCTGGACTGTGCTTGCGGGGTAGTTTTAGGAATAGGCCCCTTCTCGGTAAGGCATCGAACCAATGCTCAGGTATAGAAGTACCTTACATTCGTTCCTGCACCGCGTTCTTTACTGGACAAATGCAGGGGCTAAACAATATGACTGGCAAACCTTCTTTCTGCCCTGAATATTTTGTAAGATATGACCATATCCTCCTCTCCCCCTGATCCTTTTTACTGACGCAAACTTGCCTTGGGCATACTCTACCGAGCTGAATAAGCCGGGATGCTCCACAGCATGTTAACCATGTCTCTGACGGGCAGGAGCTAAACACGGGATGACGACCGCAGGCTGAAGTAGTTATTGGCCCCCACACTCATCCCGCAGACCGTCTTGGCTATGTCTATGTTCTCGCGGCCTTAGCCAATGAGTCTCACTGCCTCTTCCCTGTACACCCCACCATAGCCTTACAACGTGCCCCGTGATCCAGCCAATCCTAGCAGAACTACATCTACTCGGGCGGAGCCTAGACTCGACGGTTAATGTACCAGCGGAAAGGATGGAGGCAGAAAACTTGTTTTTCGCGCTTTTGGCGGGTCTCCCTTGCGGCAGTTTGCTACGTCAGACGAACCTTGGACAAGGGGCAAAAGAGGCAGGAGAAGAGAAGAAACCGCGGGTATAAAGGAGTCTAAAACCGTCAGACAGTCCATCATTGATCCTAACTCTACAACCCAACACTCAACACGAAGCTGTTCAATTCGACGACTTCAACATTCGCCAATTGCACACTTCACGCTCATTTATCTCGCAATCTCATTTAAACTATTCCCTATACACTACCCAAAGCAACAATGTCTCGCCTCAACGAGCTCTACTCTCTCAACTACGACGCCAGCACCGCCGAGCTGCGTAACATTTACGACGAGTGGGCTTCCTCCTATGATAAAGAGCTCGCCGATGAGGCCCAGGACTACGTAGCTCCGGCCCTGGCGGGGGCGTACCTCCTCCAGGCCCTCAAGACCCCGAGCATCAACGATGGGCTTGAGATCCTGGATGCTGGGTGCGGCACCGGCCTCGTCGGGGCCCATCTCGCTACCATTGGGGCTAAGAAGGTCGATGGTATCGACCTTAGCCCCGGCATGCTAGACCTCGCTAAGAAGACGAACGCCTACAGGAAGTTGGAGACGGCAGACCTGTCGGGGCCCCTCGCCTTCGGGAACGGCTCCTACGATGCGCTTACTTGCATTGGCACGCTCACCCAGGGCCACGTGGGCCCCGGAGCGATTAATGAGTTCGTGAGGGTTGTGAAGAAGGGCGGGTTCATCGTCGTGACTATCCTGGACGCCATTTTCGCCAAAGGCGGATACGAGGCAGCTATCCAGGAGCTTGTCAAGTCGAAGACGATCGACATTGTGACTGCTAGGGTTGAGGACTACCGCCGCGGGGCTGGAGTTCGGGCTTGGATGATTGTGTTTCAGGTGCTTTGAGCGAGGCGTTTTTTCCCGGAGTGATCGGTCGAATGACTAGAGGATACAACTCTGAAACTATCTAGAATACAAACGAAAGTCTTGTACGAACTTTGATTTCATCTCGTAGGAGGAGCGAGAGGGGGATAAGGCTAAGGCCGCCCCTAGACGTAGGGAAGAATGCGGCACGAGCTTGTCATGCCACGGTCTCACCCTGTTGAGTCGTGGTGGGGCCCAAAGGATGTTTGGAGCGGGGTAGCTGAGCATCCGTGACGCCGCTGCCCCGCGCCGGTATCGCCGTTCCGTTCCGTCTCGCACACCCATGCCGTCGGTTTATCATGGTCGCCGTGCCGGGCCCGTGAGGCCCCACCCACACCCCTTTAACGTGGGGCTCTCCGGAACCGGCGGGACCGGCATACGTCACCGGTCGACCCGCCCTGGACCACAGCCGACAACATCCGGCGCTTCCAAGGCCCACCAATGGGAGTAGCTGGATGGGGCACAGCCAGATGTAGGCCGACATGATACGATGTTGGCTCTGCGAATCAGGTTTGGGGTGGTGGGACTTGGGTCGTAACGGCGGGCGTCTGGGCGTTGTATTTTGTCGTCGTCATAACCAGCTGAAGACCGGGGGTTCCTGCCATAGCGCCAGACGTTCGGTGTTTTGGCCTTTTTCTCTTGTCCACAAAGTCAATTGTAATCCCAGTCATTCCCTAGCGAAAAAAAGTTTAGCCGACACCGGGAAAATACGGCATAAGGGTATCTCCAGCGCTATTGGCATTCATATGTATTAGCTAAGAACCTGCCTGTCAGACGCTGTCGGGTTTTGAAAGCCGAGTCCGAGGTACATGCTGTGGATTGTCGTAGCCGAGACGTGTGTAGCCGCATTGTGCGGCTATCATTGACTCTTAGAAGCTGGCCGGATTTCCGATCGAGATTGGTCTATAAAGCCACGCCCTGTCTCAAAATGGCCATGACTGCAGAGGGGTGTCTTGGCACTCTGCGAGTTCCCTGGCTTTGCGAAGAGGCGTTGTGCCACAACCATGGAGAGGGTAGGATTGAAACACATCGTGTGTGCTCTATGGCTGGCGGCGACGCGAATTGCAAAACTCCATGTTGAAATGAAATGCGCATTCGCTCCAGCCGATGTAACATTGATGCTGGAAAGGTGGCGCGCCACGATCGCCCATGTCTGGCGGAAACCGCTGGTACATGGCTAACGACAGTGTATCATATTTCTCTGCCAAAGAACCTATCACTCCAAAGGGAAACCCGCTAACGTACGACACCTCGCGGAGGAGGACATGCACGAGGTAGCAGGCGAACAAAGTACCATGCATGCAGGAAGATGCCAACGAACCAGCGGCTTAATGCTCTCTTGATACGGAAGGTGCGAAGGAAGCTGCAGAGAATTGTTGAATGGCCCGAATCTACCCATGGACTGACAAGCGACCTAATTTCTAGAGAGAAAGGGAAAAGCGTCAACAGCAGGGCGTGGTAAAAGTTAGCTGAGGAGACACTCAGGCGCATATTTTAATTATGTAGAATAGCAAATATATCTCGCGCTAGAGCAGATGCTCAATCCGATAACTCGTCAACCGTTACAAACCGATTTCCACTCTCGCGATAATTCTTCAACCCTGTCGTGGAGGCTTGGATCTGGCCTACCAGCGATAAATTCGTCAATCTACGCATCAACGTGACGGGCAATGTATGCCTCTTTTTCAGATTTGGACCACAAACTCAATGTCCCTTTGCAGATGGATGGCGTTAGATATTCGTATCCATTCGTCGTTGAGACGTTCCATTCATTTTTCAGTGGATACCTGGAAAAACTGGGTGACCTTACTCGAGGAGATGCTCCTAATGCAGTCCGCGAAATCCCCCGTTCTCGCGCTGATGGTATCTCCCGATGTCTGGTTTAGACTGTCTTGACGGGCCTTTGAGAAATGACATGCACGAGCAGGAGAGCCATAGAGGCAACACACGTTCCCAAACTTGAATGCTGGTATCAAGCCATTGTCTTCTGGGAATGTTATGGAGATTGAGGCCGTCTTGGAAAAACACTGAGGGTCCTGGCGTCTTGTCATCGGCCGGAAGGATCGCGAGGATTAGAGGCTTCAGTTTGCTGATGATGTTCAATGTTCGGATCGCATCATCAGCTTCGCCTTCGCTATGCAAGTTCTTCATGCCAGGGTTCCCAGACAGGATTGAATGGAAGTCCTATCCGTCGAAGCCTATGCTAGCAGACATTTAATCTCTCGCAGAACAGGAAAGGTCGCGGTCGCGTTCGACGTCCTGCGAGTGGTGGTCGTTGCAGCACAGCTACATGGACACAATTCGACCGACGTCGTGTAACGAGGATTTCGCGTGGATGCTGCTCATGCAACGCAGCTGCTTACTAAATAAGGCAGTCGAGCGAGCCGTAAGCTCGCAGGCTACGGCCGCTTTTGTGTTGGAGCTGGATAACTTCCGACCACTTCATGTGAACCCAATCAGGCGTTGCCACTTCATCAAGTGTCTTGTGCCTCGAGTCTACGGGCTAGGAGACTCGCATGATGAGCTCTTAGTGGTCTATTTTTACATTGTAAACATTGTTAGGCGCGCTATATGCGACAAAGGCTAGGTCTATCGGCGCCCGGGATATAGCAATCGGTGTGTTGCTCGAATCATGTCGATAGTCGGCTTGGTGTCCGCATATTCGGGCAATTCTGGAGATATTTAACATCTACACCAGTCCATGTTGCTGTGCTGACTTCAATGGTAGCATTCGAACGTCAGTGGCGATGGAGATAGTGCACAACGTTCATTGCTTAACTTCAATATTTTGAACCATAGTTGAAAGACTAATGTCAAGGTTTGTTTATATTGTGACTAACTCTTTCTGCATATCATCGCGCCTAGGCTTTATACAACATAAACTTGTATTGCTTCTATGCCCCTCCGTTACACCTCGTGACGCAAGCCGGGCGCGCCATAAACCCCCGGGCACCCTCGTCTATTAATTCAATTGTATTACTCTACTTCCCCAGCCTATCTGCCTCAGACTTGACGATCTTTGGAATTTCCTCGACAAGACTATTCTGCACCGGCTTCCACCCCAGTACCTTCTTTGCCCGGATAGCCGTCGCTCTAGAGTTCATACCCCAACTGGCCGCCTCGAAACCAGCTGGAGACTTGACAGCCTCGTCATAAGACAATTCGCGAACCTCTGGCTCGCTCTTGACGAAACTTTGCTTATGGACCTCTTTCCCAATCTCCACTGCAAGATCACCCCAGACGTGCTCGCCGTTCTCGATGAGGAAGTAGCCCTTGGGTCCCCAGATCTCAGCGTCGTCAGTGCGGGCGGGATCGAAGGCGGCGGCGAAAAGCAGGCCAATCGCTGTGCTAAGATCGTACACGTGGACGTTGTTCCACCGCGAGAGGCCCCGGCCGATACGGGGAGAGTACTTCTCGTTTAGGATAAAGGTCGTAAGCTCGTAGACCTGTCGGCCGCGGCCGGAGACCGGGCCCCGACCCTCGCCGTAGATCGTTGGAGGGCATATAATGGCGGTCTTGACCGTGTCGGCGTGCTTTGTGCCGGTGTCTAGGACTATTTCATCGATATTGCGGTGGAATGCGGCGGAGGGAAGGTTTGTAAGCTCCTGGACACCGTCATCGTCGTTGAATATTTTGTCATCCGGCTCGCCGAATGTCTTCTTTACTTCGGAATCGAAGTACGTAAGGATACCTGTGCCACCAACATGTAGCCAGTATCCTGGGCGAGAGGGAGAATGCCCCTGCACGAGCCCCGCAGCAATAGCCTTGGCGCTGCTCTCGTGGTCGGAGGAATCTGCTGTATCTTTTGATCCACCTTTAGAACTTGTTCAAAGACAGCAAGAAGCCTCTCAGCGTAAATCCGCGGATCGAAAGGATGACAAAACTCACGGAAAACAACATCTGCCCATGCGGCCTCGCGACGGATAGTATCCGAATCTTCGAGGCTACCAATAACGATCCTTGCTTTGGGGTACTTTGCTTGGAGGGTCTTTGCTTTGGCCTCGGAACGGACGAGGAGGGCCAAGTCTAGGTCTGGATATTTGTGAGAAAGATGGAAGAGAGCGTCACCGCCAATATATCCGGTCGCGCCGGTGACGAAGACTTTGGGAGTCATGGTTGTAATTTTTTATGTGCGTTATAACTAGAGGGATAAAGTGTTGTTTTCCAAATGCCGAATACTACGGGTTGTCCTAGTCGTTATATACCTGGCATCCAGAGTAAAAGTGAGGTAATCGAACTGTCGAAACCCAACCACATGAGAGAAGCGGCTATATGTGGCTTACTAATCTAGCATTTAGCCGGTAGCATATAACCTTATAACCGAGTAGTCTGACACCACCGCGCTAGCATTACATAACTCTGATGTCTGCAGACGGGCGAAGAACGCAAGCCACGGCAATGATGTAGGGCTTGTAAGTTGCATTAGCAAAGCCGAGGCGAGGACATCTCAATTGTTAGGCCTGTTATTTCGAGTCGTTTAATACCCACTTTCAGTGAGCTGGGTCTTGTTTTATATCCATTCACGCAATGTTCCTCGAATACATATATATAAATCCGGTGTCTAGAGAGCAAGGCCAATAGGTACGCGGCCTGGTTGGTCGACTCTGCGTAATTACGTTAACTGCTTCTGCCCGGAGATATTGGTTGGCTGTTGAGAGTACGACCTTAGATCTAGATTTACTGGGAAGAGATTAATTACCGAAGTTCATAGTTGACTCAAAGTGTCCAAAATAAACAAAACGTTTCCACAGGATCTAATCTCGCTTGACTCTACTAGGAAGTGGCGAGTGTGGCGGGTGTAAACGTGGTATATAACATATTGATATTGTTGTCATGTGGTTATGGGTGATAGAATGAGTATTTTTCAGAGCCAAGGAGGTCTTGAGTCGTCTTCTAAACTGGAATATGGTGCTAGAAAGGGTGACACATGCGTCTCGTTCTCAAAGAGGCTGCCCAACACGGGGTGGTATTCCCACAGATCGTGTCCAGGAGGGAGCCATTCGCTGGCCATTGTATCAACCCCACCAGCATCGTCCAAGTTCATGGAAATTGATGAGATAGGGCTATGACGGGCTTTGTCAGTGTCCTGATGACTGTCTGGGATGTTTATAGACAAGGGGTCGTTGTCGAAAAGTTGTGCGAACCAGGGGCTCGGGTCCCACGTGTCACGTATTGCTTGTAGAACCATCTTGCAGTTGGTGAGACCGGATATACCAAGCTGCGCAGTTGTCGGGTTCGAGCTCTTGGTCTGTATGTAGAATACAACGGCGGCTACAAACACGCCGTGGAATAGCTCGTGCGGGGCTTGTAAGATCTCTGATCTTGTCACCACGCCGCATGCCACAAGAGCAATCTGCTGCGCGGCCATGTTCGTGGCTTCGTGGATGGCATCGGGCGTCATGGGCGAGTCAGGGTTGATGGGATTCGTCTGCTCGTCCGCATTGTTGTTCAGGTAGGTCAGGATGAGATGGTGATTATACATGATGGCCAGGGTGGAAGCAAAAATGTTCAAGTTTTCGCCTGACTTTCCTGACCACTCCATCCCCGCGGGGAGCTGACTGCGCCATTCTTTGAGCCTTTGCCTCAAGGAGGATGCGGTCGAGGACAATTGCTCTGAAGGGTGTGACCGGGCTGAGATGATGTGGTGCAGGATTATTGTTAGTTTAGTGGCCCAGATCTGGTAGGTAATGGAGTGGTGGTAACGCTGCTGCGTTGCCAGATCTGCTGGTAGGTCGAGGTCTTGCTCAAAGTCGGTGGTGACCAGGACGTCGACATCGCAGTGGTCGAGGTTGACCTTGAACGGTCTTCCAATCAAGGCTGCGGAAAGTCCATCTCGTATAGCGAGAACCCACCATAGCCGTTTGAGGAGGCTACGGTCGTGGGGGCTGAGGTGCGTGCCTGCCAAGGACCTGTGGCAGCCGATCGTCTCCGCTATGGTCACGCCCATGCCGATCCAGGAGTAGAAGTTCCAGTTGTCGTCGGGATTGCCACCCCAGAAGCTCAGAAGGATAGCGACCTGAAGGAGGATTACCTTGTTCGTCTCGTAGCCGGTGTCGAAGAGGGCCTTGGCTTTAGAGTAAAAGTGCCACCGTGCCCGCTCGCGACTGTCGAAGCCTGCAAGGTAAAGGATACGCGAGGGACAGTAAGTGGCAGAGACGAAGCAGACGGCGTGGAGGATGATCCAGGGGGTCCTACCGGCCTTGTGTCGTTCTATAAATTCCCTGCGATGGAAGATTGGATAGATAGGGGATATGGTAACGAGAAAGACGTCTAGCAGGGCCTGTAGTGTGTCGGGGGCAGGGGCGTCGAAGGCACCCTTGGCTTCAAGGAACGCAAGCTCTTCTGAGCCGAGACCCGGCGGATGCGAGTTTTCCCGCGAGCCAAGGCCCTGCTCGTCGACAGAACTGGAAGGTCCCGGAACAGGGAGGAGAGGCCGGCCGCCATCTCGACCTCGAAGGTCTTTTAGGACGATGGCGAGTGGAAACGACTCTCCGAGGTAGGTAACGGAGCATTTTTTTATAGCCTCCTCGCCCTCCTGTCGACCTTCGAGGAAGAGGTTGAACATGGTGGCCCAGCTGATATTGCGAGACGGTGGGGGCCGACTCGGCTGTCCGCCCCGTGAGGGGGGCGAAGTATTTGACCTTGGCGGGGCTACTGGTGTGCCCAAGGCATTTACACCATTCTCTTGTGGCGTATGCATCGAGGTAGCGTTCCGAATCGTCTGGCCCTGGATCGGCGACAGGCTATTGTCATCCCCATTACTAGCTCGATAGTGGCTTGAGCTGTTGCGATGACCGTGGTGAGCTTGCGGCGAGGAGACGCCCTCTTGCCTAGGGTTTGTAGTCTGGGATGTAATCAACGTCGGGGCTCGAGGATCCGGTTCCTGCGCGGTCGCATGAGACTGAGAGCGCGGCTTGCGGACGTAGGTACCTCGCCGCGACTGGATTAGTCTACAGTTCGGCTCCTGCCTCTCCAGGCACCTCGTGCAGGGGATGCCGCGTTGACTGGCATCGCATTTTACCCGCTTCTCGTTGCAGCGCTGGCATGCCTTGGAAGCGCGATAACGAACTCCGGCTCTGGTTTTCGCTCGGTTTGTTGGCTGCTCTGATGGTGAGGGTTCGGTTGGAGCCATGCTGCTTCTCGACGACACTGGCTGGCAGTTAGGATGCAAGTTGCAAGTATTAGCACGAGACACAGTGCGTGTGTCAGGTCCTGGCTCGCAGTTTGGAATAATCAGAGCACTGCTTACCTATTGCCGTTGTTTAGCTAGTTTCGTGATTTTTCAGCGACAACCCGTATGACGGATATATGACGGGACCTTGTAGCGGTAGTTAGGCCCGTCGAGCAGCTGATATCACGTGAGGGAGAATACTGATTGGAAGTGGGGCTCTTGAACGACATTGACGCTACAGAGTACCCATACCCGTACCGCCAGTACCAAGTCGAGCTACTAGCAAAAAAGGGCAAAATGAAAATTCTCCCGAACCTGAATCGAACAGGTGACTTTTCGATATACACTTTTCAGTTACAGTCGAACGCCATGAACCAACTAGACCATCGGGAGGCACTGGTTTAGCAGTGCGAACTCCATAGACAGTGGAGTTAGATACCCCAATTGTGACAAGGAATAAGAGCGAGGGGGTCAGGTTGTTCCGGCGCTTAAGACCAACCCCAGGTCGTCTCTCCAGGATCGCGAGAAAGCTTCGACCGGGGTGTCTCGCATAATATGTTGACGAAAAACAAATCGGCGACAACGGATATGGCAACAAGTTGGCCCAGGAGCATAAAGACCCAGGAATAAGCAATGCGATATCTCGAGCCTGTCCTGTGAGTGAGTACTCAGGTCATCACATTGATGATTGGTGGAGTAAAAACACAAACCTTCAACTCCCAAGAACACGCTCCAGATTGACGCGAATCCAAATATCTGAGTAGTTCACCAGAAGCGGGGTTCGATCTCGATAATAGCAGCCCAGGCTTGCTAGAATGAATATGTCTCATCAAGCCATGTTATTAATCTCGACAGTAGGTCGGCACCCGGATTTGGATGTACCGACGCCCAGTCATGGCACGACCGGATTGAGAAAGATTTCATAAAATACCACGTCACAACGAAACTTAGTGATGCCAAAGTAGTAAAAGTGGCAATCTTGCGCCACGAGCGAGAGATTGAGGGAACCGGGTCTGTTGCTCCATGCTGTGCGATTATGATGCGAATGCACCAGACGAGCAATAGTATGATGACGATAATATAGGTCGCGAAGATAGAGATGGATTGGAATTGAGTGAGAGCGCTCGGGTATGGAAAGCGTGGCTTAGTTGGATAAAGTATGGTGTGTTCTGTCCGTCTAGAAAACTAGCTCGTAGGTGCAATAGTGTACAAGGAGATGAACGTGCTTCAGGAAAAGGGGGGATCGGGACGTGTTCCTAAATGGGTTTAACGCGGATATTTGAGGCTTAGCATTATATAACGAATCAAGCGTACGCAGTCAGACCGCGGCAGTCCCCCGCGAAAAGATTCCTCGAAGAACCTCGGCACTTGCATTATGGGACCCCTGGCCAAGCGCACGTGCCCTACGTATCGTCCCAATGAATGTGGATTCCGCTACTGCAATACGACGGCCATTGCGCCGATCGTTACTTGTTTAGGATTACCTGGTCATTCGACCAGTGGATACTTGCTTCTAAATGGACATAAGAGATGTACCGAGGCGCTTTTGTGGGTTTCCTGTTTCTTGTTTTTACGCCAGGCCCAGTTTTGCGACACACGAAGCCAAAGAGAAGCATGTCTCGACGTTGTGACTCTCAGTCCAATGTGGCCGTGGTTGGCACAGGCCTCGCCGGCCTTGTCACGGCATATCTTTTACGAAATGACCCAAAGAATAGATACCATGTGACACTATTTGAGAGGGTAAGAGCACTGCATCGGGGAAGAGGAATTCACCCCGGGGCG
Source organism: Sordariomycetes sp. B11D1 (assembly GCA_025503055.1). Classification (NCBI taxonomy): domain Eukaryota; kingdom Fungi; phylum Ascomycota; class Sordariomycetes; species Sordariomycetes sp. B11D1. The sequence goes on along the minus strand of JAMFQS010000007.1, from coordinate 118,675 downwards.
CATTCTGTCCCTTCGCGCAACCGCTGACGAGCAGTATAGCAAGAGAAAGTTTCTCTGGGTGCCACATCAGTATTACTCGAGGACAAAACCGGCCATCAGGAACAAGTCGATGTGCCCATGCGGTCTTTTTCTCCGGGATATTATCGCAATTTAACGGCCATGTTCAACTTTCTGCGAATTCGATATCATGTTGAGAGGCTTCTCTTCGTGTTCTCGCTCGATACCGGTGACAGCAGAGCGCCTCCTATTCCATACTACATCCATTCATCGAACCTACACCGCATAATTTCTCCGATACCAGTCGGAGTGAATCCCTTCCGTTATGCTGTTCAGATTATTCTTCTGGCGGCTTGTTACCTATGGCTCTCTGCTTGCTGCTTCTTGATAACCCCGTCAGACGACGAAACGCTCGAAACCTACCTCGGGCGGATCTGGATTCCTCCATGGTTTACTTCACAATACCTGCTTCCTCTCATTTCAAGCGTCGCAACTTGCTCTCATGAGGCGCTCCTACAATTTCCGGCTGGGGACTTTGTAACTTACAGACGAAAGCTATTCGGTGCGGACCACTATACTGCCGAAAATGGCATCTGGGACGTTGAAAGGAAACTAAGAAGTGGCCTCGACGTGCGTCTGGGTGCTGGAGTTGAGAAAGTTATACCTGTCAATGCTGGAGTGAGGCTACAGTGGCTGACATCTGGAAACGGCGTAACGCACAAACACACGTGTGTATTCGATCACGTCGTCTTGGCCGTATCTCCGAACATCATTGCACGGATATTTTCCCCGTTGCGTGGGGTGATGTCGCAAATCCCCACAACAGACGTCCAAAGTTTCGTACTCCAACCGAAGACGGGGCTTTCCAGGCTATCTGTCGTGGACGCGGACCGCGAAACACATCGCGTCTACACCGACCGTTGCAAAGCTCAAGTCGTTACCCTGAGAAGTCGCTTTGCTCCCACTCAGTGGACAGCGGCTTATCAACAACTTCACAGTGGTGCCTACGTTGCCACAAATACGAACGAAGCATTTGATAAGGCATCCGTCCTAGCAGAAGCTCGGTTCACGAGAGTACTGCGAACGGTTGAAAGTCGGAAGTTGATTAATCAAATGTTTAGCGAGGAGGATCAGGCTTCTGATATCTCCAAGACTAGGTGGAAAAATGGAGATAGCGGTGTCTGGGTTGCTGGGGCGTGGTGTTGGGACGGAATGATTTTACTTGAAGGATGCGTTGTCTCCGCAATGCGGATCGCGAAAGCATTAGATGTAGAAGTTCCCTGGGCGACGGCTTGAAACAGACAGGTGCAGAAAACATGGATATTGTGTGTGAATTGGAGCTATCGAGGGAGAAGTTATCAGTAGCCGGACCCAGAATAGTGACATTGAAGTATTGGTTTCTCCAGCTATCGGATCAATCCAGTGTTGTTGTATAGCCTAGTTCAATGGGCTGCGACGATGTTCTACGCGTTTGAAATGATATCTTCGGAAACGCTGTGGTTATGTATTAAAATAACAATATAGTCTTGGTGCTGTAGCGTCTTGATAAGCTCATGGACGACAAGTCTCTGGCATACATGGTAGCCTGTGACGTGCAGGACCCTGATGCCCTCGTTCCCAGGAAATGGCAAGCCACGAGAAGTCAATCGGGTGAAACAACCAGATCGGGAAGGTTAAAATTTTCCAGAACCGTTCCTAGTGACGGCATGGCGTGTTGATTCGGGCAAATATTTCCCGAGACTCGATCTGTCATTTAGTACCTACACGCGGACGGATTGAAAGGGCAGTTTACGGATCTCCAAGTGAATGAGGGCTCCACAAGAGCTTGTGGGAAAGAAGACCATTCTGCCACACTAGCATTATAGTTGGCATATGCCCGGAATCACTACTTGTGAGAACGGGCACGAAAATCTCTGGAAATACTATTAGCATCTATTCTTAACAACGACCCCATAAAATCCCACGCAGTGGTCAGCATCTCACCCAGAGATGAAGCCAACATCCGCAATACTACCAACGTCCTCCCGAGCTCAGGCACCAAGGGCATGCGACCAAGCTAGCAGATCCCCATGGCCACAGACAAGGAGGGCTCCATTGGCAAGCAGTTCACCACCAAGGGCGCAATTGCTTAGAAGGTCCAGCCATTCAGACTGGTTACTTCTCGTTTCTCGGAATTTTGGTTCCTCAGAAGTCACTTTACATAGTTTCTCTGAAATAACCGGCGGAGCAAGGTGAGGGCGTCTACATGGTTTTAAGGTGCATCACTACCCCAAACCTCGGCCGTATTAAGGGGCGGCGCAGAGGAGGTGAACAAAGGCAGGTAGGGCGCACTTGCTTTGCTAGACCGACTATCGATAGTATTTCAGCAAACGGGGGTAGTTCCTGGCGAGTGACTTAGCATTCAGGTCTGGCTGGGCAAAATGCCCAGGGAGAAAGGAGCAGAGGGGAACGCGTCAGCGGACCCGCAGACTGACCAGGCTGGAAGCTTGTATGGTAGCTCGAGTCTCACTTCCTGTGGGCGGAGAGGAGTCCGTAGCGTTTCGTTGGTCAACGGCCCGGTTGGGGGAAAGTTTTACCGGTTAAGAGGGGAAATCTCGGCTGCCGTGCGCCAAGAGCAGCCCTACAAGCACTCCATGCCACCCGCAGAACCCGCCCTGAATGCTTGCGAAGACGAACCCTTCGTTGACCGCCCCATGGCGACACCAACCGGCGAGTGGTCCCCGCTCCCTGGCTTCTTTTGGATTCTGTCGAGGTATCCCCTTTTTATTGTGGTAGTTGAGCGTGGACATCGCGGTCAAGAACAAGAAGCCGCTTCCGCTATACCATGTCGATGTCGTTCTGATGTATCCTGATCGAAACATTGAATGGCTGAGTTTCTTTTATTTCAATTCTCGGCTCCTCTATCTACTTATGTTCCGACGGTGCCTTTTGCCGTGCAACAACTATCACAGCTCTGATGGATCCAGACCGGTAGAACCATTTGAAGATACGCCGGGCCATGGTGTACTTCCCAAGCGAAATGCCGTACAAACTCAACCTCTGGGCCTGATTATCTATAAACCTGATCAAGCCCGGGAACACATCCGCAGTAATGTCTGTTATCTGGATGAGTTCCTCCGTAAAACCCGCGATAACCAGCTGTCTCTTATAGTCCTGTTTTGTAATGAACGCATGCATAGGGCAGTTCATCATTAATCCGATGGCCCTGGCAGCCCATTTGTGCCACCCGGGTGCCGCGTCGTTAAGAGTTAGGTCGAATGCCATGATTGAGGCGTCGAGTTTGCTAGCAGCATAACCAAAAATAGGTTCTCGTGACGGGACGAAATGATAAAAACTGTCAAGCCCAAGCACCCATCTCTCCGTGAAAGTTTCTCCTGCCAAAGCTTCCACCGCACGAACAACCTCAGGCCTCCATAACCTGGGCATTGCTGCGTCGGCATGGAAAACGTCAAATGTGACATTGGTCTTATCTGCTCCGCGCAATGCCTTGGACTCACGCTCCAACTTGCTCGATGCGATCCTTGCTTGCATTTCGTTGGAAGTAATGCCCACATACCGGAAGTTTCTGCATCTCGGGCCGCGGAAGAATTTGACAATGGCTTGAGACTGGTTGCCACAACCGATTCCGAGGTCAAGAAGCGCAATGGCAGTCGTGGATTTGATATGCGGGCTGTTAAGTCCGGAAGCAGTGATGACCTCTTCGAGCAACCTGTGGCATGCTTCATTGAAGTGGTATATTGTTTGCCCTTCGCACGTTTTCCTTCGAAGACCTAATTAGACATTTATTGCAATAAAAACCAAACAATACCAGAGAAGAAAAGAAAGGGGAAAATGACATACCAATACCCCATATTCATCCACATCAACTCAAAAGGCACCTCGATATTCAACTTCCAGTGGTCCAAATCATATAGGCTGAATTTACTCAGAAAAAGTATGAAAAATAATACTGCTAGTAAGATAGCAAAGAAAAACCCTATTACAAAGCCTATGAGAGCATCCCTTGATAAGTGCTCAATGCTGAGGATAAAATTTCTAGCCATGATTGTTGCGATATCGAGAAATTAGCAGAGTAAAGAAATTTAGGACGAGAAGGGAGGTTTAATTTTATTATCCGATCTGGTGTTCTTACTCAGCTATATCAAGGAAGCAGGGGTTAATTTAACGGCTCCACCCCTGGCCTCAGTTGCCGATAGGAGCGCCGTCGGCATCAGCGAGCCTGCCCGGATCATCCGACGGCTCTAGTCATACAAGCGCCTTCCCCCAGATCGAGTATTAGGCCATAAATTTCAACAATTGCCAGCTAGAAGAGAGGCTTTTTCTTGCCAACCATACCTCAAAGGGGGAACCCTCTATAACAATGAGCAACGCCTTTATACAGACCTTCCACGTTTATAGAAGGGGATAGGTCCTACTTAAGCTAGAGCAAGGTAGTAATCTAAAATATGACCTATAAGGGCTAGTTATTCGGCTAGAGGCACTAGATAACTTTCTTTATACTAGAGAGTTTATGCTATACGCTATAAAAAGCAAACGTATAACTGCTAAACGATCTAAATTATATTCACGATACGTTAGCTATCGGTGGCGAGGCACCGGTCGCACCGGTCGTAGCGAGACAAGGCATAAGACTTTTGCCGCTCGGCACTTATGGCATCCTTAGAAAGCCAGTCAATCGAGTCTTATGGTTAACACGCCGCCGCGGTGCACAAACCTATATAGGTGCCTGATCCATATTGGAGCTCGTAGGAAGGCCGATCCTATCCTAGATAGAGCGCTTAGGTCTAGGCCTATCTAGTAGTAGGACAATATCTATCTATAGTTATGTAATCGACCCTACGAAAGGATATAATTCTATATAACTAGCTACTCTAGTCTAGCTACCTTAGTTAACCTAGTAGTATATAAAAGGTATATTCTGTAAAGTCAAAATTAGCCCGAAATAAAATTCACCGTTATTGAAGCTATCTATAGAACTTATATTGAGGTAGGCGATAAAGATAAAAGTACGTCTTATCAAGCGACTCTAAATAACCTAGTAAGCTAAGTGATTATATTATTATTATACCAGAAAAGGTATGGAACTCGGTGTTATTGGCAGGTCTGACTTTTCTATAGTTAGAATTCAGGGTGGGCGGTTGAGGTGTGAGCGACGTTAGTCCACGGACTATAGAGCGGGTTAGCAGCGTACCTACCCTTGTCATCCACGATCGAAATGACCACGCTACACGGTACATGGTAGTGGTGAAGCCCATGGCTGAAGCGCTCCAGAACTAGAAAGTTGTGGTTTTGGACGGGGTGAAGCACTTTCCGGAAAATGAAGCCACGGAGGAGTTTGCGAGGCTGCTCCGGGAATTTGTACCTTCTACAGCTTATATCAGATTGAAAAGTTCGAAACTTACACGCAGGTCCGCTGCCTAGTATGACGATTACGGCTCATTTATAATTTCTTTACTATATGCCCGGAAGATATCTAACGAAACGTTCATTACTACGAGGAGAAGCCTTTTCATGAGCCCTCCGTCGACCATCCTCCGCTCACAAATCCTGCACCGTCGCCTCCCGTGGCACCTGAAAATACCGGGTTATCGTCCCGGAAGACGCCATGCCCAGGCTCGTCATCAAATTCGGGGTATGTGTACACCTGAAACGGGTCGTCGAGCCATGGTGCCAACGAAGGATCGAGGCAGGAATTAAGAATGTGGTTCACCATCAGGTCCTGTCGAGCATCTCGGTCCATATCCAAAGATTCGTTCGATACTGTTTCTGTCACACCGCTGTAAGCACTACCAACCCAGAACTTCTGCATGGCTCTTGCGACGAACAGCGCCGTGCGTGGAAGTGTACTCACCTGAGTTGTCCGGATTGACGTATCTCGATATCTCCTTCAGGGCCTGAAGGTATTTGAAGGACTCCGGTTCGTGCTCAATAGTTCGGTTTAAGAAATCGAGGCAATGCTGCCAGGTTTCGGAAACAGCGGTGGAGTCAAGTTGTTTCCGGATAGGAGGGCATAGAGCTGCCAGCGTAAGGACCATGGCTGCATGGTATACGTCCGTAGGCTTTGTTAATACTACTGTCTGTCGAGAAGCGACACAGTCTACTTACAATATGCATTGAACCACGGTGCACCCGTCTCAGTCCCTCTGGATGTCGTGTTGATATGCTGGACTAACGCTTGTGCATTCTCGATGCAAGCGACGGAGCAACGATCTGCGAGGAGGCTTGGGAGCCTGTTCTGGGATTTCCGCGGCATGCCTGGCGCTATAGTCGAAGGGGTCTGACGAGCAGCCAGCTCTGTTTGCTGGCAGAGCAGGACAAATGGCGGGCGATATAACATGACGCGAGAGTGTAGTAGCCTGTAGTTAGTGTTAGTAGGATGCTAGATGCAAGGAGCAATGTTGATTTCCCTGTCTGATACTAACCTGGTACGCAAGACATTCCTCTGTCTCTGGAGTACACCGTCATTATCAAGCTGGAAGTTGTGATTATCCCATTGCAAGAAATCCGGGATCGTCGTCTCGAAGTGATCGAGCTGGGCATCTAGCGTAACAAGGCAAGCCAATTGTGGCGAGCTCCCAGCAGTCTCGTGCGTCTCGCTGGGGCCTCCAGCTTCATTTTCTTTCCAGGGATCGTACACCTGACAAAGAATATTGTCGAGAATCTTGTAGAGTCTTACTGTCTGCGCGAGGAATGCAGTCGTGGATGACGCTACAAGGTTGGAGCCGTCGCTAGGCGGGTTGTGGGGCGACTCTTCGTCCTTCAAGGTGACGGGTAGGCTTAGAGTGGACTTGCGCGCGCTCATTGTCGGGCGGCCAAGGGTCATGGCTAGGACACTAGGCAAGCGTCAGTCTAAGAATATCCTAATTGCGACATTAGTAAAGGATGGACTCACACATCAAGGCAAATACAGCCAAACCACACGCGCTTCCTCATCTCTCTAGATAGCGGGGACATGTCTCGCTCAATTTCCAGGTGAAGACCAAGACCTTGCGCCATTCTTAATGCAAGTCCGGCTACGTGCCAGCATCGAGTCGGGAGATTGGTGCTCTGGAGGTAGTGTGCCATGATCAGCAGGGCCTGTACCAGTGATATGTCACCGTGGTCGAGATAGTCTATGCGCAGAAGATGTCTAGCTCGATGCGCAAACGGTCGTGCCCTGTCTCTCTTTTCATGAGCTGTTGCTTCCGAGAATTGAACCGCCAGTGCAAACATGACGTTCAAGGCGCAGTAGAATACCCGCGGGGAGCACTGCGGTCCACCAAGGCCGACGCCGGTGAGCGGAGGGCTCCTCTTGATCTCCGCATCTGACATCCACAGGCGGTTGTATGACTCCAGAAAGGTGGGCCAATGCACGTACGGATACAAACACTGGACTCTATTCCGATAGAGATCAATGAGGTAGTCTGCTGCGTGCCTGGGTGGCAAGTGGAAGTCGTCCGAGTGTGCAGAGTCCCGGCCTAGAGCACCTGTATGTTGTGGCGGATCCTTCGCCTGGCGTCTAGTACAGGGTTCAAATTCTCGAGAGGACGCAGAATCATTGTTTAACCTGTCCTGGATGTGATTGAAGAAAGAGGCTGCCGAGGACACACCGTAAAATTCTCCGGACGCAGAGGCGTGTGGAGTGAGGCCCGCTATTCCCATGGCGTTGATAGAGCCCGCCCCATCGCTAGGATCGTCGGGCTCGTCTGGCAGCTCATTTTGGCTCTTGGACGGGGGATGACCCGCATGAGTTCCCTGCTGTGTCCGGGTCGCCGTTGACATGGACGAGATGGGAGATGGGAACTGCGCAGCCTCTTGCGGAAGGGATTGCCGCTTGGTTCGGTCCTCGAGTCGTTCGCTACAACCGGATGGGAACCCTTTCTCTGTAAGTCCACCTGGGGAGGTACTGTCGATTATTGAGCCCGTGACTGCGTCCACGGAGGTCTCCCTGCCGGACTGCTCACCGCTTACGCGGCCTTCAAGCTGGGCCAGTCGTTCCTGGAGAGATTTGATGATACTGCGCGGGATGTGAGACTTGTTCCAATGAGCAGCCAGTCCATTGGGATGCTCCTACTTACCCTCTACTTCCCGATCCTCTTGATCCCTCTGTCTGGTAGTACCGGCACGGCCGCTCTAGTCCTTTCCGACGGCATGCGGTGCATTGTGGCCGTAAGCCGTCACAGCGGACCTTTTTTGCCCGGCAGTCGTCGCATGCTAGCGAGATCTTTTGGCGCCGGCGGCCAAAACCAGGGACACTCTCCCTTACCGGATCCGTTGGCGGGCTCGCTTGCGACCGGGGCGAAGGAGGCTGGCCGCTTTCTCCTCTGCCGAGGTCCGGGGGTGACGGCATGGTGGCGGCTATAGCGCTGGATCCCGCCGCTCCCTTTTCACAAGATCCCCAGCGAGAAAAGCTGGTGGAATTTCGGGCATCGCATTGGTGGTTGTGTAGGGTGTTGGCCGGTGGCCATGCCTGCCGGGCCGATGCTACGTCGAGACTGCTATCAACGGTTGCCGCGATAGATGCCGAGATGAGGGCCGCCCTTGCCTCAGGCAGGAAACAATAATGCGGGGTGGGCGGATTTTTTCCCTTTATAGACTAGTGTTGTTCAGGGTAATGCGAGTTGTACTTTAATCTCCACACAAATGCGTCTAGAGAACGGGAGCAACGTATTACTAATTACTCTTAAACTTCTGGAGCTGGTACTGTTGTCGGCATGAGTTGAAGTCGGCTGAAATGTTGGAGCCTGGGTTGATAGAGCGGAAGCTCTCCGCTAGGTTGTTCCATCCATAGTCGAGGCATGGACCATGGAACTGGTGAAACTTTATCACTGCGCAAGCCCTGTTTCCCAAGCTACTTGGCCCATTCACGGAATTCCAAGATCATCTCGGCTCTCTGGTTCGTTAAATCGTGACTTGGGTGAATTCCTTGACTGCATATAAATCCCAAGAACAACTACACAGAACAAGGTAAGTAGCGTTCATGATCCTTATGAGCGATCGTATAGAATCTGATTGGTTCAACAACTACCCCGGCGATTCCATTGCTCACAAGACAGGAGGATTGATTAAGGTTGCGCGTAAGCTTCAAAGATTACAACTCGATTACAACGCTAAAGACAAGAACGACTCGCCAAGTGCTTGATAGCGGCGAATGCTGACGATGCTAATAGGACACAAAAGAGAGAAAATGTGTATGCCCGGCTAGACGCTCTCAGTATAAACATCTGCCTTCCCAGGGTTTTTCTTTGAGAAGATCTTATGCCCCGCCTTATCCGTCACCTCTTCTACCTTATCGCCTAAGAACGTCTTGACAGCGCCGTAAATACCCGAGACGATCCACAGGATCGCGTTGACAAAGTCGATCCAGACGGCAGCCTTCATGGCACTAGTGCTGCTCCCTTTGTACCGGTCCTCATCCTCGCTACCTCGTTTAAGGAAGATGCCGGCGAAGATACCGAACGTGACGATCCAGGCGATGAACAGGATTAGGTCCCAAGCAAAAGCCCTATAAGTCTTAAGAAGCTTCAAGGCACTCCCTATGATGGGAATGGCACCGAGAGGCGTCGCGGCGACGAAGAGCACCGCGGTCACCGCGGACAGGCCACCGACCAGGACGGCGTAGATCCATTCGGCCGAGACGCCATCGCCAGCCCTGCCTTCGGCGGAGATGCGGTTCCCGTAGAATCCGCAGGCAATGATGGCAAAAAGGAACTGCAGACCGCGGCAGGCGAGGCGGGGGATGACTTCAAAAGTCTTGAGCCACGTCTTGCCGGCCGTCGTGCCGACTCCCGCGCCCTCGTTGAACGCGTGGCGGCCAGCGGCCCGACCGATCTCGGACTTGTCCGCGGTCCCGAAGGATGAGGCGGCACTGGCGACAGTTTTTGCGTTGTTGGTGAGCTCGATGGCGACCTTGCCGGCCTTGAGAGCCTTGTCGAGCTTGCTCATGATCAAGTTGTGATTGGAAAAGTGGGTTGGTTGGGAGTCTTTTCGAAAAGAGGGAAATAGATGAGAGGATTATGTATGTGTACGAGGGAGATAATGCAAATGAGTGTATATAGATGAGTCCAGCTCACCGCGGGCTTGAGCTGTCGGGCCGTCGCGTGTGGGTCGTGGTTTATGAACGGACCTCCCGGACAAGGGGGAAATGAAAGTCGAAAATCGCGACAAAGGTGATGGTGCACGTGATGCCAAGCAACAGAACTAAGATAACAAGATGGTGGAGATGATGAAGCCAAGAAACAGAATTTTGCCATCGGATGAGTGCCTCTTATAGCCGGTACGACTAGACAAAGGACGAATAAATTTAGACACCGTGCATAAAGACACTCCGGGGGCCGCAGAGACATGAAGGGCGCGGGAAGACCGACGCCTATCAAACCGAGCGCGCGGTCGCTTTTGAGACAAAGCGGGAGGGTTGACTTAGCCTAAGCGCCCACTGTGGGTTTCAATTCCACAGGGCGCTTAGTGACACGTCGCAGATGTTTGCTTCTGGACCACTAAGGGCCAATCATGTCCCATCATCCAGAATTAGGACAAAGGACGGATGAGACGATCATATATTTTGGCGGGGCGATGCGTATGCGAGGCGAGGGGTTTAGAGGAATTCAAACGCAACACCTTATAAATAAGAGGTTCTGAACTTAGACGTGTTACAAGTCCGCTATCCCAGAGAGCGTGCCGACTTATAATAGCTTCTATAGAGCGTTCCCTAAATGTTAAAAGCTAAGGACCTATTATAGGATAAGCGAGGTCTGTGACGGCCTGGGCCGGGACGGCCATTTACGGAAGAGAGAAGGCGGGCGCACGCGGCAGAATGACAAAGAACGTGCAGGACAGTCGACTAATTAGCGAAGGATCGCTAGATCGCTACGATCCAACGATCCACGGGGATCTAAGGATCGTTATAATCCCGCGATCTAGGACAACAAAGGGATCGTAGTCAGGCCACGATCTAGACAGCTTAAGGAAGAGTAACGAAGGGAACTATAGACTACTTAAGCTACGGTTATTACCATATATCTAGCTATTTCCTTTTTACTCTTTAGTAGTTAATCTAAGTATAGTTCCTACGATACTATTTATAAGTGTGAAGATCTTGGTCTTCCGGGTGCCTGTTAGACAGTAAGTAGGTCAAAGATGAACAGTAATCCGGTTAAGTTGTCGTGTAAGTGCGTATCCAAGAGTTCACAGTGCTTGTGAACAGTAGCGTAGAGACTGTACTTGGATTGACTACTGAAGAGTAAAGAGAAAATAGCTAGATACATGGTAGCGACCGTGGTTTAAGTAGTGGGTGGTTTCCTTCTTTGTGCTGCTTGGATCGTGGCCTGGCCACGATCCCTTTGTTGTTCTGGATCGTAGGATCATAACGATCCTTAGATCCCCGTGGATCGTTGGATCGTAGCGATCCAGCGGTCCTCCGTTGATTAGTCGGTCGTCCTGCACGTTCTTTGTCATTCTGCCGTATGCGCCCGCCTTCTTTGTTCCGTAAATGGCCGTTCCGGCCTAGGCCGTCACATCATTCCCCTCCTCTTCAAGGAGTTGTCCTCAACGACCCAAAACGCCGGCCCATTTCCCCATTTCCTTCGTAAGTCCCTTTTCCTTCTTTATCCTTTCTGACGATGTCTAATCGCCGTTCGCAGGTCGCATCTAAACACGAGCAACGTGTTGCTCTTTCTTCCCGCATCGAACTTCGCAGAATCAATCCCGACATGCCTTGTTCTTTTTGTCATCGCAAGAAACTGCGATGTCGCATGTCCGACGACTCTGGTCGTTGTTCCGAATGTGTTCGTCGTAGGCGTCCTTCTTACGACGGTATCCTTATTGCTTCCACTCGTTCGTGTCGCCCGTCCCCTTCCCTTCGTCCTTCCCTGCTAATTTACTTCCAGTTACCCGTCTCCTCGAGACTCAGCGAAAGTTAGAGGCTAAGGAGGAAAAAGCAGAGGAGGCCCTCTAAGAGGCTCTCGCTCGCCTTGCTCGGGTTCGTTAGATCAAACGCCGCGCGAGGTAGCGTAAGAACGACCTCTTTAAGCGGGGTATGCAGGACCTAGACGAGGCGGACGGCGCGTCCTCCGCCGATCCCGTTGTAGAGCGTCAGCAGGCCGTGGGTGATGTCCAATCCCTTGGTAGGTTCGACGTGATTGATTGGGATCAGATTGGTTTAGATTTGTCGACTCCGGTTTTAGCCGATCCGGATTCCTCCGGTAGAACTGGTCAAGCAGTTTCGAGCAGTTCTTGAAATTTTCGGGTGGTTCCCAGGAGTTTTCGGCGTTAGGGTAGTTCTTCTATTTGACTAGATATTTAAGTCTTCGTCTTTCTAGGTTCTATTCCGAATCAAGGATCTTCTCGACTTCGTATTCTTCTTCTTCAGCTTGAACTTCGATTATGTCTTGAATTGGTGTGTCGTCCGTTGCTAGTTCTAGTAGCGAGACGTGGAAAATCGGGTGCAATCGCGATCCTTCCGGCAGTCGTAGCTTATAATTTACTAGTAAGGTTCGTTCTTCGATTTCGAATGGTCCTTCGTATTTAAAGTCAAGTTTTGCGCTTGGTCTATTAGTCTTAAGATTTCGTATAGCTAAGTAGACTCTCTCCCCTCTTCTAAAGGTTAGTCCCTTAATCCTCTTTCGATTAGCGTATCGCGCTATTCGTTCCCTGACGAATTATAGTTGTTTGGCGAGTTCTTGGTGTAATTCCCGCATCTTGTCGGCTCCGAGTTTGGCTTTCTCCACTTGTGTCTTCTCGTTTCTAGGGCTGTATTGCGTTTCTGGTTAAATCCCGTAATTGGCGTAGAATGGCGATGTGCCTATGCTTTCTACCGTGCTAGAATTGTATGCAATTTGTGCCGTGGGTAGCAGGGCAACCTAGTTGTTCTGCTCCTAGTTGAGGTACATCCGGAGATATGTCTCGACGATTTGGTTTAGTCGCTCCGTTTGTCCATCCGTTTATAGGTGATAAGCCGTAGATAGTTTGTAGTCCACGCCCAGTTGGTCTATCAGACTTCTCCAAAACTTAGAGGCGAATGTCGATCCTCTATCTATGATAATCTCTTCGGGTAGATAGTGGTTGGCTACAATTATCCGAAGGAAAATATAGGCTAGCTGCGTAGCGTCTGTTGCTTCTTGAAATGGTATGAAGTACGCATACTTGGTAAGTCGGTCTACGACTACTAGGATGCTATCGTACTTCGTTCTTATTGCTGGATCTTTTGATTCCGGGAGTTTGACTATGAAGTCCATTGTGATTAACTCCTATAGTTTCTTTAGTACGGGGAGCGGTTATAGTTCCCCATAAGGTTTATGCCGTCTTGCTTTGCTTTTCGCGTAGACGTTGCATTTTTCGATAACCTTCTTGACATGCTTTTTCAGGTTCGGCGTGTCGTATTCTTATTGTATCTTTTTAATCGTTTTATGGATTCTAGGGTGTCCGTGCATTGGCGACTCGTGTATCCGTGTGATGAGTTCTTCGCATATGCTTTCCGGGATAAACACCCTATCGTTCTTCTTCCAGAATGGCTCTTCGTATCGCAGTTGGCCCTGCTCTGCCATGTTTGCGATGTTCTCCTTTTCTTGTTCGTATTCTTGTATTAGCTGTTGGGTCCATGTGGTGTCGTACTGGACTCTGTGGGTAGCCGCGAATTGACGCAGGCTTCCGTCGGTTTCTTGGTATAAGACGGTTTGCGTTTCCGTGGGTACTTTCTGAAAGTGTTCCGCTTTTCGGCTAAGGGCGTTGGCCCTTCCGTTATCCGTTCCTCTGACGTAGACAATCTTGAAGTCGTAACTTGCTAGTTCTTATGTCTATCGTGCTTGTCGTTTGTTGAGGTCTTGTTTCTTTGTGAAACTGGAGAGGTTCTTGTGATCTGACCGGATAAGAATCTAGTGCTTAGCGCCGATTAAGAGGTGTCTCTAATCCTTCAAAGCTTCTACTATTGCCATGAGTTCCTTGTCTGGCAGCGGGTATCGTAGTTCTGGTCCTAAGAGTTTCTTAGATATGAACGATATTGGATGCAGCCGTCCTAGCTCGTCGCGCTGCCCGAGTTATGCTCCCAAAGCGTAGTCCGATACGTCTGTTTCGATTTCAAACGGCTTATTTAGGTCCGCTATGACTAGCACTGGTTCTGAGGCGATTCTGCGCTTAACTTCTTCGAACGCATCTTGGCATTCCTTCGTCCATTTCTACTCTTAGTCTTGCTTTATGAGGTCCGTTAATAGTTTGATTGTTTTGCTATGATTAAGTAGGAACCTCCGGTAGAAGTTAGCGAATCCTAAGAATCCGCGAACTTCTGTGACGTTCGTTGGTATTTTCTAGTCTAATACCGCTTCGATTTTCTTGCGTTGCATGCGTATTTCCCCTAGTCGGATCGTATATCCTAGGAAATCGACTTCTTTGGTATAGAAGTAGCTTTTGTCTGGTTCTACTAGCATTTTTGCTTCCTCGAGTGCTTTTAGTACCTTATGCATATGTTCCTTATGTTCCTCTTCGTTCTTCGAGAATATAAGAATGTCGTCTAAGTAAGCGACGACGAAAATATCGAGGTATTCTCGCAAGACGTGGTTGATTATAGTCTGGAAAGCGGCTGGTGCGTTGGTAAGTCCGAAAGGCATGACTCTATACTCGAAATGTCCGTATCGTGTTCGGAACGCCGTTTTCCATTCTTCGCCTTCCTTGATCCTGATGAGGTTGTATGCTCCTTTGAGGTCTAATGCTATGAACTATTGTGCTCCTTGTAGTCTGTCTTGTAGTTCCGAGATTAATGGTAGGGGGTATCGGTTCTTGATGGTGATCTCGTTGAGTTGTCGATAGTCGATGCATGGTCGTAGTTTTCCGTTTGGTTTTAGTATAAAGAAGATGGGATATCCGGCTAGTGATTGTGATGGTCGGATATATCCCTTCTTTAGGTTTTCGTCGATGTATTCCTTCAACTCCCTAAGTTGTTCTGCGTTCAGGTTATAGATTGGGAAAAACTTTGGTTGAGTTCCTTCCTTAAGCGGGATTTCGTGGTCCCATGGCCCGTGTTCCGGTAGGCCACTGTCCAATTCTCCTTTGAACAGTTTTTGGTACTTCCAGTAATCTTGTGGTACCTTCCGAAGGTACTCCTCTGGAACTTCTACCTCCATTGTCGCTAAAATGCGAGGTGTATATCGTCTTTTTCTTTTTCTGAGTTCTCCCTTAGGTAACGTGTCGTTCTTAATCGGATCCTTGCAATATATCGGTATCTGCAGATTTATAAACTTGCTTGCCGCCTTTACAGAGGTCCGGGCAGAGGCTAAGTCTCTTCTCGTCTCATGGCCCTTCGATAGTCAACACGATTGAGTGTCGTTCCACCAAAGCTGATCAGTGGCCCAGTCGATCTTTGGGTTGCTTTTCTGTAACCACGGAAGTCCAAGCACAACTTGGTGCCTGCCGGTGTTCGTAACATCGAACCGGACGCTTTCCGTCCTTCCACCGATCGTCATTTCGAGTTGCGCGGTCTCGAAACGAACGCGACCTCCTTCGTAGTTGATTGGCTTCCCATCGACAGTTGCGAGGCTGTACGGGTGCTCCTTTTCCTGGTAAGGTAGTCCCAACTTGTTGACCGTTCCTGGTGAGATGTATACGCCCATGGCTCCGCTGTCGACCATGGCTGTGACCGTTCGTCCGTTCAGCTGAATTGTTGTCGTCAAATGTCCGTTGTTTCTGGTCACTGTTGCTGCGAGGGTCCTCTTGCCCTTCTTCTTTCCTTGCGGCGTGCTCGTCGTGGCTTCCGCCTTCTTCTGCCTTTCTAGGTTGCTCTGGATTGCCTCGTCGGCCTGTGCCGCGAGCTTCTTTGCTTCGTCTCGAGTGTCCTTGATGATCTTAGCTTGCCAGTGGATTTCTTTCGTTAAGTCCTGGTTTTGTTGTTGTTCGTTGTGTAACTTGTGTAGGGAGCTACTGCTTGCCTCCGCTATTGTTAAGATGGCTCTCTCAAGGCTTTCGAGTCTTCCTTCAATTCGTTGGAGTGGTTCAGGGATGTCTTTTCCCTCATCCATTATTTCCTGGAGTGGTTTCCTTTCTCCCTTCATTACCCATTTTTCCTTGATGAGTTTGGTGTCGTCCCGAATGTTGTCGAGGGTGATGCTCTGCATGTCTTGTTCGTGTTGTACTTGTTCCATTTTGTCGATGAGTTCTCCGTATTTGGAGCATACTCCGTCGCTCTCGTTTTCTAGGGTGTGAGACTTTTCTCCTTTATGTGCCGTAATGTCGTCGAGGGTGACAGTCGGCTTTTCGTATTTCGAGAGCCACGCGGTTCTATGCCTGCTCTTGTACTCTTCGCGTTCCAATTCCTGGTTCCTCCGCGTCCTCTATTCCTAGAGTTCTCCTATTATACACCGGTAATATTCCTTCTAGAATTCTGCTTCTCTTTCTTTGTTCTTCTCGATCCTCTAGTACTCGGGGCTATTTTTGCTATAAATAGCGTATACGAGCCTTTACGCGTCTTCCTCCGATCCTAGGTCCTAGTCGTGGTCTAGTTCGAAGCATTTCTAGTAGTATCGGTCGTAGCATGCTTCCGCCTTGTCGATTCCTAGGTTGATTCTTGCTGCTTCTTTGGCCCACTTAAGCGTGTCTTTGTACCAGCGTGGGTTGTCGTGTCCTAGCATTCGTTATTGGAATTCTTTACTAGACGTGTCTTCTTCTAAATCCCTAGGGTGCCATGCTTCTTCGTCGTCCTCGTAGTCTCGTAGCGGGTCCTTATCTAAGTTGTAAGCCATAGTTGCTACGATGATCCTGGTTGTTGGTTTCTTCGGGTACCAGCCGTTATCTTCCTTGTTTCCCTTGTGGTCCCGGCAGTCGTCGTTATAACACGTCGTCCAGCTAGTGTTTGCGTGGGTTGGCTCTATGGCCGCGAACTCTCGTGGCTCGGGTAGCCGTCCCTAGGGTGGTCCTCCTCTATTCTTCGGGGGTCCCCCTTGCTCCTTGGGTCGCTTAGGTTGTCGGCAGTTTCTGGCGAAGTGCCCTTCCTTGCCGCAGTTAAAACAAGCGCCCTTCTTAGGTCCCTGACCTTGTTTCTGTGTCGCGTCAATCTCCATGGGCCCTGAGTGGTATCCCCATGAAGTGTTTCCGTTCTGACGCTTCCTGCTTATATTTAGTTGGTACTTCTTCCGGAGATTCGATCCGTAGTTTCCCTTCTTTTCTATACGTCGTTCGTAGAGCATATTGTCAATCGAGACCGACATCTCGATGTACTCCGTGAGGTCGAGAGGTGCGGGTCTGACTTTAATGACCTCGTCCTTAACTTCTTCCTTCAGGCCTCGATAGAACATATCGATGAGTGCTTTGTTAGGGTATCTAAGTGTTAAGGATAGTTGCCTGAACCTAATAGCGTACTCCGAGGCTAATCGCTGTTATCGTAGGTAGTATAGCTTGTTCTGTGCCACCCTTTCTTCGTCTGGTTCTCCGAATGCTCCCTTGATGGCGTTTTCGTAATTATCGTACGTAGCGAAAATCGTCCTAGTAAAGCTGCTCTGGCTTCCGTACTCGTTTTCCAGGAAGTCCCGAAGAGTTGGCTCGAACTAGTCGTGAGCCGCTCCGGTAAGGAATCTGGCCGCGACTCGAACCTTCTTGGATCCTATGTTCACTTCCGGGAAGTTCTCGAGGTAGTCCTTTATCTACGTGAGGTAGGTGCGGAGTTTCGCTCGGCTTCCGTCATACTTGTCCAGGGGTGGAATCTTAATCTTGGTAGCCACGGCGGTGTTTGTCTCAAAAACCGCGGGGTTCGCCGCGAGCCCTTGTCTTTTAACGTTGGCGAGTCGATGAAGGAGTTGTCGGATCTCCTTCCTAAGCTAGTCCGTTTCTCCTGCTTGCTAATTAATGACATCTTGCTATTGCCTAGCGTACCTTTTAGCGCCTTTAATCTTTTCCTTGAGCTTCTTAATCCGCTCTTCCTTATCATCATCGTCTTCTTCATCGTCGGTGTCCACCTCTATGCGGGACCTAGTCTCGGGTAGATCAGGCTTCTTTTGCTCCTGGCCCTTTCCCTTCGAGGTAGTGGCTTCGGGGGCTATTATTAGTACTGTTTAGCGGTAAGGTACTTACCGAATAGGAGTAGTCAACTTATGAAGATCTTAGTCTTCCGGGTGCCTATTAGACAGTAAGTAGGTCAAGGATAAACAGTAATCCGGTTAAGTTGTCGTATAAGTGCGTATCTAAGAGTTTATAGTGCTTATAAATAGTAGCGTAGAGACTATACTTAGATTAACTACTAAAGAGTAAAGAGAAAATAGCTAGATACATAGTAGTGACCGTAGTTTAAGTAGTCCGTGGTTTCCTTCTTTATGCTGCTTAGATCGTGGCCTTGCCACGATCCCTTTGTTATTCTAGATCGTAGGGTCATAACGATCCTTAGATCCCCGTAGATCGTTAGATCGTAGCGATCTAGCGATCCTCCGTTAATTAGTCGCTTCGTCCTGCACGTTCTTTGTCATTCTGCCATGTGCGCCCGCCTTCTTTGTTCCGTAAATGGCCGTTCCGGCCCAGGCCGTCACAGCCGCGAACTCTTATAGTTTAGGTAGCCGTCCTTAGGGTAGTCTTCCTCTATTCTTTAAAGGTCCCTTTTGCTCCTTAGGTCGCTTAGGTTATTAGCAGTTTCTAGCGAAGTGCTTTTCTTTACTATAGTTAAAATAAGCGCCCTTCTTAGGTCCCTAACCTTATTTCTATATCGCGTTAATCTCTATAGGCCTTAAGTAGTATCCCTATAAAGTATTCTTATTCTAACGCTTCCTACTTATATTTAGTTAGTACTTCTTCTAGAGATTCGATCTATAATTTCTTTTCTTTTTTATACGTTATTCGTAAAGCATATTATTAATCGAGACCGATATCTCGATATACTTTATAAGGTCAAGGGGTATAGGTCTAACTTTAATAACCTTATCCTTAACCTCTTCCTTTAGGCCTCGATAGAATATATTAATAAATGCTTTATTAAGGTATCTAAGTATTAAGGATAGTTACCTAAACCTAATAGCGTACTTTAAAGCTAATTATTATTATCGTAAGTAGTATAGCTTATTCTATACTACCCTTTCTTTGTCTAGTTCTCTAAATGCTCCTTTAATAGCGTTTTCGTAATTATTATACGTAGCGAAAATCGTCCTAGTAAAACTACTCTAGCTCCTATACTCGTTTTCTAGGAAGTCCTAAAGAGTTAGCTCGAACTAATTATAAGCCGCTCTAGTAAAGAATCTAGCTATGACTTAGACCTTCTTAGATCCTATATTTACTTCTAGGAAGTTCTCGAGGTAGTCCTTTATCTATATAAGGTAGGTATAGAGTTTCGCTCGGCTTCCGTTATACTTATCTAAGGGTAGAATCTTAATCTTAGTAGCTATAGCGGTATTTATCTTAAAAACTATAAGGTTTACTATAAGCCTTTATCTTTTAATATTAGCGAGTCGATAAAAAAGTTATTAGATCTCTTTCCTAAGCTAGTCCGTTTCTCTTACTTACTAATTAATAATATCTTGCTATTATCTAGCGTACCTTTTAGCGCTTTTAATCTTCTCTTCGAGCTTTTTAATTTGCTCTTCCTTATTATCGTTATCTTCTTTATCGTCGGTATCTACTTCTATATAAGACCTAGTCTTAGGTAGATTAGGCTTCTTTTGCTCCTAGCCCTTTCCCTTCGAGGTAGTAGCTTTAAAGGCTATTATTAGTACTATTTAGTAGTAAGGTACTTACCGAATAAGAGTAGTTAACTTATAAAGATCTTAGTCTTCTAGGTGCCTATTAGATAGTAAGTAGGTTAAAGATAAATAGTAATCCGGTTAAGTTATCGTATAAGTACGTATCTAAGAGTTTATAGTGCTTATAAATAGTATCGTAGAGACTATACTTAGATTAACTACTAAAAAGTAAAGAGGAAATAGCTAGATATATAATAATAACCGTAGTTTAAGTAGTCTATAGTTCCTTTCGTTACTCTTCCTTAAGCGACGGCGGTCGACCGTCGCTCGCGATCGCTTATTCCTTAGTCGACACTAGGCGCTCGTCGCCCGTGTCGCCCGCTTCTATAATCGCGCCCGGGCGACGTTCGCCTACGTCGCCCGCATCCTGATTGGTTCGATGTCAGGGCGCTGTCTTTGTCATCCTGGTGCATGCGCCTTGTTTCTGCTGCAACCTTAAGTGGCCGTGGCGGCCCAGGCCGTCACATTAAGATCCTAGAATAGCTTTAAAGCTACTAGACTAGAAAGGAATCGGGTTTAGAGCCTAGATAGAACTAAATTGATACCTTTGAAAACCCTAAGTATGTGACTTGACGCGTGAACGTCTCTGACATTGTGTCCTGATAATGTCATTCTGCCGCGTGCGCCCGCCCTGCAGGCTTCTATGAATAGGCGCTTCCGGCCCAGGCCGTCACCCCCTCTAGTAAAGAATCTAGCTGCGACTCGAACCTTCTCTTATCTAGTATTTACCTATTAGAAGTTCTTAAGATTGTCTTTTGTCTACGTAAGATAGGTATAGAGCTTCGCTTAGTTGCTATCGAATTGGATTGAGAATAGTGGATAGGGCGATTAAGCGCGGCTCGCATAGGTACACTAAGTCGGCGCTACGGCGTTCACGTCAGTCGTTGTTACGTTTACCCCGCAGTCTCCGCCAAGCATAGCACCTTTACCGATGAATACGGCAGCCGTCCCGGTCAACTCGGAACCCTTCCCGATCCCCTCCCCATGCGTATTAATACGAGTAGTATCTTCCACTTTTTCCTAGCTTCGTTCAAATTACATCCTTGTTTTTGAGTGAATTAACATCTACCACCATGGTGAATTAACATCTACCACCATGTCCACCGTTGCTATTGCCGGCTCTGGTGATATAAGCGTTTACTTCGCCGAAGAGTTGCTTCGGGCCGGCTTCGGAGTCACCGTTCTCACGCGAACGGTCAAGGAGCGTCTGAACGCCGTTCCCGGCGTCGTACAGAAGGTCGTGGACTTCGCCTCGAAATCACAGCTCGTCGACGCTATTGGAAATGCCGAGGCTCTGATCTCAACTATCCTCGACTACACCGATGCCTTTACAGTGGTGAACCTCACCCTGATCGAAGCTTGCAAAGAATCCCCGCGCTGCCGACGTTTCATTCCCTCGGAATTCGTTGGCGACTCCCGGGCGTATCCGGAACAGCCCTTATTTTATGCAAACCGCGGACCAGTCAGAACAGTTTTAAGGGCGCAGGACCAACTCGAGTTCACCATCATCTGCCTCGGATGGCTGATGGACTACATAGTGCCGCGCAAAAACAGGCATATGAGTGATGTAGGGGACAAGTTCCACGTCAACCTTACAGACGGCATGTTCGTGGTCCCAGGGACTGGTGACGACGAAATTCACCTGACTACGACGAGGGACCTAGCACGCGCTATTGCGTGTCTGCTTCGAGCATCTTGGGGATCTTGGGAAGAATACATCTATATATCCGGTGAGAGGACTCCGATATCGAGGCTAGTCGACAGGGTCCGCGAGAAGTATGGGTTCGGGCGGGATCGTGTCCACCACGTCAGTCTGGCGCAGCTAGAAACCAACCACGCGAAGGCGAAATCTGGCAACAAGAGACGGACGATCGAGATGCAGATGTTCTCCATTAGCGGCGCTGCCTCTTTTGACTGGGCCACGGTGGAGGCGCATCGAGGGAAATACTTCAAGGACATGCACTTCCGCACTGTTAAAGAGGTGATAGACGCTGTAGATAGCGATCCAGACGTCATCGTCTGACTTGGACCCAAAATAGATCGATTAAAAAAATCCCGTATGTGAGAACTGTTGCTGAAGAAGAAGCGCAAAGAAACAAAAGCTAAGCTCAAAGTCAAGATATAGTAAATCAGTAGGTCTGTGAGAACTCCAGATTCCGCCTTAACCATCTTCCTTCGCTCAGCTTGCCTTTCTAGAAACCCACATAGGCGGCTTAACAGCTACCACCCTTGAAACCACTCGTTGTCCTCCTCTCCCTAGGAACCTCCCCTCTAAAGAGATACCATCTTTAATCTCCTCCATAGAGTACTCCGACATAACGGCCTAGACGTCGTCCACGAGTGCCTCATTCATGACACTCTCACCGTCGTCTAGTATGATAGAGATTTTGCACCGCTCCGAGCAGCCTATGTTATGCCTTTCGCCATATTATAGGTCGGCTGACTCGTCACGGTTGCGTATTGCGTCGGAAATTATCGTAAAACAGTCGTTGTCCGCGGGAGCGTCATCGGCGTCCGGCGTATCGCACTGGGAGTCAAGCTTAAAGGTGGCGGGACCTGTCGTGCTCTTAGAACTGGCGCGTACGAAGCCCGTAAGTGCGGCAAAGGCAGGGATGAACTTGGCCTTCATGCTTGGCAGTAGTTGCGATATGGTCCAGCGATATATGACAAGAGTGTGAGAGCCTAAATTCTATCGCAGTGCGCGTTTGGGATATTTGAGACGGAACTGAAGTGAACATCTATATTATATAACTGTAGCAGCGGAGGGCAATCGACGACTAGCACGTTGATCTTAAGTCCCACTTCCTCCTGATAGAATTCAGTATCGCCAAATGCCTCACCCAGAGCGTGCGTATTGGTCATTAGTACTGAGAGGGTCCGAGATAAAGGATTGTTAAGATAGGAGCAGCTTACGAATCTCCTCAATTGCCTTTTGATCCATGATCGACGTTCTCATAGAGGATCGGGAGTAGCAAAGACGATAGCAGGCACCCGTGTACGATAAATCATTTATTCTCGTAATAGTACATAGTTATCTAATGGCCAGGTAATAAAAGAGACATTTCTATGCACTTAGTCCTTCAATCCATACTTTAACGGTAGTAGGTACCACTGTACTGTTTAAATAACCTGCAAGGTTCAACAAGCATAATGGTGTGGCGGCGAAGATCTAGACTTCCGTCTTTGCGGCACGTCGTCTCTGCGTCTGAAGCACTATAGGGGAGGTGGCGCTTATCATTATAGCAGATGACTTTACCGCCAACAGGGAGGTAGACAGAGGTGGTAGCGAAGGCTTACGAGGACATATACAGCGGTCACGATAACGGCATGGACCCGGCCATCAGAACTACCGCCATCGTAATTAAAGAGGCCTGGGAAGAGGCCCAATCCACGTCCAATATATCCTCGAAAACCAGATACCGACGCTTGTGGCAGTTTCCCCAGACCTAACCGCATTCGAATCGGCAATTTGAGCATAGGCTCCTCATAGCTGTTATCGATCCGAAGGTATGTACTTCGTAAGCAAACTACTATTTAAGAATAATTCTAAACTACTGAATATAAATGCCTTGAACGACCAGGAATGCAGTCGCCTCGTGACTCATTCTTATGAATATCTGACATGAGACACACATGATCACCTTGACTGTTACGTCTATGCCTGTGTTAATAGGGCGGATATGGTCTACCTCGGTCTTACGCTTCCACCAACCGACCGGTTTAGTCTTGGTGCCCAGCCGACCACGGCACGCTCTAACTGGTTTGAGAATATAGTCCAGCATCTGCTCTTGAAACATAACCGCTCAAACTTATTACTAGCGTTGCTAGACGCCCTCTCCGATGCACCGGAACACCACAACTTAGGTGACAAAGAACTCACGGCTTTCCGACACGTTCTCGTGGGTTTCGGGAGGGCATCGCGCAAGTCCCTCGGCGTGGCGGCCCGCTATTCCCTTAACAAGATCGCGCGCGCGACAACCCCGAGCCTCCACGATTCTTAAGTAGCCACGAGTTGATGAACGCGTCGTGTGGGTTCCAGTGCGTCTCCCGTATGATACTGTCTACTTTTTCGGCCCTTATACGCAGTTCCGGGAATCCGAGTCCGGGCTAATTCCAATTTCTGTTGAAGAAACCGCTGTCTTCGTAAAAGCTCTTCTCTACTAGCAAGCACGACCCGCTTCGACGGCAAAGGCATGCATACCGTCGGAATAGAAAGGGTAGTCGCTACACGATCATGAGCGTGAGAAAACCTCTTAGCGGAAAGAGCCCCAGTTGATTAGAAGAAACGAAAGATGAAATGTGACTCGTCGATTGCGGATGGCTAGAACCTTTCGACGTTTAGCGCGTGGTCACTTCGGTTCGGAGTCAACGGGCCAAACAAAGACATGGCGATGTGATAGAAGAAGCATGTCCTTTGTAGAAGCAAGGAAATCTTGTCGACTCTAAGGGATTCGGAGTTTCCGTCGCCTGCAGTGTCTCTACTAGAAAGGGATACTGGCCGCGGAATGTGAAGGCCCTCATGCGTCTTGTAGAGAGGTCGTACTAGTTTAATGAATAAGATATTCACCAGATTCATTGAGTTTTCTGTACAATGGTGACGGTTGCTATGACAGCTGTTTGCATTAACTGTGCCAAAGGCACATCCTCTACAGAAACATTTCGAGGCCCGACGATCACACATAAAGCGACTCGTCCGGGAGCGCTCGAGATTCAGAATCGCCTAACAGTTCCGACTTACGGTAGAGGAGTTACTATTTACTTACAGGCACGGAGATCAAAATTACTTGGGAGAGGTCGTTTTGTATTCGTAAATGCTCCAAACGCAATGATTCAATGCCGGGATGTTCTCCATTTACCGAGATACGTTCATTGCACAGGTTTTATAACAAGAAACGTAGATAGATCTTTACGAATAGGATTCGGTTGCAAACATTCCGTAATCCAGATTCTCTCAAACAAAAAATAAAAAAAAAGAAAAAAAAAGGTATACAGAATTTAAAGGCCAGCCAACCAGCACCCACGAATAATACCGCAGCATCCGCTCTATAGATTACACTTCCTGCTCGGTACCACTGCGATCGTTGTCGCCCCCCTTCTCGACACTTTCATTGTGCAAAATCTCCTCAACATACTCCTGCTTGAGTTGACCGTGCTTGTCGTAGCGGTAAGGCTCGTTGAGGGAGTTCGGAACAACGTCGAAGATGCTAGAACTCTTTTTGAAGATATCGTCCATCTCTTCCAGAGAGCGAAGACGAGTCTCAGGGAAGAAGAAATACACGCAGGGGAAAATAAATGCGTTGCTGGGAAAGTTAGTCCGGAGTCTGTGAAAATTCAATAGGGGTACAAAAAAGAACTTACATCACGGCGAAGATAATGTACGTTTGATATCCGATGTTGCCGAATGCAACGGGTGTAATCATCACAACCATGAAGTTGAAGATCCAGTTCGCACTTCGGCCGAGATTAGATCAGTATTCACCTTATTCGCGTGGGTATATGGGCTACACAAGACGAACCTAGTAGCGAGCGCATTGGTAGGGGCACGGATTCGGAGGGGCACGATCTCGGCAGGGTACAGCCAGGTCATCCCGAGCCAACCAATGGCGAAGAAGGTGTTGAAGACAAAGAGGAACACGGCCTGTCCTATGCCAGCTTGGGTGTCTTCTAGATGTGTGACTCGGTAGTTGGTACCGGCGAGAACAGCCATTGAAATGGACATTCCGGCGGCCTGGGGCGTAATCATGTAAGTGAGCGTCATATCTGGTAGGCCAGGCAACTGAAGACTTACACCGAAAAGCATGAGCCGGCGGCGGCCGACCTTTTCAATAATAAAGATGGGGATTAGGGCTGCCAAGAAATATTCAGTGCCGTTGCAAGCTGCGAGTAGCTTGGGGTAGTTGTTGTCGTTCAGGCCGATCTGGCCGTATAACATCGGGGCCTGTTGAACTAGTGAGCATCTAAGGCCGATATCGGGCACGTGCCAAGAATAAGGGATCCACAACTCACATAGTAGGTGATAAGGTTGATACCAGAAATCTGCTGGAACATCTGGTTGACATATGCAAGTACTACTCTGTGGAACTCGCGATACTCGCTCATGTCGAAGAGGCTTCGGTAAGAGCCCTTAGACATCTCCTTGAGCGTTTCCTGGATAGCGTTGAACTCGTTCTTGATAAGGGGATCGTCCCGGGACTTGTCGTTAAGGGCTTCGAGAACCTCGTAGGCTTCGTCATGTCGGCCGCTCATCACCAGCCATCGAGGCGATTCAGGAAGGTTGCTGACTGAGGTGAAGATAATGAGGGCGAAGAGGATTTGGAACGCAAGGGGGAATCTCCATGCCACTTCGTGGTCGGGGATCCAAGCAAATCCTAAGTTCCAGCTGTCAGTAGCGACCTCCATACATCCAGTACGTGACTCAACGAACCATAGTTAATCCAGTAACTGGTCGTGATGCCTCCAGTAATCAAGGCTCCCTCAATCATGACGAATTTTCCACGGTCATGGGACTTTGCGGACTCTGACTGCCAGGTCGGGACAGTACTTGTGTTGATACCGTTGCCAATTCCGGTAATAATACGACCGATGATCCACTGCTCTAGATGGTACGACGACGACATGATTATTGCTCCGATGGTCATGATAGTGCAGCCAGTCATGATCGTTCGTCGCCGGCCTAGAGGGTTACCGATAAAGATGCAGAGGATGGCTCCAAGAAAACACCCCAAATTGTAGGATGCGACGGCAATTCCTTGGTTCGTCTCGCGCTGTGACTGTTCGGGGCGTTCAAGGCCGTCCTCCTGGGGATTGATCTCCGGGAAGTATTTGGTGAATGAAGGTAGATCGAGTAAACCACCGGTGACACCCTGATCATAGCCGAAGAGGCTTTCACAACACAAGTCAGTATTAAGGCAAAAGAATATGGCGTAACAAACATACAAGAAGTCAAGACTGCCCAGGGAGCTGATGGCCAAGTTCAGGGACCGGCCCCTAAAGCCCCAGAATTTGGGGATCCCGAACATGATTGCGATGTCAGAATAGAATGCAGAAACACTAGTTAGGGAAGTTTTGGTTTCTGCAAATTAGACGAAGAATAGTCTGGGACTTAAACCGTTTATGAGGAAATGATGAGCGGAAATGCTCCGAGCTTAAATAAACCTGTCTATCCTATCCCTATGGAGAACTACATGCAGCAAGAGTCGATGTACATAGCGAGCCGAGGGCCTAAGGGTCTCGAAGGATGAGAGGGGTATCCACAGGACAGGGTTCGCTTTCGAGGCCTTGGGAGTTTGACTGGGTCACAGGTTGGATTCTCCACCTCCGGAATCCGTAGTTCTCAGACGTGGACTTTAGCTGACGCGGAGGGATGCGGGTCTGGGGAATAACCTGGGTCGCCTTTAGTAGTTTAGGTGGGTCTATCTTTCACGTTCCTATACTCACTACCGTGATATTCTCTCAAGAACCTGTCGGTAAGAAGCGCTTGCGCTCGGCGCCATCTTTCTATTGTTTGTTCGATGTTGACATCGACAAACTGAGCGATCGCGGTATTACGATTCCCATGTATAATTCCCTGTTATGTCTTAGCCACCGATTGTACCATTGGGCGATACGGAATCTTATGCACCTAACGTCGTATGATTCCGACGCGGCGCTTGGCACCATTCCCACAGTGGGAGAAGCACTCCGACGACCCAGCACCCGCTCCTCGGCACACGTCATCCGGAGGCCTACTCGGTAGAGATGTGGCCAACGTCACGCTGGAGGTACAAGCCGAACTTCTCCGAGTCCTGGAAGAAGCGGCTATACTTTCCATCCCCGCAATCCCGGTCCTTGGACCCACAGTGTAACGTACCCTCCGCTCCGGCCGCACCTCACAGCCGTCGCTGAGCGGAAGGATGTGAAACACAGCCGCTCCATTTCTGCGTAACTGCGCATCGTGCCTCCGGCTCTGGATGGGCTGCAGCTTGCTACGACCCGTGCGATCTTTTCCCTGGTGAAATGCTTATGTGCTTACCACATGTCCGACTTTCCCGATGCCGCAGGCCGCATGTGTCGCAATTCTTGGCCCTCCCCGCGACTGACGAAAAAGGGCGCCCCGCTTTTCTCCGCGAAGGAATTGGCGGGAAACGCGGTTGAGGCAATCGGAGCTCGATCTGCTTGGCGGAGTGGAACAGAAACCCCGCTTTTCATTTCCTGGCGGTGGGCCTTCTGTCCAGGTTTTCGGCTGGAGCGGAGTTCTGGACACTCCACACAATGATGAGTTCGAGATCAACTGGCGTGCGGGGGGAAAGGGTCAATAGAGTGGGCGGGGAAATGGGGAAGGCCTGTGGGGAAAATGGAGAAAATTATTGATTATTGATTGGACCTTGAATTTTCGCACTGGGACCACACACCAACTACAGTGGAATGCCTCAGGCTCAACGGCCCGATTCAGGGACGAGCCAGGACTTCGTACTGTAAGTTGCCACTGGCCATCCGCGGTTGTGATGATGGATAAGACGCATGCATATCGAGCTACTCGTATGGACCAATGCAACGCAGTCATCTTGATCCTTTCCATCCTTTAGATCCTTCTACTGTCCCCTTCATATATTGGAAATGGCCAAGACAACCCTATCTCTGAGTGTCTGCCACCTTTGCATCCTCGGCTTTTCGCCAAGGTAGAACGAGCAACGACGGTTAAAGAGCCTTCGCTCGGGCTCCACCATTTTAATCAGAACTAGTAAAATTTTCCACCATGAGTGAAAGCGTCCGCCGAGAACATGTGCGTCACCTCGCCCGATTGATGATGTAGCTCCAAATTATCCAACTGGCCTCATCGGAAGATACGGCGTCCTATGTTCCATTAGACTAGGGAGTCCTCAGTGCTCTGCTACAGCTAGTTTTGTTTCGCATGCAAGCCGGAAACATACCAATAGCCTCTGCTGATTCAGTAAGCCTGGCCGCGTTACCCGCGCACCGAGTCAACAACAAGGCAATGTGGACAATCCACTCGCTTATTATTGCCAACAATCGATAGCTATACATATTTTATACGAGCATGGTTTGTCCTACAATGATACACGCGGCCAGGCACTTACCGGTATCGAAGGGTTAAGTGACATGTCCCTCTTCAGATTTTTGCAAACAGCCGTTTATATCTCTTACAAACATGGTCTTTTCGTCGGACGATTCTTGGCGCCGTTAAGAAAACGACTGTTCGTTCTAGTATCCGCAGCCACGTTAGAGAACTGACTACAACCCGAGCCAAGTTACATATTGCGTCGGAATCGTGATTTGGCCCTGAAGAACTTCGCCTACTAGTTCCTCATCGCACTTTGTTCTATTCGTCACCGCTGGCATCGTAATTGGCCTAGTATCCATGCTCTCCGCGTCTTCACGGCTCGCCACCTATGACTAAGAGCCGGCTGGGGCATATCGCACTATCTACCTCCTAAGCTATGTATCGAGTATCTTGAAATTGAAGGAAAATACATATCACTCCGAACGACCTAATAACATTGACTGTGGTAGGCAAATTGAGATGAAGTCACAGCTTGCCAAAGGCGCGGCTCAAAGCTTGAGCAAGCCCTTTCCTCCGCGTCATGTCGAGAACCCTGATACATTTATAATACCAGGTTAGTTATCAACTATTCTTTCTGCTTCAAGACTCTCGGGAATTCGGTCCGTGTGTCCCTATGGTTAATTCAGTACCTATAATATTATGGAACTAAGTAGAGATGCAGTTTAGCCGAGTCAAGGCTCTAACCTCACTGACGCATTTTTATTCTAGGGTCTTCAACAAGAAGATCTTCCTTCCCCTACCATCATTACCTGTCTTGCAAATGCTTCTGGATTCGGTGCCTTCGGCGGGATTCGTCCAGTGGCTAACTTGGCGCGACCCGTCTCCACCGGCGAGGAACTCCCCAGAGGAGGTCTTTGTGCGCCCCGACCCTTCCGTTCGGGAAGCAGGTTCAGAATCGTTGCTCTCGTAAGAATTAGAATACGTTATCTATGTACCGCCAATACCATCGGGACCCCCATATATATTAAGGGCGAACCTTTCGATGCCTTTATTATGGACATTCTTTATCTTGATTGTTATGGGCTGATTCTTTCGCAGCACAGCAGTTCGGGCCTATAGAGCCATTAACTAGAACGTACTTTCTTAATTTTCTCGACATTCCTCAAATGTCACTAACTAATCGTATATCTTTCCCTATTATTCTACGTCTTGGGTCGGTAATGGTATTGACCGGGTATCAAAAGGGCTAGACCCCGGGAGGAGTGGAGTTCGCTTCTTCGTGGCGAAATCATCAGAGCAGAACACATTAGAATTGCATGTTTAACTTAAGCCGAGGCGCTTAAGCGAACATCACCTCGGCTTAACGCGACGAAATGCGCCAATGTTCGCCGGACTCCATTTTCACCCTCTATTGGGGGTGCGCTACTCCAAAGGACCAAGAAATCTACCACCAAGGATATGGATCTCTAGCCAATAAAGGGATTTCTCGGAATATCGGGTAACCGGACCGGCTGGTATCGCGGAAGAGCAAGGGCGATATGGGACGGGCTGATTTATGGGACGTGGGTTACACTAGCGGGGAACGTTGCTAGGGATTTCGGTCGAGTCCTTGTCTAGCCTGTATCCTACGTCACTGATACAGATTCTACCATTGTCATATCCATGCTTAGTATTAACACGATGCAAAGGTTTATTACGTCTCAATAAGGATCATATCGATTAGCATGAGAACGTTAGTTGACGCATATTATAGAATCGATCAATAATAGATACTCCATTTTGTTATATATACACTATCATGTCATGTGGTGCATGGCTGGCAAGGATTTATAGCGGGAGGGTAAATACTGGCTCCTTCGAGCCGGTGGAAGGAAGGCCAGATAAGTCTATGCTGGTCGTGACACTCTTAGTGGTGTTGTACGCAATTGAGAATACTACATGCTACCATTATCGCTCCGCCGTGCATAGAATCTCGAACCATGGAACATCATCGTATATCCTCCTCTCAATATCGTCAGCCAGAAACTTATCGTAGTAGGTGCGGAACACCGGATCGTGACCATGTGACCAGTGAGCACACGGCTGGGCCACAGCGATGCAGAGCGTGCCGAAGCTATCCTCAAAACCTGCTTAAGGGAACTTTCCAGAGAGCTATTGCACGAACGAGCGGATACATTAAATCAGATGGCGTTTGTTATGAGTTGCTTCTAATATATATGGTGGCCACCTCCTGGACACAGGAGTATTCACTCACAGAAGCGATTACGACTTTTAGGCGAGTCTTTACCAAGGTTTGTTTAATCAATACCTCCTCGGGAGTGCCTAAAAGTGCGTTTCTAATACTTGTGGCGTTAGTTATAAACTCTGCCACGTTTACATGTACGTTAGGTCGGCGACTACTGCATTTAGACGGATCGTATTGTACTTTAGCGAGGGCCGATCCAGCCAGGGTACTAAGCTAACCATAATGAGACTCGTGTGTAGGGAAATTATACGCACAAGAAGGACTTTAAAAACAAGAGTATAGGCTTGCGTCTTATGCAAATCGCCTGTCATCAATGTAGGGTAAAATAATGGCTAGATGACCGTATCTGCATGAATCGTTTTCCGAGGCGACTGATGGTGGGAGACATACACGGGGATTATCGGCTCTATTCTCATGTAAGTCCGTTTTAATATGGCCACACGAGCTTGTGAACTCCAGGACAACATCACCGGCGTGGGCAGAAATCCGGCTTACAAACACCATGTATACATTGTATCTGTATGTCTTAAGCGGCCCCGGCGGTTATGCAGGACAAGGAAGGCATGGATGTGATGGAAAGATTAATTATAGTCAATCGGATATTGATCTTAGGAAGAAATAAGAACCTCGCGTCTGACACCGTCTCCGAGTGTAGGTTCTACATCCTTATATAAACGAAGCCTCAATTCCTTATAAGCGACACGCCTTAAGCTCTTAGATATAAAGCAGATGAGTGCTTGATGTGCAAACTTCACTCGCCGCATGTGGCAGTTGATTCCAGGTCAAGGTCTTACACCCTGTTACCTATTGTCTAATTCCACTTTCCATAGTAATGGTATACTATCTATCGGTGGCTTTACATAATTTTACAGTGCCCTCTAAGTACCTAAACCTCGTAGCATACCTCGCATAGGACAACTTATAGTTAGGCATCACGACTTCTAACTTGGCAGGAAGCCTACCCATCATCACAGAACGGTGGCAAAGGTCTAATGGCCCAATGGCAAGGCGCTTGACTACGAATCAAGAGATTGCAGGTTCGATCCCTGCTTAGATCAGCATCTTTATTTTGTCCGTTTCCTTCGACTTTTTTTTTTTAGCTTTCTGCTATGTAAGCAGGCAGGCAGACGCGAGTGAGATTTTACCACGTGATCTTCTGCCTAGCGTACGGATTCCGCAACGTAGGCAGCGCCGTTAATGACGAACGAAATTCAAGAACAACTAGATGTAAACTTCACGCGCAAGGCTATCGCCGACACAAATATGGACGTAGCATTCTATAACACTTTTAAGTAAGTGAAAACTGACTACCCCAATCTTTAGTTGCCCTCTAACACTCCTCCAGGCCGACGTCTCCCAAGACGGCCCTCGCGCTACGTCCTAAGGAGACAGAGCAAGAGAAGCCGAAGCGGCCCCGTACAAGCACACACAAAGTACGAACGGGCTGCATCACCTGTAAAAAAAGACATATAAAATGCGACGAGGCGAGACCTAGCTGTGGGAACTGTCGCAGGAGCCAGCGTCAATGTGAGGGATATGTCCCACCGCGGCGAAACAATCCCGGAGTCGGCCAGTTCCATTGGGACTCCAAAGCGGTCACTCGACCGGCACCTCCCAGAACGCAGTTTCAGCTGGACCTTGTCACCCATGACTTTCGGAATGGCTCCGCGATGCTCTACTTCAATGAGTTTGTCAACCTAGTTCAGGGACCGTGGATCGGTGCGGCAACAGGCAGCGACTTATGGAGCGTGACTTTGCCACAGATCTCCCGGAATAACGGCACCCTACGTCACGCCGCCATGGCAATCGGCGCTCTAAGCAAGTGGTACAGCCAGTCCGGGTGCAAGACGCTTTCCGCCGCGGCGGTACCCACGGTCGCCGCTTCTGAAGTCGATGCACATTACTTCCGAGCCCTAGCTCATTATTCCGAGTGCCTCAAGTTGAAGAGCGAGCAAGTTTCCGTCCAGGATGCGGTGTTCCTGTCGGTCCTTCTTCTGTGTTTCGAGTCCCTGAGGGGAAATGGCAAGGCCGCCCTAGATCATGTTAACCACGGCCTGGCGCTCCTCGTTTCATTGCTGGCAACCGCTGATGGAGACCGCCGCCTCCACACACTCGCACCGAATCCCAAGCCTCTCATAAGCTCGGTGGCTGAAATTTTTTCCGTACTGGCACCGCAATCGCGCGTCGTACTCCGCGGAAGGATTGGCGACAGTAAACCCCTCCCAAACTTCACAATGCGCCTTCAGGAAGTCAACCAGACTCTTGAATCCTTCATTGTCCTCTTGGGCCAGCTCCCCCGCCCATCAGCGGACCTCGAACGCATACCTGACAGGTTCACGTCGCTTGACGAATTCCAAAACTACTGGGCGGCCACTTATTGGAAACAGACTTCCATTGGTCCAGTTCTCATGGATATAATAAAGACTTCGGGCATCACGGAGTCGATGGACGAAACGGACATAGATAACTTCTTCGTTCACTTTATGCGCGACGACCGTATGACGGAATTTTACGAGGGCTCCCGGGCAGTCCTGCGGGCCCTCGACGCCGCGTTCTTGCCCCTCTTCAATAAGATCATGCTATCAGACTCGCGGTCGCCTGAGTACATCAAAGCTATCCACCTGCGCCTCCAATATCTTGGGACCTACGTCCTAGATAACACGCCGCAGTATATCTACGTTGAGACGCTACAGGCGCAAACACCCCTCTTCCGGGAATATCTTTCCCTCGCCGAGGTTGCACTCCAGGCAGCTAGGCAAGAGGTAGACAACCCGGCGCGCCAACTATCACTGCAGTGCAACCTTGCATCCCACCTCCTACTTGTATCCCTCTTCTGCCGCGACCCCGTAGCACGCAACCAAGCGGTCGGGATGCTGAGAGACTATCCCGGCCAAGACGGCCTGTGGCGCACGCGATCGCTCTACGTGCTGGCTCTGCGGAACCAGAGGGTCGAGCAACGGAATGCGATTGAGGGTGAGCCGAATGTGCAGTGGCGGCGGTTCTGGCGCCGGGAGTACATTTTCGAGGAAGGTGGAGATCACATCATCTTCCGATACCTAGAGCGCGACGATGTGACGGGGAAATGGGGCTTGATAGAGGAGACGGCGGACACAAGCGTTCCAGGGAGAGCTGAGGATGTGCCTTGGGTGCGGCGAGCCCCCACAAGGTCGGGCAGGCTCCTCATGGCGGAGATAATTTCCCCTTCGTCCTAGAACAGGGCATCTTCTTTCACTGTGCTTATCCTTCCTGCAGCCACGGAAGTTGTTTGAGCAATCCGTTAGAGTTTATACTTATTTCGTATGTAACACAAGGTCATCCGTCCGGCTCCCTGGAAAATACTGAGGATATCACGTCGCCTCTTAGTAGCCCAAGCCCGACCATCATAGGGTGCCCAATGACTTTGAAATGAATCCATACATCGTGCTGGGATGTACAATTTATGCGGACTGACTTTCGCTCATATCAGGTAACCTCGTCTCTCCAGAAAGCTGCTTGTTTAGGTGAGATCACTTCACCGGTATTTATCCAATTCTACATTTTCCGGCCGAAGGGACACTACTAGCGTTGGAAGGAATTGCTCATTACTTAACTTTGAAAGCGCAAGACGGATGATTACAACCCTGGATACCACCTGCGCGAGGTAGCTCTGGCTTATTCAACCACTTCTGTCTTAGAGGCCGCCTCGGACACCTTTCTAACTGGGTTGGCGACATATTACTCCGCATCCTGCGAACAAGGACACAAGTTGCCAGGAAGCGTAGCTCCAAACAAAAAAACTGCGCAATTGGTCGCTGAACGTATGTCAGCCCAGTGGAAATGAAACAGCTTGGCACAGGGCCCGTACGTTGCCCGGCCAAGCCGATCTTGGCGCACTTGAATTCCGAATTAGGAGATTGGAAACCGCCAAGCGTCAGCTTTCGTGAGGGTTATGCAGGAAGCTAGCGCATCAGAAGCAACGTCAACCACAGTTAAACGACGCTTCTATTAGGGGAATTTGTAACAGACAACTGTGGTTAGCTAGCCTGGTTTTATTTGGAATTTTACGAGGCCAAAAGACGATAATACCCTTCATGCAGAGCAATCTGCACGAGTCTGCATGAGTACAATCCGCTCGTACCTATCAAAGACCTGTCCGCTTATTGAATTCTGGAAAGATTTGCGCCAACTTGTCACCCGTATCTGTCGTTTCCTTCACATCGAAATTCCTAATCACACCCATCTCGGCCGCCACAATGTGGAGCAACATCTTTATCTTGACTATGGCCACTAACTCAAGATAGCCGAGATCTTTGCTGACGAGTTCATCGCTGAGCTTGAGGGAATCTCAGAGTACGCGACAACCTGCAGGATCCCCAAGTAACTGGGCCATATTATACGGTATGGCGCCAATGGATGATTTACAGTCCACGGAGGCGTCCTTTTCTACTTCTGTTATCTCCCAATACAACGCTGGACATGATAGCAAGTCATGTTCCTTGTACGCCGACAGGATCCGCCAGGATCTGCCAGGCAGCCCTTAGCATTTCTCCTGCATCATAAAGGTGTTATTGATAATATAGCTACTTCAATTCTTATAAAGTTAGTATGCCTTCAGTCGTGAGGAGGCTTCTCATCTCTAGGTCCACAGTTACCACATAGGCAAGCCTTGCGGCCGTTCATACAAATACAATCACCTCTTAGATGTCTTTCAATCCAACTTGGGCTCCTTCTCCTTCGACCCTATGGCGCTCCTGCAGACCTCCATCAGCGCAATACCCGCCCTGATACTCGACCCCTCCTCAATCTGCTTCGTAAAGAAGAGATCACTGCTCGTGGCCCTTATCGACTTCTTCCTCTCCCTCTCAGCAGGAGAAACAGCAAGATTGGCCTGACGGTTGGCCTCAATCTCCTCGAGGTGCTTCACACGCGACAGATACCGCGCATTCCTGTCCTTCTGGATCTGCTCGGACCCGATTCGGTGAAGTACGAAGTGGACGAGGGCACGTAGGCCCATCGAGATGTGCTCGCTAATGAAGATGGTGATAGGGAGCGCCCACCACGCGCCGCCAGCGATACTGTTCGGTCCGTAAAGGTGGACGATAGCGCCAGTGGAAATGCTCCCCGCCCAGGTGATGAAGTCAAGCGACGTAATCCAAGGCCCGATACCATCAGTACGGATCGGAGGAGGCCGCTTCTGCTCGGTGACAATTTTCAGGAAATCCGTACGCAGCTCAATGATGTTGTTGATGAGGAAGCCGATCGAAATGAGGGGCCAGACCGGAGAGAACAATGCGAGTGACCCAAACTGCAGAACAATCTCGGCGATATCATCCTGGACGTTGTAATCATCCAAAGTCGCCTGACGACGGGCGCTCTCAAGAAACTCAGCCTCTTCCACGTCGTCGTTAACCAGAGAGGAGAGCACGGCGTCGGAAGTCTTGGCGCGGTAGTCGCGATACCACTCCCTAAACTTGCGCTTGAGTACCGGCAAGATATTCTCCTCGAAGAACGCCGAAAGTTGACCGGTGACCGTGAGAGCGATAATCTCGTTCCGAAGCCGATCGCCGTCCACTTTCATGACTTGCGCTTGCGTGAGGTACTTCGACCCAAATGTTCCCACGAATTTGCCAGCCATACTTTCCAGTCTCGGGATAAGCTGGTCACCGAAAGGGACATAAACGAAGGCGGTGATGAAGATCGGGAGGTAGTTGGTGATAATCTGGAGGAAAAATATCTTTTGCGTGCGGGACATCTCGTAGTGATCTTGCGTCCTGTGGTTCTCAAAGTCTGTAAGGAAAGTCGCGATGGACTCGAAGTAGTTGTCAATTTGAGGTAGGGAGACACCCAGCAGGATTGTGGGGACATATTCCTGTCGCTTGTGAATACTCTGGACATCAACCGGCTGGCGGGTGCTCTTACAATAATGTCCTTGTACGGGCCCTCATACGCATCAGATATAAGCGTCTCGAGGGCAAAGACGGCTAGGATAATGGCACCCAGTACAACAGTAGCAAAGACCATGAATGGGATCTGCAATAGCTGGCGAAGAACCTGCTTGTGCCGCGGGAAATAATGCAGCGTCCGGCCCGAGCTGTCCACGGTTTTCTTCTCCCACTTGAACTGCGGCCTCGAGACCTTGACCACACCAATCCCCTTGACGTCCCATCTGATGCTGAGGTCGATCTCTCGGATCTTCCAGTACTCAAGAAAGACGGTGCACCAGACGGTCGTGAGGATCGCGTACGTCATGGAGTATTTGGGCAGGAATTGCCAGGCGATGATACCGGTGATTGCGGGAAACATAAGGAAAACGACATACGTCTGGATGAATGCAAAGTAAAACGCAACCTGGGATAGTGAGCTTATGTCGACGGCTGTGGTGGCAGGAAGGCGACATACCTTGGAACCGAAGAGGTTGCGAATTTGGTCGAGGTCATATACAGTGAGAAAAAGACGGCTGCTAAGGTGTTTTAAAAGTGACAAGTTGGTCACCTCGTTGTGTAGAGGAAAGATCGATTCGACATTCTCCCACTTCCCCCACCCAGGCGTGATGCCAGCCCCGCCGTTGGACTTCGGCCAGTTGACGAGGTGATACATGGAGAGGACATCCTCGGCCTCGAATGCGCCGTCAACGACAGTGTCCTTGCTTCCGCCGGGATGTTTCTGGATAATTCCGTAGAGCCAGTCCTTCACACTGAAATACTGTGAGAAAGAGAGGAGGTGTGACGTGTGGGAAGGGGGTGAGACTTACCGTGAAGCGTACACCGTGTTCCCCAAGAGATTTCGCGGCGCCTTGACAAAGACCAACAGTGTCTCATCATGTCCAGCACGAACCTCCGTCTCCAGACCAGCAGATTCGAGGTCGTGGATCAGGATGGTGAGCTCCTCCGTCGCAGTGATGGGTTCTAAACCTGTCAGACCAGGGCGTAGATACTCCGGAGGAACACAGCGGTACATACCGACGTCCTTGTAATTGTAGACCACAACGTACTTATCATGGTACGTCTGGCCCCTCCCCGGAACAGAAAGTTTCGGCACAGCGGGAGCCTCCATCGTCACGCCGATACTCAAGCGCGAGGTCCAGCCCCTCGGATCGCGCGGCGTACGGCGCAAGGACAGTAAAAGATCCAATAGCAGAAGGTCCTACCCCAGATTGCAGAATCAGGTCCGCCTTCGATAATCTAGTAAAGTAGTATCGCGTGAAGTCTCCCTTGGAAGCCGTCGGCGGAAAATGTAGTTCGTGGTTGTAGGCGTGACGCGTCAGCGGACCCACAATGCCGAGATTCTTTGCAGGCCGCAACCCGGAATCGTTGGGCCGACGGTGGCCCTCAGAATCTCTCAATGCCGCTTGCCGATTCTATCGTCGTACGCGGCATTATGATTGTAATTTCAAATAAGCATGGCGACAAGCTTATCAAGACGTCATATCTCAATGTATAATCCCCTGGAAGGAAAGCTAGAACCAGGATGAATCTCAGAGCAAGACATGGCTGAAGCTCCGGCTAAAGGCCCCTGGAAAGCCGCGCAAGACACGGATGATAAGCGGATTAGCACGTGTACCTGCGACCAAAACTGGAAAAAACGGTGTACAAGGGCTTTGCGTTCCGTTGTAAAGCCTGGACAGGGCATGTAAGAACTTAGCCGACCATGGAAGCCTGAGGTTCGAAGATGCGAAACACGATAAGGGATGTCGC
Source organism: Sordariomycetes sp. B11D1 (assembly GCA_025503055.1). Taxonomy (NCBI): domain Eukaryota; kingdom Fungi; phylum Ascomycota; class Sordariomycetes; species Sordariomycetes sp. B11D1. The sequence goes on along the minus strand of JAMFQS010000007.1, from coordinate 80,086 downwards.
CTCGCGAAGTTCTAAGGTCAATTTTGTGGTCGCGAGAAGGATCCTGTGAAATGAATGGAATGATTACCTTCCATAGATCGATGTCACATAGGTGAGCAAGACCATACAATTCAAGGTCAGAGGTTGTCCGCCGATCTCGCTTCCCTCTCGACCCACAGGCCATGACGTCCCTGGGATACTTCTAAACCGCTTCGCGATAACGTTAAAGATCATTCACGAAGCGGTACCTTCATGTACCAATTTTCATCAACGGCTTTTTTTGATAGCTCTTTCACTGATGAGCTGAGTCTGAATATCTTGCCTTTGTTTTCCCACAATTTTTTGCCCGATATACTTAGAGCCGAACATTATACCAGTGTCGGCCGAAAATATAAACTAGGAAACGCTTGTTTATCTATACACCGGGATTCAAAATACTTCAAAATTGATCTACTTTCTCACCCACATATGAGATGTGAGTGATGTATAAATTGAGGACAATGTCACGTATTTACTGACAAAGTATCATAGATGACTTTCATTGGTATGCTCTTGCAGCTGGCTCTCTAGGTGCAGAAGGTGCACTTATATGAATGGTTTTTACACGAACGTACTATATTTTTCCAATATCTTGATCCTTCGCTTAGAGAAAGAACGTTCTGCCCTTCGAACATAGGGGTTTAATTATATTGATTTCCAGTATATAAAGAACCCATTGGGCAGACCGTGATTCTGTCCTTACGGAATGAGATTAGATCGCTTGGCATGGAATGTCTGGCTAAGACATCACAATCTAGTATTGAGACTTCTGCCCTTCATGACGACTTGGTCATTCAAAATAGTCTAAGCATGCGCTCGACTGAATTGCCTAACGCGATAATTATAAAATTATCCACACCACGAGCCCACCATGTCGTGGAGAGCGTTCTACCTCACACTATCGTACATCAACATTCCGGTTTTTTCCTACCACTCAAGAAGCATCCGACGAACCCTTGCCGCCCACACCGGTTTCTGCATCCACAACCGCCTTCCCAGAGTGAGCCGCATCAACGATATCCGGCCGCTCCGCCTTGAGCCTCGCAAACTCCTTCTCCGCGTCCCAAACCCAGGGCGTATCCGCCGCAAACAACAGATCCATCTCCTCAAGCGTCCTCTGGTTACTCTCTGGGTAGAGAGCCCATACCATGACAATAGCCAAGACGTTGCAGGCGCCAAAGATGTGCAGCGTGTTCTCGCCAATGCTGTCGAACATAACGGGGCAGAGCAGCGTCAGCCAGCCGTTTCCAACACTCCAGCCCACCACGCCCCACGCGTTGCCCTTAGCGCGGACGTGCAGCGGGAAGATCTCGGCCTGATACAGCCACGGGACGGTCAACCACGTGGCACCGAAAACGGACGTGAAGATGAACACGAAGCTAGCCGCCGCAGCGCCATAGGCGCTTGCCTGACTGGTATCCCCGCGCTCGTTGGCATCCTTGCAGAGTCTCGAGAAGCCAGCGGCGAGGAACATGGCAATCGCCTGACCAGCGGCACCCCACCAAAGCGTCCACCGGCGACCGATGCGGTCGAGAGTAAAGACACAAACAAGCGTGGCAAACATGTAGAAGACGTTATTCAGACCGCTGATCCACTGGCTCTTTTGAGTGTCGAAGCCAGCCATCCGGAAGATCGTGGGCGCATAGACCGTAACGCCGGCAATACCGACCCACTCCTGCATAATCTGGAGCCAAACAACCAACTGCACGCGGCGACCAGTGTGTAGCTTTCCGGACCCGATACCGAACAACATGTGGATGTACGAGTTCTTCGATGACTCCTCAATCTCAAGCGCAGCCACACTCTTGATAGAGTTGAACTCGGCCTCCGCCTTCCGCAGCCCCTCCTCGTCGGTTCCCCGCAGCCGGCGCAGAATATAGCGGGCTTCGTCATTGCGACCCACCTTGACGAGCCAGCGGGGCGATTCGGGAAAGAACCATACGAAGCAGAGAAGGATGAGGAGAGGCGCAATCTGGAACGCCACGGGGAAGCGCCAGCGGAACTGAGACTCGCCGTTGTCGATAAAGGACAGGCCGAACTCCATCCAGTAGGCGACGACAACTCCAAAAATGTTGAGAGTGAACTCGATGGCGATGAACTGACCACGGGAGGTAGCCTCTGCGGTCTCCGTGGCCCAGACCGGCACAATGGCGTTGAGGACACCAGTTCCGATACCGTTGACAGCCCGGGCTGGTGTAATTTAGTCACCCCGTTCATCAAGCTCCGGATACGGGCTCAGACTCACAGCAAATCATCCATTCCGGGTTCATAGCAGAACATTGCAGCGCAGCGCCGACAATCGCCCATGCAGACCCAAGGGCAATCGTCCTGATCCGTCCAATTTTGTCGCCAACCCAGCCACCTAGCAGACAGCCAGCTAGAGTCCCAAGATAGTAGACAGACACAATGCCGCCTTGCAAGAGACTATCGGTGATGATTGGCTCCTTGGTGTCTGGGTCAACGTACCCGAAGCCCATGCGGTCGATGTAGTCCTTGGCATTGTTGACACCAGCCATGAACCCCTGGTCATAACCGAAGAAGAAGATAGAGAGACCGGCGATACAGTTGACCGCGAAGAGAAGCTGCCGCTTCTCATAGATGTTCGCAAAGTTGAAACCCGGGAGACGTTCCATGATGTCGGCAAACAGAACGGAAACGCTAGACTGCAATGATTAGAATGCTTGACCGAGCCATTATCGACCGGTGAGAGCATCTTCACTCCTCTCTTTATATAATCTCCCCCTTGGATGCATCCGCCGATCCGCAGCAGACAATCGGCTCCCCGCTCGGCATCAAGGAAATCCTTGATATGGCGCCTAAGCGATGTAAGAAACTTCCAGTCCCAAGCCATTTCGGGCATGATTGCCACCAGCACCTCAAGCGCACCAATAACCACGCGGAATCTGAGTAAAGTAATAAGCGAGGCCGACCAATAGCGCCTGTAGCCCCGCAACATCTCCAGCATTCCAGTTAGCGCGGAGAAAAAGTCGAACGTGGGGTGGGGGGTAGAACACATGACTTTTTTTGGCCGGTGTCCTCGGGTATTGGAGCCTGGGGGTTTTGGGGGATGAGAGCGGGGACGAGAGCGGGGATGCCGATCATAGCCGAGCTTGGTGCGGAGAGATTGCCGCGGGGTAGCGGAGATTCCTCAAAGCCACGCTTCTTTACGCTTCTTTTTTATGTTGACTACTACTAGAGACTTTGAGTAATTTTGTAATACTCCAGCGGACAAACCAGACAACCCTATCAGAAAATTGATGCAGCGTAGAAAACCGCAATTTACAATCCATGGTACACCCCGCACATTGGTATTGGCTTTTGTTCTACACGATGTAACACTTACACCGCGACCTTTCCGCGCTCGATGCATCGTCGGCTTATATAAGCACACAGGCCGATGCCTTTGCCAGCGCTTAAAGCAGCAATACCCGCCTCCGGTGAGCTATTCTGATATCATACTGGCATAAAGCGGCTTGGGCTTAATCGGGTCATGTACCTGCTCGCGTGCGTTTGTATGAGTTGTGACAAAAGGCGGAAACAGCCGTCTTATAGCCAGTGCTACCCTCAACCCTGCTGCACATCGCTACCCGTCCACGATGTAACGATCGCCGTCCCACTGCCGCGCCTCAGCAACCGCGTCAAGTGCTTCCGCTTATGGAAGCCAAACTTAGCGCCCGCCAATAGAAGTTGCCAGGGCCCGTCAACAGGTAAAAGCCGCGGACCCTGCCTACAAGCAAGTATGACGAGCTATTTTGAAAGTGTGGGTATATGACAACGGAAAGCTGTAACACCAAGAGAGCTGGTCTTCACCCATAGCTAGGCATTTATCTGATAGTATCGGAGTTCGGCGGTCTCATGGCCTGATCAGACTTACAACTCGAAGACCACTTTCCGCCCTCTCCACTTTGGTAGCGATATCGGCGGCACAGTCTTGGCCTTTTCGTTGTTCTCGGTAAGCCGACAAATGCGCCCGTTTCCGAGTCTTCGTCCACACTGAGTGTCAATGATAGGCGCGGATAGCCCTGGGAATGCAGTAGCGCCTGACTATTGCGCCCTGCCTCGGTGGCGCTAGAGCACGTCGGTAACGCATGAAGTCAAACTAATCACACTAGACACTTTAAGGGGTGGTGGGGTCTGCTCGTACTTTTTTGGGGACGATCTACAGTGGGTTATGTCGTGGAGAGACCAAAACTCCTTTATATTTAGCGCCTTGACCGTATTTACAGCAAGAGTATAGGAAACTTGATTATATTCCGATCCTTCGGGAATGACAAGTACGCTATTCGGACTACACGTTCGGAGTCCGAGCTAATCACCTCGGGTATGAGTCAGATTTTGTAAAGGCTTGGCATTGGGGTAGGTTTAACTTCAGATACGCTAGGCGTTGGGGTAGCGCTACCTCCGTGAGGGGGCCCGTGGGGCGGGTGGATAGCAAAAAGAGAAAATAAGAAAAAGAGGCTTCGCGTGACCGGGGTATTACATCCAATGCGCTAGGGAAAAACTATTGAATCCGGAGAACGTAGAGAGGATCAAGAGCCGGTTGTTGATCCGGGGTTGCTTATTGTTGCTATGGGGCATACTTCATAGATCTCACTGTTCGGCAAATCAGAAATGTGAATTACTTTTCCAACGGACTTCTTCAAGAACATGTATATCCTTACAAATATGGGTCCATGACACCCATCATCCATGCGGTAACTGTCTAGTACCAAAGACAAATGGTTTCGCAACACTTTGGCCCGTTGCAGTGCTATGATCTACCGGCAACTGGAACCATCTCATTTCTCGTCGAGCAGGATATAGGAACTCAATGAATTTCTCCCGGCAAACAATGGTTACTTCCCGTATAAGTTGAGAAACGGTGATAACACGCTTTTTGGTAAGTGACGGGCGTTGTGGATACCGGCGACGATATCGCCATCAATGAAGATAATTGGTTACTCGATGCAAAGTGTCAGTGTCGTGAGTCACCCGTAAACTACTTGCGTTGAAGGCGAGCCAAGTAGTAGATGTGCCAAGGACTAGTGGCGCGGTGTAGGCGCCTATCGTTGTCTCCTACCACTGCCCCTGTATAGCCAAGGTCACATGCCTCGCTTTTTGAATTCCCGTGATTTCTTGAATCCTTTCTAACTTTGAAACAATCCAGTTGTATAAAGCATCGCTAGCTACATGTGTTATTCCTCCAATATAAAGTGGCCATAGCAGATGCACGATACAAGCAGCTCGCAGCTCGCAGCTCGCTTGTTTTGCTTGGGTTACGACAATCACGAAGGAGACACGGGACGCTGTAGCATATACTGATGGAGTTTTCCTGTATCACAGCTTCCGAGGTATGGAGAAGGTGTCCGTATGATACAGGTAAGAGTGGCATTGTCGAAAGGGAAGACGGTTGGCGACAGAGTTTTGATAACGCCCCAACGAGCCCCTGACGGAGAAGAATACGCACGCAGCGCTGCAGATTCCATGTGTGTGTGATCTCGATGTCGGTGTATGCATCGTATCGACCCATATATGCCTCTACTTCTCCTGGGTCGTTTGGGCCGGTTAAAGCACTGTATTCATAATCAGCCGGGAGGGTCTTGGTCCAACACTCTAAGTCTCCATCAACCAACAAGAGTGTTAAGACATGACGAGTTAAGTTCATTTCGTCGATAGTATCTTTCCTGAGCAAGGCTAGAATGTCGCAGGCATTGACAAGCATGTCTGCTAGTCTAGCAGCAGGCACTCCTTATGCTGTTTCATATTTTCGAGTGTCGGCCATTGAGTTTATCAATGCGATAGGCACCCGTACCCGGCGCTGAAGGCAGTTAATGAGCTATTGGAGAGTCAGAAAGGACATTCACAGGGGATTTCTGAGAGCGGCTCATAACTTCAATGCGCAAGTTGAGAAAAATGCTCCGACCAATTCTGTTGCGTAACCGGCCAACTCCTCGGAGCTGCATCAATGCCAAGGCACCATTCACAGGTCTATCCCGTAACTTTGAATTACCATAGGAACTAGAAGTGATTGTCTGGTAGAGGTTAGTACCATGCTTGCATTATCTTGAGGCAAATAAAGCTTACTTCGTACAACGCTAGAAGCATCATGGCGACTAGCCTTTGGTCGGATGTTGCTTCACTAGGGTCCCCGAGTGCCACATATATATCGCGAAGCGCGCGAGACAATGTCTGGGTCGCGGCATGAGTCAAACCCGGTACATTCCTCAAGTACGCTAGACTCTCCAGCCCAACAGCGTTGATAAGATTCGCGAAATACCCGGGCCCCGTAGCTCGTGTGTAGATTATGCCGAGGCAGTCAGGGTGACCGGGACCCTTCATCGACTCTAGCATAACATAGTGATGGAAAAAGAAATGTAAAGCCTGGTCTTCAGGTGAGACCGCTATGCGAAACCAAGGGTCATGGTCGGGACGCTCCTTTGACAGTTGGACTTCAGCCTGTTGGGACCTTTCTGGCGTTACGGAGACCCCGTTGTTATCATGGCGCGAAATAAGAGACGGGCTATTGCCGTAAGAAGGTGGAATCTTCTCCAATGTCTCGGCAGTTGATCTCGGAACGCCATAAAAGTTCTCATCTCTGTACCCGTCACATTTGGAACCGACTCTGACGCATTGACGGCCTCACCAAGTCGCACTTAACCAATCCATGTTAAGGATATAAGAACAGGTAGAATACCTTTCTTCGCTTCATTCGACGTTCCGAGCACGCTCTACTAGGCTTATCACGATAGGCCATGTTACCTCAAGATCTCGTTTGTCAGACGGCGTAAATTGTGTTCATCGAGGCCTGACGTCGAAGTTATCTTCTCCCTGAGTTTGTAATCCAGGACACCAAAGCCGCACTAGTGGCAGAATCCTGTCGAGCTGGTTACTGAATTAGGAATGGTCATGTTTGCCCCAGGTCGGTTGTTATGCGCCTGCATTTGCGGTGACAGGTTGGCCCGGGATTGAGGCAATGAATGCCCAAGAGGTTACTGCGCATGCGGATGCTACTGTAACGTCTCATTCGGACTGGATACCTCTTTCGGTAGGATGAGAATAATGATCCATAATCAGTTTACTACTTAAAGTGTATCAATCTTCTTCGGTACACCCCCTCTCATTCTAGGACTCTCAGGATTCTGATCAGTCAAACATTCGCAAATCATATTATTTCTTCTTCTTACCTCTGGTTTCTTTCTAAAAAACGGCCACCCACCCCCAAAATCAAGATTATGCCTCAGATTGTTGCATTTGTCACAGGAGCAACTAGAAGCCAAGGCCGGGCTACTGCTCGTGAACTTCTGAGTGCTAGAACGAAAGTTCAAGTGCTTGTTCGATCGAGCTTCAGCGACTAGGAGCGACGTTATTCCCCGGCGACTTTGACAATGTACCTTCCTTAACGACTGCGATGGAGGGAGCTACCGCCGTTTTTTCTTAATGTATCACCCATCCTTTCGGACACCAAGCGAGAGATGATTCATGCTAAGAATGTCATCGACACCGCAATTACATCCGGAACCGTTACCAGCATCGTGTATTCCAGTGTCGCAATGACAGGGAAGCACGAAGAGTTCCCAAACTGGGGGCCTAACTACCCCTTCGCGGGGTATTGGCTAAACAAAGCCGAAATTCAGTCAATGGTGCGAGGATCTGGTGTCAAATATTGGACGATTCTACGACCTGCAAAGTTCATAAACAACTATCACTAGCCAGTGGCGTCTTTCATGTTTCCTGACTCAGCTCAGAGACGGACTTTCGTGACGGCATGCCAGCCTGACAACGCAACGACGGTGCTTGATCCCAATGACGTTGGGAAGTTTGCTGCTGCTGCGATTACCGAACCTTTGGCATTCAACACACATGAGATAGACTTGGGAGTCGAGTCTCTTACATCAGCCGAGGTCGTGCATGGACTGAGCCGAGTTGGTGGAAAGGACATTGACCTGCAATTCTATAGTGAGCAAGAAGCAAAACGCCTTGCTTCGGGAGACCATCGGATCTATGCTGAACTGTGGGCGAATGAAGTTGGGTATCAAGTCGACTTCAAGGAATTGGAAAAGTACCCGATCCGGCTGACCAGGTTCTGGGAGTACCTCGACAAGCACCGGAACGTAGTCCTACAGACGTTCCGGTGAACGTACCCTCTCATCACATTTGTCCTTGTATTAAGTACGACGAACAGATTGTCTAGTGCTCTGACCGGGGCAGCTTTGGGATTTACAGGACGGGGGCAAGGGACTGGGTGTACCCAAACTCACGTGGAAGTTTACATGAAACATCTGGGATGTAAGATGAACGATGGGTATTGTTCAACTCGTTTTACATTCAAATGTCCGAATCACCGTACTCGTTTTGTTCGGCATTACTTGAACATATATAGATCGAAGGTGAATGATGTCATTTGGTGTACCAATCGAAGCCAGAGCTTTCCACGAAGACAGCTGCTAGGTTCGGTAGGTGATGAGCTTTTCCATAGTATATGCTCATCTATTCTTCTTACCCAATCCCGTAGCACATCAACATTGTCGCTATTTGTGGGTTCCCGCGGGAGCTGTTCTTATAGGCCTGGTCAGTTTCTAGAGAACACAGTCTGTTTGTCAAAAATGCTGTCAAGAGGACCTCCATGCATATCCAACCACGGTACGCACACAGCTATTATGCGGTTTCCTATTTTTCCCGATTATTGGTCTTCACAAGGTCTCACATCCGTCGGTTTGCAATTTTATAAAACGTGGAGATGTGTTAGATCCTGAAGGTTTATAGGTAAGTCGACGAGGTTAGATATTGCCCTCCATGTCAATGGCCCATGACATAGACTATCACAGGGTGCTCAGGGCGGGTGAGCCACGGTTAAGACGGTGCAAGGTGAAAATTCTAGACAGCCATTCCAAAGTAAACGAAGATATGACATGCTAAATATTGAGTGCTTCGCCTGTTGCTGGCTTTTACTATGGTCCTCGGCCACAATGAGCCACTAACCTCCTCCAAGCCTCTTCACGGGGATTTCAGCTTCCGTGTAAACCGGAAATTCAAGTGGATGAGTCATAATGGAAGCAGGTTGAAATACGAGGCGTGCATCGTTCTCTCATGATTCCCACAATCCTAGTATCAGCAACACGTTCATCAGTGCGAAGATGCATATTGCAACATCGGGTGAGAGGAGACGGTAAAATGCCGATTACCTCATCACTGAAGGCCGCCAATACTATTTCCGCACATCTTAACCTCCCCGCCGTGCCTCGTCACCGAAGGGTAACACACTGAAAAGGATATGGTACGAACACATCCGCTATTGCACTCGATACAAATTTACTCGTATTTAAAGATTCATCTCCGAGAACTTGATATCCATTACGGTCGAAGGTAAAAGGAATCTCAAAGGCGGATAGGATAGACCATACATGCTTAGAAATTGGGGAAAGGTATTCGTTTCTAGCTTATCCCTCGAAGACGCAGGATATCAGCGGCTGGAGCCAGACACCATATCAGTCGCAGTGGATATACATATCTCTCTCTGGCGGGCCTGTACGTCATGTTTAACATCAGCAGAAAGCGCCTCGGGGCACATAATTTCGACGTCACACAAGCTAAACGATCTCTCATCCCACCTGGCGACGCCACTCCCTTCAGCTTTCGATGCCACCGACCAAGGTACATCATTGTCGCATACCGTAAATTTGTGTGATACCTCCGTTAAACAGTTTTATACTATAATGATCTTCTAATTTCTTGCAGCGCCGTACGTAGTATCCCCACATAACAATTTGCTCTCTAGACTCGTAGGCTCCCTCCATGTGTGATTCAGTGATTTATGTAGCCGCGGACCAGGTCTCCTAGTTCTGGATTATAGGGACTGTGCTCTGCTCTTTTTGCTTTACGGCTAATCAAACAAGATTGTCCCAGCGGTCGTGCCTGCGATAACGAGTAATACTATGGGACAGCTTGTGGAACTGGGGTGGGTGGCTACTCTCTCCAACGTTTCTTATGCGATATTGATACCATAGGGTTGCTAAGGCCATCGAATATGTTCCAGATTACCAGAGAAGTTAATTCCTCTAAAGATCCGGTGCCATACTAATGACTTAGGATCGAGGCATTGGGTATCTTTAGTGACAGTAGTCAACGACGGCACGTAATTGATATCACGTCGGGCCACCAGGCTTCTACATACCAGCCAAAATAGGGAACCAAACAAATTAGGTCGCGTATAGCTCTGGCGACCACAAGGCCAAGTGGTCCATGAACTACTGGCATTTGAAACTACTATCCTTGAAGCTAAATTCGGCCTGCCTTAGTCGCTTTTTCACCCACACGTGGTCATAGGGGAACTTCACCTGACCCCATCTAGACCTTGCCTAAATAAGACTAGCTCTAATTACATCGTAGAAGGCAAACATGGATCATCGTGAAACACGATTAATAGTAAAGTGATTCAGCGGCTATATCCTGGAAGACATTGTACGGATATAGACCATACCAATGTGCGATAGCAATGATTACTATAAATTGAATTCAACATTAATGTGGCTGGAAATATCACGTAGATTCCTGACACCAGAGCCGGCATCGAAATAGACGTCTTTTGTCGGGACTATTGGTTTTAATAACCGTACGGCAATAAACTTATGCTATCGCGTAATACAGAAACGTGAAGGAAAACTTGCGATTTCACGCAGTCAAAAGAATTAACGTACATTATTTTCAGAACGGTGCGTCGCCGTTATTCGCATATAGATACTTGTCAATGCAGAGAAGGACTTCTACCTCGAAGAAGCAAAGCCCACTTTCGAGGCAGTAGAAGGTGGACACATATACAGGGGTAAAATCGCACCAGCTGTCGTCTGGCAAGGTCATTCTGTCTTTGGTTGTGGAAGAAGCCAGGCCTGAGATTTCCGGATAACAGTACTCCTAGTGGCTTATATTTCGATTCTACCCTGCTTCTTCCGAAGCAAAGATGCTGCAGTACATCAGACAGAGAGTACATCTATCGTCGGCACCGCTCGCCGGACCATACTTCGGACCTAGCCCCAAGGGTGAAGAACAAATATAATGACGTCGGGGGTGAATAAAGAGGGGAGGTAAAGAGGCGACGAGACTGGGCCATAGTACAGCATCCGGCCCAGGTGGCTGCGAGTGGGGACCCCATCGCCACAACCTTTCCTGTAAGAAGTTACTTTGGCACGACATCATTGTTTGAAGACCTACACTGGTAGCTACGAGGATTTCTTCTTAGTATATTGTAAGGTACCCGTGTTGTACGTACCGTACTTCCGATCAACATCGTTTAGCATATTAATGAGATAAAGACTTTGAAAGATAGAAGATGCTAGAGTAATTGCGGTAGGTGGCCAAGGTCCCGGAGGAGTATTCCTTTTATAGATTGTAAAAGCACGGGTATGTCATCGCTTTGGGCAATTTTTGTGGCACCCGGTTCCTGTAACCCTGTCGAGGGGTTTCGAATAGCCGCAGGCGGACGCTGATTGGATCATTGCATGTGTCCGGTGTCTCGACGAGCGGTTTCGGGTGGTGCCTAGTCACGGAGTTCCTTCTTAATTCCCAATTCGGGCACTATGGAACACCCCGACACATATATGCTGGCTTAAGTTTAATATCTCATACAAACCATGATCCGGCGCCTTATGGTGAGGGAGCTGCCTAAAGTTTTCGGAAACCATGCCCATCAGCCACCAAGCCGATGCTAGGTGTCTTACCCCTTTCTCAACTCACCTCGGTGGACAGTTCGTGAACTCGGCGAGGCCAAGCGAAAAATGGTTAACACTAGGGCGACCAGGTTCGTTGGAATTAAGACGAATGAGACCTCTTATTGGAGGAAACGTGGCCAGAAAACCCAGTTTCTTTTAAAGGTGGGCTGAGATATCAGACCCACGACGTCAACGAAGGACGGGCCGAAGCATAATATATCGCACGGTAGCACCGAGCCAGAGCAAGGATAAGAAGAAAGGGCTTGGTCCGTTAGATTCCGAAAGCGGGCCTAAGACCCACATCGTAAGTGGCATTAGTCAAGACCCTGGGCAGTGGCTGAGCGATCGACGGCAGAGATTGACCCTAGCTTGCGGCAGAGGTGGAGCCGCTAGTGCGCAAGCGCCGACCCACTTGCCTCGGTGAAGAAAGACCTGCAGGCCCACGCGCCCACCGGGAGAGGGTCCTCACCGGGTTAGTGTTGAGAGGCGGGAAATGGCGCGACCGGTCCAGGTTGTCTTCCCGTCCTGCCAGAATGCATTGCCTATTTCACCTATTTCTTAAGAGAGCCTTCGAGCATGTTCATTTGTTTGACAATTCGAACGATATGTCGTCGTGGCGCGAGTTCATTCCTTTCCAAAAAGGTCACTCTCCGTGGCCGCTCGCTACCGAGATTGGGAACGATGTCAAAACGACTAGTGAGGGCAAATAGACCCGCCAGTCACACCATGGGGCTCGGCAAGGAGATCTTGCTGACCGATTGATTCATGGACAAGCATAAAAGTCTCAACACTCATTGGAAGACCTTGGGTCCGGTAGTGTGATGGGAGGGGCTGTATTTATACGCCTCAGCCATATTGGCGCATTGTCGGTTGGAGTAAAATCTTGCTTTCGCCCTCTGTCTTGTATGACATCGTGGCCTTATCTCGTGCCGAATAACCGTGGCGATGCCGTGGCAGACTTCCGCACATTCTCAACATTATCAGTAGCCTCCTCGCTCATACGTAATAGGGACCGTCTACGCAGTCACTAGTCGTGCTCTCCTTTCTATTTTACTTGGCAGTAGTGGCCGATATTTAGTGAAAGAAGGGGATCAGCTATGGACAGATAGATACATACGTCGTGAATATTTCAACATGGGAAAGGTATCCATGCAACATCGCAGGATGGCGGATGAAGGGGCATGTTACCTTCTTTAGAGGTACGTACAGAACGTGCGGTTAAAGCGGACGCTACTGCCAATTCAGGGTTTAACGCCTTAATAAGCCGGATTCTCCCGTCATGATGAGTGCGTCGACTGACTGGGGTATATCAGAACAGATGCGTTAATCGGGCCGTCAGAGTCTTGCGGACGTAAACCTCCACGCAATGATATCATTGCTAAGAAAGTACATACTCATTTTGCTGAAAGATCCTACATGGGATAGCTGGCAAGCATAGGCGTTGATAAGCCGCAAATTCTGCAGCGAACAAATTCGTGCCCATTTATAAGTGGGCTTCGGCACATCCAGCGTTTTAGACAGCGCGGCGCCTGCCGCTAGCACTAACGCCAGAGACGCCCTGAATGGCGGCACTACGTCAGATTGGGGTGGAACCTTTCTCGGTGTGGCCATCGAAAAATTCTAGGCTCGGAGAAATTCGACTAACTCGGTATTCGGTCTTAAGCAAGTTTAGCGCGCTCGTAATGAAAACGGACTAGCGTATTCGGGCCGAAGATGGTCTACCGGATCGCCCGACATTGCCTCCGGCCCACAGCGGTCGGGAGAGGATTTGTTCGGCCTGTGGTTGTCGGTTTTTGTGTCTCAAAACCAGTGAAAAGTGTGGTGACAGAATGAAAGCAAACATTCCATAGAGCAACTATGGAAGGTTCAGTCTCCATGTAAGTCGAACAAGCAACTGGAAGAGTGACACAGCGCCGATTGTGAGTATCTCAGTCGGTCCGTCCGGTGTGGCTTGTGGGTCCAGAATATCCATGCCTTTGTCTTAGGCCGGGCCCAAGCGCCCAGTACTGCCGAGTCGTATTTTGGGAACGGGAAGCCAAGACAGACCCTGGCAAATGCCGGGACTGGACCGTCGAGCCGCCAGTGCTCAACGTCAGCCAAGCGCCGTTCTGGAAGCTCTAGCAGCTGCGGAAACATTCAAGCAGGGACGTCATCGCTCAATTACCTCTATGAGTGTCTACTCAAGCTCGGGTCGTCGGATCGGTCGGGTATCCCGGCGACCCGAACATGTACTTGTAATTATTCAGACGCCGCTTGGTTTGCCAGCGGCGAACTCGACGTCGGAGCCCCGGTCCCCTTTCCCGACCCCTAGCTCGTAGCTCATTCCCCCACTCTTCGCCCCCTCCTCGAAGACCCATTATTCGAGGGCACTTGACGTCGCCCTCGTCTGACCTGCCCGCTCGGTACTTCCGGAGAGAACTCTACTCGCCCAGCTGATCAGATTTTTCTCCGCTCGTCACCCGAGCTCGGCGCCATGCTAGTGCGACTAAAACACCACCTCTCCACGATACAAAAGAAAATTCATTTTCCACCCCGGAGCACCCCCTCATTTCTGGAACGTGGTCTCTCCTCGTACCCCGATGTCCTCCGCGCCCTTACCGTGATATATCCCCAACATCCCCCGACTCCCCCAACCTCAAGGGATCCCTTAGCTGCCTTCTCCCCGCACTTCTTCCCCAGCCCCCGTTGTTGAACTTCCTCCCCCCAATTCGACAACACAACATGGCGGACAAGACGCATGAGCATCGGGACGAGGGGGTGAGGGAGCCCCCCGTCGCTGTCGACCCGGCGCAACAGGAGAGGCTTACCTTCTCCGCGTGTCTGCTCGGTACCGTTGCCAGTATCGGAGGCTTCATGTTCGGTTACGTCAGGTATGAACTTTATAGCGGCATATCCGTGTCTTGGACGAATCAAGACATCAGCCCATATGAATACTCACAGTAGTCATGATTAGTGGTCAGATCTCCGGCTTCTTCTTGATGGACGACTTCGCCCAGCGTTTCGGCCAGGAGCAGCCCGACGGCAGCTTTAGCTTCAGCGCCACTCGCCAGGGTACCATCGTCGGTATGCTTCCCGCGGGCTGTCTCATCGGCGCCCTTAGCTCTGGAAAGCTCGCCGACGTCGTCGGCCGCCGCCTCGCAATCTCCATCGCCTCTTTCTTCGCCATCGTCGGTAACATCATCGAGATCTCGTCCGATGACGTCTGGGCCCAGGTTGCCGTCGGCCGTGGCATCACGGGTATCTCGATTGGAGCCCTCTGCGCCGTCGTCCCCATGTACCAGTCGGAGTCCAGCCCCGTCCTCATCCGCGGCGTCCTCATCTCGGCGTACCAGCTTTTCATCACCCTCGGCATCTGGACCTCGGAGATGGTGTGCTGGGGCACCGAGGCCAAGACTAACAGTGCATCGTGGCGCATCCCTAACGGCCTCGGCTTCCTATGGGCCCTGATCCTCGGCGTCGGTATCCTCTTCCTCCCCGAGAGCCCCCGCCACGCCTACCGCAAGGGCCGCATCGAGGAGGCCCGCCAGACCATCGCCAACCTCGCCGGCCTGGATATCAACGCGCCCCGCGTGAACAAGGAGATCGCCGACATCCAGTCCAAGCTCGAGGAGGAGAAGAGCGCCGCCGAGGTCAAGTGGCACGACATTTTCACCGCCGACCGCATGCTCTACCGCACGGTCCTGGGCTTCTTTATTCAGGCCGCCTCGCAGCTTACCGGTGCCAACTACTTCTTTTACTACGGCACCACCGCGTTCGAGTCCACGGGTATCTCCAACTCGTACGTGACCCAGCTGATTCTCGGCTCCGTCAACGTGTTCTGCACCATCGCCGGCCTGTTCCTTGTGCACAAGGTCGGCCGCCGTATCGCACTCATGGGCGGTTCCGCCTGGATGATGATGTGCTTCTTGTGAGTAGTCCAAACTTCCCCATCTTTGTCTAAGCAATGGACTCGTACTGACTGTTTCCAGCGTCTTCGCCTTTGTCGGTCACTTCAAGCTTGACCACAATGACCCCGAATCCACCCCCGAGGCTGGTGGTGTCCTCATTGCATTCTCCTGTCTCGCCATCGCCGCGTTCGCTACTACCTGGGGTCCCCTCTCGTGGGCCGCGGTCGCTGAGCTCTTCCCCTCGCAGTACCGTGCCCGGTGCATGGCCATCGCCACTGCTGGCAACTGGATCTGCAATTTGTGAGTCAACCTTCTCCACACTCAATATTACACCCCTTAATGCACATGCTGACCGACCCCGCCAGCCTCATCTCCTTCTTCACCCGCTTCATCACCGACGAGATCGACTACCTCTACGGCCTCGTCTTTGCTGGCTGCTGTGCTGCCATCACTGTCATCGTCTTCTTCTTTTTCATCGAGTCCAAGGGCCGCAGTCTCGAGGAGATTGACACTATGTACGTCCAGCGTGTCAACCCCATCACGTCGGCCAAGTGGAAGCCCGAGCACGCCGACCAGGAGGCGGGCATGAAAGACACTGAGAGCTCCGAGGCTTAAGCGTCCGTGAGTTTTGGAGTTTTGGGATGTTGTGAAAGTTTTGGACATCACGCCCACGGCAAGGGCAGTGGATGTCGGAAGAGGTTTTGTTCTGTGCATACCTGCCAAGTCAACTGTATATTATCTGTCGAATCGGTTTTTCGGGGTGTGGCGAAAAGGTATTAGGGACTTTTGAGTTGTTAGGTCGGGATAGACCGGCGTTTACGGGAAATAGGTTTTAGAAAATGCCGTCGTAGAAACGTTTCGGATTCCTACACAACATGGGATGCAAGGACAAGTGCGGCATTTAACAATTGAAACGTATTAAAGTGCCAGGAACACTCACAGGCCTGGCGTGTGCGTTTGATGGCTGCCTCGCCGCTCTTAGAGGCGGCTGTGACCGCATTGGCCTTTATTATGGGTGACAATGAGACGGCGAGAAAGCATATGGATGGCCTGTCACGGATGGTGGCATTGCGAGGCGGCTTCAAGGCACTGGGGCAAGGGGCGTTGATAGAACACAAAGCTCGAAGGTAAGTCCTCACCCCCCCCCCCCCCCGGGGGTCCCTCCCGAGAACGAAAAGTTAATCGCTTCTGGAAAGTATGGATGTCGGACTTGCTATTGGAACGGGGCGCCAGCCGCTCTTTGCGCAAGAACCCTCATCTCTTCCACCAATTACGTGGCGCCGGTTCGCAGTAAAATATCCAGAGCTACACATGGTGTATCCCCGTCCCGACTCGATCTTATCAGGCACCTGGGCCGACCTTCGGGACTTCTCCGAGGCCGCAAACACAGCCACAACCACTGGCACCAAGATACCCCCGTCCCTCTTCACGAACATTAGCACGTCGGTCCCGCATAGGCTTCTCACTCTCAACTACGACGAAACTTCGATACATGAGCTACTCAGACTGTCTATGCTGGCCTATGTCAAGAGTATCCTCATAACCATGAAGGGTAGTGGTCGAAACATGACGTTCCTTGTCGAGAAGCTCAAAGGTGCTCTTCTGTCTCAGTTTCGCTCACCAGATTCTGGCCAACTACCCCTGGTCTTCTGGGCATGTTTCATGGCAGCGCTATCCATCTTTGAGAGATGCGAATCTAGCTGGCTTCGAAGGGGCTTACAACAGATCATGTCAACCCTCGACGTACGGACGTGGCCGGAAGCTCGGGACGTTCTGAAGGCGTATCTGTGGACTGATATGATTCATAGTGCGGAAGGTGAAAAGATGTTTTACGACTACTGTTAGTTCAATCTTGCGGTATTATAGGTTATGGAAGTGCCTGTATATGAGAGCTATTTTTGATAGCTATGCGATGGTTGTTTGCAGGATTCATTCACTTAAACCACGTGTATTCCTGGAGAAGTCTTTTTGTGCCCTCTTTGGGAGAGCGTTTGAAAGATGATCGGGTCCGCGCTGTCAATGCCATCTTAGCCCATTGTTTTTGACCGTGGGATACCAAGGGCCGTATGGCATGCTTCACTTCGATACAGATTCCAACCGAGGGATAATCTAAACATGGATGTTGATGCAAAGCTTGACTTCCGTCAAGAGATAGCGTGGACCGGTCATATCAGTATAGTACGTAGATAGAAACTTATCGAATATATGAAGTTACTGCAGACACTATAATGGTAAGGAGTATGAACATTAATCAACATCTCCAAAACGATGCAGAACAAGGTCCCATCTGGGTAGAGTCCGTACATGTGACTCAATGAAAATACCGCTCCTGGCGCTAGACCGATCCATTAGACCAGGCGCTCTACTTCCGTTCGCCAAGTAATCCCAGTAAAGCCTCCTCAGTATCGTACTTGGCCAAAAGCTTGACTCTCAACGCCTCAATCTCATCCTTCTTCTCCACCCTGACGCCCTCCAGCATCTCCTTCGCTGGGCCAATAAGGTGCGCATCGCTCAACTCCATGATAACGGCCATGAGCACGAGACTATCGCCCATCTTTCTCAGCTCCTCATCGTCGTCAAAGCCATTCATAATCTTCAGCAGTCTCTCGAAGTCAGCATCGCCCGGAGTGACGATGACGCGGAGTACCGCGCCCTCCTCCTCCCCGCCCACATTGTACTTGTGGAACACCCCCGGGTTAACGGTGACCTGCTTCCCGACTTCAAGCTCCTGTGCTGATGCCTCCAGAGCATCGAGATTCGGCTCCGTGCTACTGTAGACCGTGATGGATCCGCTGACCAGGTCGAATGTCTCAGAGAAGCGATTGTGGAAGTGCGGGGGCACAGCCGTGCCAGGCGTCATGGATTCGATGAAGACAGTTCGGGCGCCGCTATTGCGAGTCGTAGACTCTTCCAATTGGTAGCGGCGCTTGTCCCAGCGGCGTTCGGCAGACATTCTGTTGTTTGACCTGTAAATACGAGCGACTTAGTCTCAAGTTGTTAAACGATAGAGTGTATGTGGAAGCAAACACCACTGATTTTTAACCCGGTCCTTCGACTTAAAAAGAGGCCATATAGATTGATCCGTGGCTATTTCTACGAGGAGGGATGGCCTATTGCATCCAAGAAGCGGGGTTCCAATCCTTGCAATCTGAATCTGACGTGAGATCACGCCGGACACGGACAGACCTTTGCACCGAGAACTTGTGGGTAGGATCCCGCTCGCTATTGGACACGCGCGGTAGGCCGAGGTCTTCGATAATTGGTTATCCTTATGGTCCCCTCTGGGACTCTCCTCTAAAATACAGAGTCGATGGCACTTAACTAAATCTTGACGTATGGCACGGAAACGTCTATGAGCAACTCAATATACAGAGTCAAAAGGAATGATTCGACGTAAGGGCATTCTGACTGCAAACGGGTGAACGCGTAAGGACTTCTCCTTGTGACATGTAGAACGTCTTATCCTGTATGCTTTATGACCATCGAGAAACAAAATGATCCTATTAGGCCATTGTTGCTACGGGTCCCCAGTCAGGCACAAGAAAAGCTATGTGAGTCCCAGGAGACGTTAATACCAGCTTTGACCCGCCCGTAACTGTAGGACAGAAACCGTAGAGTGCAAGCCATCCCAAGTTCCTCCGACATTAGCAATATACTACCTGCTTCAGGTGCACTAAACCACGCCCCGCGATTCCCTGATATGCAACTCATCAAGTACCCTATAACAACAACCGACTAGAACAGTCGGTAACAGCTCTGGCGAAGGCTGGCTGACACCAGTTTCGCGTACTCAATCCCCCAAATTCGGCCCCGGCAGGGTTTAACTTGGCTAAGCTGCAGGGGTGCGCCGCAAGGCAGATTTTCTCTGATAAGGAAACCTCCAAACACCCCAAGGGTCTTCTGGGGTTCACTCGGTTTAGGTTGGATTTCTAATTTTCCTTGATGCGATATATATGCAGGACAACTCTGGCCATGGACATCTTGCGTACTCCAAGTAACATGAGCACATTTGACCTCTACCCACGAAGGGTTACGGAATCCCCACAAGTGGCCAATTTGCACACAATGGCGGGCGGATTATGGCGATACTCCGGGAACGAAATCCCACGCTCATTCGCCGAAGGCATGAAAAGGGACAGTCGTGGTATATCTTCCATTACCATTCGTAACTCATACTAGGAAACACAAAAACAGGAAATGCTCAATTACTCCTTCTGACCCTCATCCCCGGCCTGCTTGCTCATCTCGACCTCAACACCACGTTGCCTGGCCTTGCCCTCGTCCTTCAAAGCTAGTTAGCGTCCGATCATCAAACGGTCGGAAAACGACTTGATACTTACGTGCTTGTCCATGTACCTCTCTTGCTCATCCCGGTCGCCCGTCAGTCCCGCGACGGCACCGCCGAGCCTCCCCTGCATGCGGTCGCCAACACCTTGTCCCAGGTCCTTGAGCTGACCCTTGGCCTCCTGGGCCTGACCCTGCTGGTTTTGGTCACGCCCAGACTGGACCATTCCCTGGTTCCCGAGGATATTGCCCGCCGCCTCCTTCACGCTGCCCATGGTCTGGTCGTACTTGCCCTGCGTGCGGTTCTCGTTATCCTTGGCAACGCCGCCCTCTCCGCCGATGGCGAAGGGACCGGCCTTGGCGGCGGACTTGGAAGCGGCGTTCTGCTCGTGGGCCTGGGCCTTGGTCTGCTGCGCCTCGACCTAGGTTCGAGTTAGTGATGTCTAAGGGGCCGGCTGGGCGGTCTTTTGAGTAAATGCCTGTGTACGAGCGAACTTACCTTGTCGGAAGTGTTTCCGGTGAGGGATGAGATGCCCGACTGGATGGCGGCGGCGGTGGAGTTGGCGTAAGAGCCGAGGGTGGAAGAGTTGTTGTTGTTGGCGTCCGACATTGTGGTGTAAGTTGAAGAGGTGATTTTGCTTGAATTGCTCTGTGGGATAATTGTTAGATATGGGAAAGCTGTGCTTGTCGTTGAAGTAGATGCAGAAGTCTGATGATATCGAGAATTTTGAAGAAGTCTAGCCGCATATATATAGATGTCTCTTGCACCAGTTCTTTACGCGACAGGAACAAGCGCGTGTTGGTGGTAGACCATCGACAACATCATGACGTCATTCACATGACGTCACAGGTACGGACAGAGTGCCCCACTTTCACTCTCAGCCCGGACTCGATTCGCATGCTGGGTGACCGCGATGCTACCCCGCTTTTGGATAAACCGGAAGTACCACCGGCAGAAACCTGGACCCCACACAAAGAAAGCGCGATAGCAACTGGACTTGAGGAACGTCAGGGCGGCCCACATCTCCGGAAGACCAGGTTCAACTCATCATTAGCTCCAACGTCACTGCTCGGGTAGGCCCGGCTCGGGAGCTGTGACGTAGGCAAATTGTTTGACACTTGCTGCGCCACGGTGGCTGGATTGCTGTATTCTCACAACTTTGACGACATTCTCGTCTTGTGCTGTGGTTGTAAGTGAATCGATGGAACGGCGACGACGTCACCAATGCACAGGCTGCCTACACTTTACTCTAGCATCGCGAAGTTCACATGTCGCAATTACCGACTTGTTCTTCTGAGCATCCACTTGAGGCTCCTCCTTTTCAAATTATCCCTAGCGTATCACTAGTCTTCCCTGGGGCGTAGTGACATGTGCAGATCCATCGGGAACCACTCAGGCCAGCGCTGATCATCGGGGTCTCCGGGTACCTTCATTCGAGTATCATCTGGAGCCAAACCGAGGAACCTCCCATTTTGGAAACCGGGGAACTGATATCAACAAGAGCATCGATGCCACTGCCACGAGTATTGTGCCCGTACGTTTTTAGATGCGAGCTTCATAAGAATTCCTCGTTTCAACGTGTAGCTAACCGCTCCATACAACCCCATATCCTAATATCCTTTTGCTCAACCCTTTGCACTCCATCAAACGACCGTATGCAGAGGAAAGTCTACGAGGTCAGCCTGCGTTGATACTCTTAAAGTTACTCAACTGTTCGGATGGTCTCGTCCAGAGCCTTCGCAAACCGGTCGACGTTGTTTTCGTTCAATCCCGCGACGGAAATGCGAGACGACGCCGCCATGTACACATGGAACTTTTCTGCAATACCATTAGCACACATTCAAACGCCCACAAAGTCCGTGTTCGCAAACTTACCTTCCAGGTGCCGGACTTGCGTCCTGCTCAGCCCCAGATAAGCAAACATCCCACTTTGCTGAATCACATGTGTCCAATCCCCAGGGGTCCCAAGCCTCTCAAGCTCCTCATATAACCGCTTTCTCATGCTCTTTATCCGCCCTGCCATCGTCCCCATGTCCGTCATCCACTGCTCCCTCAGCTCAGGTGTACCAATTACCGCCGCGGCGACGCGGGCGCCATAGGCCGGAGGATTGGATATCGTCACGCGCTGCATGCTTTCTAGAACGGACTGCGCAGCAGCTCGGGACTCTGATGTGTTCGTGACGAACGTGGCCAGGCCTACTCGTTCGCCGTAGAGGCCCATGTTTTTCGCCATTGAGACGCACACGGCGGCTTCTAGCCCCTTGTCTTCGATGAAGTACTTGATGACTCGCGCGTCGTCGTCAAAGGACCCGGAGTTAAATCCCAAATACGCAGCATCGAAAATTGGGAACAGACCTTTCTCCGCTATGATTGACGCGATAGCTTCCCATTGTGACCACGAAGGGTCGCAGCCTGTCGGATTATGCGCACACGCGTGGAGCACCACGGCGGAGTTAGGCTTCGCGGAGCGCAACGTCTGGGCGAAAGACTCAAAGTCAAAGGCGCCGGCCTTGAAATAAGGAATTTTCTGGACATTAAAGCCGATGTGTCGGAACTGGGTGTCATGGATGGGCCAGGATGGGTCCGTGATGTAGATTGTGTCGATGGCCTTGTTGATCTTTCGGAGCGTGAGGCCTGTTATGAGGAGTGCGCCGGTCCCTGACAGAGCTTGACAAGATGCGATCTACGGTTTCATTTGTCAATCAGGGCCATACAACCGCTGTGCGGTTTCAGTGATTACTCACCCTTTTTTCTTCCAGTGCAGTTGTATCCTTAAACACAAGGCCAGTGGCAGCCTCTATAAACGGCTTGTATCCGCCGATTGGTAGATACTCATGGTTAAAGTCGCCCAAGCTCTTCTTTGCGGCCTGAACTGATGGAAGAACCCAGGGCTCTCCATTTCCATCTCGGTATACTCCCTGACCGAGATTAATCTTCCCGGGATCCTGGTCCGCGACGTAACGCTTGGTAGCATCGAAGATGGCGTCCGGGGGGATGAGATCCGAGGACTGGAATATCGAAGGTCTAGGCACGGACATAATGGGAAAAGTTCACTAAGTAAAACTAGTATATGGGGAGCGACAAAGAGGAAGAAGTCGCAATGTGAACAGCCCGGGATAAATACAGCGAACTCGATTATTCTGTCGGCGATTCCGAGATCCATCTTTCCCCGCAGTGATTTCTGGGTCAAGTTCGACCTATGCCACTTGGGGAGAATTTCATTCTCGCTCCGTCTTTGTGCATATCGAATCTCGATACATCGAGGGGTGGCTGCATGGCTCCTAAAGACGGACAGTGGTCGGATGTACACCGACGGACTAAGTGGGGTTCGGATCCGGGCCGAAGCCGGGACTGCTCCCGACTTGCACGACCTCCGGATATGCAACGGCACATCAAGGTTATATATATTCTCTTATGATGAGCTTTCTTGACAACATTTTCAACTCTAATACATTATAGAGTATACTTATCCACGCCAGCTGCATACACCCTCTCGTGTACTCCAACACCACAACCATGTCTAAGCCATCCCCTCCTCCCAAGGGCCTCTACGCCCCAGCCCTAACCTTCTTCAACCCCGACGAAACAGTTGACTACCCCAGCACAACAGCCCACATAAAGCGCATGCTCTCTAGCGGTGTCCGCGGCCTCGTCATCCTGGGCACGAACGGCGAGGCGGCTCACCTCATGCGCGACGAGAAGATTGCCGCAGTGCGCCACGCAAAGTCCGTGATCGAGGAGGAGAAGAGCGATGCAGTGATTATTGCGGGGTGCAGCGCTACAAGCGTTCGGGAGACGTTGAGTCTTATTCAGGATGCCGAGGGCGCTGGGGCGCAATATGCGCTTGTGCTGGTGCCGAGCTATTGGCCTGGTGCCATGACGAAGCCTGTTATCGAGTCATTCTTTGCAAAGGTAACATCATCCCCTCCCTTTCCTATACTATCCGGGTACTTTAGCTCGTAATGCCCTGCATTCACAGTGGCTAACCACTTGGTATAGCTCGCAGAAAAGTCCCCGCTACCTATCCTCCTCTACAACAACCCCGCCGCAATGGCCGGCATCGACATGGACTCGGACACCATGGCCCGCATCTCCGCGCAGTCCCCTAACGTAGTCGGCGTCAAGCTCTCCTGCGGCAGCGCCGGCAAGTTGAACCGCCTCGCCTCCTCACTAGACCCCGACTCCTTTGCTCCCTTCTGCGGCAAGGCGGACGTGCTTCTCGCCGGGCTAGTAGCCGGGTCAGGGTGGGCCATCTCGGCTCTTGCGAACGTTGCTCCCAGGGCCATGGTCGAGCTTATGAATGTGTACAACGCGGGGGATTTGGATGAGGCAAGAAGGATACAGGGTATCTTGGCGCACGCAGATGTGGCGCTGGCAAAGGTCGGAGTTTCGGGGGCGAAGAAGGTTTGCGTTGAGTGGTTCGGGTACGGCAATACGAGGGTCAGGGCGCCACTTCCGGAGGCGGGAGTGGATGCACTGAGTCCTGTGAGGGAACCTCTTCAGAAGTTGGTTGATCTGGAGAAGCAGCTCACTGGGTCGAAGTGAACGCTTGTACCGACGACACGAGCTTCCAAGGTAAAGACGATATTGGATAGAATATACACCAACTGGAAAGTACAAGATCAGAGGCCCTCCGCTGACCGGTGTCCAACGCAGTCGTCTTATCAGATGTTCTACGCCGCATTATTCCATTCCATCTAAAATTCCCGCGTCGCGAACATCCTCTCCATTTCCTCCCAGTCTGCACTATCAACGCCAGTGACCGGTAATCCCGGATCATGGTAGCTCGAAAAGATACCCGACGCTTCCCAGTCGATATTGAGTTCCATGTCACCCACCATGTCAACATTTCCAAACTCCCCAGCGACGTCACCATGTATTATGGCGGGTTCTGAGTTCCTGTCATGAGAGCCATGGGGACCCAAACCGTTCCATTCATGCGACTGAGCGACTGTTTCAGAGTTCCCGAGATTGCTCCCGAGACACGGTGCGGAATTTATCCCATCCTGACTCCTGGCCTGATCCTCTGCTCGCTTGTGTTGCAGAGTCTCCTCCGCCGGTAATATCTGGGCCGAGAAGTCCTTGACATCAGTAAGTCTCTGCAGAGCGACTTTGTTCCCCTCTCTTGCGAGGTACTCGAGGACTACGATGGCCTCTTGCAGGTCTGTCGACTGCGTACAGCCACTCCCGCCTTGGATGAAAGCGGCCATGATGAGGATGAAGGCCGCTGAGAAAGTAGCATCAAGGTCAAAGAAGCCAAAGCGAGCTTGATTCCGAGTTAGCACCGCACTGGTGGGTCGCGAGGGAGGGTAGCACTGTATAGACTCACAGATCTGCTTGTTATCTTGCAAGCCCCTGAGGATCCGAATGCTCTTCTTGGCGGCGTCTTTACACGACTGGAAGAGGTTTGCGATGGTGGGGTTCCTACACGCCAGAGGGCGCGAGTCCAGCTTTTCCTTCACCTTCTGGAGAACCACCGGTCTGATGCAGAGGATTATGGCCTAATAACGATTATTAGTGTCTAGGCTTGCGCGGATTAGAAGCCCGGGACAAATTCTGACTTACCTGGAACAACATGAGATAAAGCGACGCACTTGTCCTGTCCACTGACATCTGTGGCGAGCTAAAGTCTAGGACGTACATGGCGGGTATGTCCCTACGGGTCGCGTTCAAGGATCTCAACACGCTTTGAATCTTGGCAACGAACTCATCCTCCGAGAGCGCCGAATTTCCATACAGTGCTTAACTGACATTAGGAAGGAGCTCTTGCTAAGGTACGTGATCTCATCACTTACAGGCCATGATCTCGCCAGTGGCGTGGGCGATCCGCACTTTGATATTCAAGCTGTCGGGCGAAGGGAACCCCCTCGCTGGGGCTGGGAGCTCAAAGGCGAGCTGTCGGTCATCAGCGGCGGCAGGCAGCCCTAGCGCGGCGGATATCCGGCTATGAATTGGCGCGTATTAGACATTGACCACAGCGATACCGAAAAACGAACGAACCGGTCAAGCATATAAGCCGTCCACCATACTCTCGTCCGGTGGGCCCTTTCCGACGGTAAGCAGTCCTGCTGGCTTGCGGGAAGGGAACATCCTATGCCGATGGCAAGACGGACGGCGCTTCCGATCTTCGCCGACAGGTTAGCAGTCGTGGCATATAGAAGCGGGCAAGGCAAGTGGCTTACATAGAAGTACGCATCTCGTTTCCGGTCGCACCACTGCAAGTACACCCCAACCAGACACAGCAGCTCCACAGCCACCACCCCGCAACTGGCAAGTTGATGCATTCCCGGGAGCCGCCGCATTGCCTCGCTAAAGAACTCGCCTCCGGGAGGCTCCCCGTTAATGACGGTGGTCTCGACGTCCACGAGCTTCGCGAGGGCTATAACGAGTAAGTATTGCGTGAACCAGACGGTTGCCATCTGCGCTTCTCGCTTCTCGGGCCCTCGGTATAGTAGTGCCAATGAGTCCGAGAACGTGCGTGGGTCAAGGAAGTGCTGCGCTGTTCCGATGTGGCTCAGGAAGAGGTCCAGCAGTCGTATCGACTCTGACTCCGTTGGAAGAGGGAAAGAAAGTTCGGTGTTTGGGAACTCCGGAGCCGGTGAGTCTATGGGATTTGAGGCTTGGGCTGTTGAGACGGAAGTGCTGGCCGGGGACTGCTGGCCGAAGAGGGACCGGACTTGGGACGCAAATGCTGGCCCGGAGGCGCTTTCGGTCCTGGATACTGTAAAACAGTGTAAGAAAAACAATTCCATGGACCGGAATGTAGCACAACTTACATGGATTTGGATCGCTGGATCCATCCCGTGGCAAGCGACCCTGACCATCTTCTTGTGATAATGGCGTTTCCGCTCGTTGGTTCGGGATCCCGGGTGCTGTCAGTCACCAACTAGTCAGTTCCACGGTCTCAATCAGGAGACAAATAAGGGATCATTTACCTGTTTCTTGAGCGTTCTCTTCGTATGCCCTGATCTTTCGGAGCAATGTTTGGACGTATCTGCCAATGGAGATCAGACCCGGCCCCCATTTAGTAGACATTGGGGAAAGGTTTACTAACGCATCGGAGTACCTCTGTCGTCCAGCGCCACCAAGGGTACACTCCACCTTGCGCCGCGCGCATGACCGACAGGGCCGGGTGCCGGAGCACTTCACCTTCCGTCGGCGACACTGGTCACAGCTGAAATTCAACCATGTTAGCATGCTGCGGCGGGGGTTCGGGAGCTTAGCACGGGGCGCCATACGCGTTTGTGGAGCGCGACGTAGGCGCACGACCTATGGAATCCGTCGACATGACCGTTTAAACCTAGAGATTCAGGACCATATAAAGTTGAGTGAGCCGATCCGATGGTGACGTACAGTCATAGGTCGCCGACGTTGAAGAGGGGCTCCGCTCCAAGCCGAAATCGCGGGGAACCCGCACCGCCGGTCATGTGACCTTAGCTCTGAGCGCGGTCCGATGCCGGATCGGCGACGGGTCAGGGCTGCTAGCCTGTGCCAGGCACCCGGGCGAAAAATCTCTAATACGCATTCTAAAGGTTATAGTATACTGACCTGTTATAATATGTGCTCATATTAGTAGTATTGATACAGTCATTCTATGTGAGTCTTAAGAGGCTTTTATTTTTCGAAGCGGCCGTAGATGCATGTGTAGCTGAACTAGGAATTCCGGTGTGGATGCTTTTACGGGAACATAAAAAGTACAAACAGTTTAGATGACGTGGACATAATGAGGGAAAACAACTATATATAATAGAATTAGCCAAGAGACGTATTAGGACAAATCCCAAGGGGCTATCTCTTCGTCTATGGCTTGATCTGCAACGCCACAATTCGAGAGCAGTACCTACAGCAGGCCGAATTGGTGCCCATGAACCAGAAACCAGGTTGACCAGCCCGCCGCCAGATAGTCCGCACCTCTCCCTCTTCGTCAAAGCTCCAGACGTCCCCAACGCGGTCCGCCACCTTGTCACGAAAGATAGCTCGGGTTTGTGGCCTCATATTCTGAAAGTCCGTCGCAAAGACGATCACGTCAGCCTCTGGGCAAGAGCCGTCTGCGAACTTGAGTCCGTGTGGAAGAATTTCCTCAATACTAGAGCCTGACTTCAGCATGATCTTGCCGTCGATGATAAGTCGGCTAGTGCCAACATCGACGTAGTAATCACCCCCGCGATGCGGGTACTTCATAGATTACCTCGCCCGTTCGGCTTCGTGTTTGAGAAATCTGCGCTGTGGTAGATAGTTCCTGTGACGATCGCAATGCCCTGGATGATCGGCATGTGTTTGAGTCCGACATGGCCTGTGGATTTGACGATGTGGGCCGCGCTGATGGTACGCGTTTCCGTTGTTCCGTCCTCGTTGCAGCGTTCGAGGACGACAACCCACTTCTTCTTGACATCATTCCGAGAGCTAGATAAAATGTTCGTCCTCGCCCATACATTCAACTCCAGGAGCTTGACATAGGACTGGAAACAGTCGGCCACCTTGTCCTCTGGCGTGAAGACTGGCCACTGAGGAGGGTAATCCAGATACGGCATGCGGTTGAGCCAGACTGGGTCGTGGAAGACTAGGTGTCGGTATGTTTTCCGCCAACTATCGCAGATTGCATTCTTGTGGTCTATTTCCAACGTATCGACTCCAATTGCAATCAGACGAGCTGGCACGGTGATGCCACTTTGGCCGGCACCTGTGATGTCAGGAATTGGATACAGTATCTTCCCTTAAATCGTTAGAAGAGAAGTCAAAAAAAAAATACCAACGATAAGAAGAGAAAGTTCACGGTCCTTGTATTCAATAGATTCTTCATGGCGCTCTTGTCAATTCATCCGGCCAATGTGTTCTCCGTGGGCGACTCTAGCGGCCCGTCGCGAGTAAGTATGCCCCTCAACTCCTGCAACGTCGTGAACGGCGTAAAAACTTTCCAGTAACCATCTACCTCAGCCAACTTGACAACACCCCTACCAGATCCGACGTTGGTGAAAGCTTTGAGGAAGAACTCGATGCGACGGACCACGGAAACAGGGCCGTATAGGCCATCAATAGGACCCTGCTTCGGCACCCGCAGCTCGGTCAAATAATCGATCTCTAGGGATTCGAGCCTGACTAAGGTATTCGCTACGAAGATGGAGATTTTCTCGCTCCCTTTAATCGTACAGGGGTCCCAGAATAGACAGAGATGGTCTCTTCAGTAGCTATTCTCGTGGAAGAGGGCTCTGATGAAGGGGACGTCGCGGGCTTAGATGGCCTTGTCGAGGCATTCCATTAGCTGCGACGACACCTGACCTGCATCAACTGTCGACTTAGAGGTAGGGGGAAATATTCCGAAAGGGGACCTATGTGGCCCGGGAATGATTTGATCCTTGGAAGGAACATCCTCTCTGGGGTCCGCTTCGACTTGCCTGAGTGAGGCGCTAGGTGGGCTGTTAACTACTATCATAGCTTCTTCCAGAGCTTCAGCTCCAGAGACCAGAGGGCGACTTATTTCAAGAGAAGCTGTTTTGTCTTGTTCGAACGTCGCTAAGACTCTGCCGTTGAGTGCCGCAGCTGTAGGCGATTACACAATGATGAACAGTCGTAGATTGCTTGGGGCTGAGCGCGAACATTCTCAGAGCTATAAAGATGCTTTCCTACATGGCACGAGCATGATTAGCCCCTCCCGCCATACATATAGTCAAGAAACGTTATACTGCCGGAGCGCGAAGCCCGAGAAAGGCCTTCCGGCAAGGCACCGTGGGTACGAACCAGAGCGGCCGCGGTAAATTCGAGATTTGCCACGTCGGACCTGTTAGGTTGCATACCCCGGCCCCGGCTGGTCTCGGCGGCATCACCCATCCCGTGGGTCCACTTGGCTTGGAGGCCCCAGTTAGGTACGACTACCCTGTAGTTCAAATGTCCGAACGGCTACTTGGACACCACGACCCTCTCAGGACCTTGATCAAAGAATTTCACTATTGAAATATCAATGTTCTATGGCATTTCGCTATACGCCGTTCCACTGTCCACGACTATTGGGATACATACACGCATGTTCATGAGAAAATGATCACATCAAACCAATATCCCGAGTTAATCTTGAAGCCCCGCGCGAGCTTCCCATCGCGATGTTACCAAGGAACCCACGATCACGAGTTGAATTTGCATTCCGGTAAGTCATTCTAGAGCTACCTCCCCAGCCAATCCAGTACAATCTTATACCCACGTTCATATTCCTTTTTCGGGTGTTCCTCTTGAGTTTTTCTCTATTAGGCTCTCCACGTTAGTACGGATGGAATGTTAAGAAACCATAGACTGAGGAACCATCTCTGCGTACCTTGCAGACATCCAACCATTGACCTCGTGAAACCTCACTATGTCCTTCTTTCCCTCCATGTTCTCAATGTAGCTATCGACGAGACTTCCAGTCGCGCCCTTCTAACGGAGTACTAAGGCAGGAGCAGTGATGGTCTAAGCTTCCTGGGGGTTCCGCGTAGATGGCGATGTATGCGCCGCGCCGTCTAGTAAAGACTTGTCCCCCTTGGGGCACATGATGCTGACAGTCTATGATCCCCAGCAGAACCCGAGGCCAGCCCATTGTTTCACGTGCATGTGCCGTTTGTCGAATCTCAACGCGCTAATCTTGTCGCGAATGAGCGTCATCATCGACTCGGAACTGATGCAGTCAATGAGTTCACTGAAAGCGGTCTTATCCGCGCCCGGCAGGAACATGCATGATTTCCAGCGCGCTCAGAGCCAATGAAGTCAGGGATAAAAACGAGATAGGGCTCGCTTCCCTGTGTTGCGACGATGTCTGCCCCCTGGAAAGTCTGTGGGCAGTAGCCGAATAGGTCGTAGATGTGTACAACGACCTTCGTTGTAGCGGGGTCGCCGGTTACGTCTAACTCCGCAGTAGGGAATCCGCTATCAGTTACCGCTTGCCACACAAGGGCGCTGTCATACGCAGAAGAGACAGAACAGATAACCAGCGCTCTACTTACACGCTTTTTACACCGTTAACCTCTGCTCACTTACCCTTGGCTATGTACTGCCCGAATACCGCGGCTGGGACAGTGCAGCATGCCTGAGAGTATTCACGGGGTATGTTGATAAGGATGCGATTCAATCTGCCATACCTCTCATGGTAGCTCGCTTATGTAGGGCTCTTAAAATAATAAGGGTAAGAAGCCTATAAGGGCTATTCCCGAAAAAGTTCCTTGTACGGCTTACTGAACCTCCGCATACCGGGTGCGCGGTCGTTCCGGCTTGCAACGTACGCTTCCGAATAGGTAGGGCTTAAATTATTGTTTGTCCCAAGGATGGGAGGTTCGCCTCGACCTCGGATACCCGGATATCCGCTGTGGGGCCCGTTCGGAAATTTGGATTCCCGCACGGACATAATACTTCCAAATGCCCGATTTTCCCGCCCGCGCGTCGGTATCCGGATGGAAAGAAAACAAAGATACAAACGTGCGGACAAGCGACGATGCACACCCTCGGATCTAGGCCGGGTCTTCGCCCTTCCTTCTTTACCCATATCCAGCAACTAGGATATCGGGACGTCTCCCGGCCTATCCGAACGACAGTCTTCCGTCGTTCGCGTTCCTCTCATTCTCACCGGCCTCGCCGCGGCGAATCTGACCAGCTCCACAAGCCAGATTCGCAGGCTCGGCCATCACCAACACCTCTGGCCCAGTCAGTGCCGCGACTGTTTCTCCAGCCCTTTTTACGGTTATTCAACTGGTACGCCCGCCAACAAAAAGCCCGGCCATACATCACCCAACTGTGGAGTACACCCCTCATCTTCTGCATCGGGGATCTTTCGGCGCAAGCAATCGGAGATGACGACTTCGACCCACAACGATCCGTACGCGCCATCGCTGTCGGGGCGGTGATATCAATCCCTAATTACATGTGGATCATAGCCCTCGGGAATCGCTTCAACTACTCATCGACCGCGCTCTCAATAGGAACAAAGGTAGCTGTAAACCAGTTGGTATACACACCGCCGTTCAATGTCTACTTCTTCGCGTTCCATGCGCTCCTGTCCGGTGACGACCTCGCTGGCGCTGTCGAGCACGTCAAGAATAGTGTGCCAGTGAGCATACCGAGGAGCTGCCTTTATTGGCCGGTGGCGACCGCCCTCAGCTTTACTTACGTGCAACCGCAATTCCGCGCGGGTGTCCTTGGACTGTTTACTATCGTGTGGCAGTCGTATCTGAGCTGGCTTAACCGCCGAACGGAGAAGCATGAGCAGATGGGGAGAACCGGTCTGGACGCTCCTGTGGGGAGCTAAGGGGTGGGTCTATATGACTTTTCTTCGTGGTATCTCTGGCTAGGAGTCGCCTACCCACTCCTTGAGGAGAAAAGGATTTTCAGGATAGACTTATAGATTTCGTTGAAAGGTAGGAGATGATTGAAACGAAACCGGTCCAGACGTCCAGCAGCAACTTCTGCGCCTGGTTGGACAGGAACAAACCAACCCTGGGTGACTTATTTGTGAGGTAAATACATAGGCAGAGGTCGTAAGAAGGAAGCGACAGACCCTAGCAGGTACATCAATAAACCACCAACGTCGGTCTCGCAGGGCGTTATTGAATAGTTTCATGAACACTTAGAAATAAAAGAGCGCACTGTATAGACAGCAAGAACTACTGTACTGGACTTACTGTCCGGGACGTTAGGAGATTTGCCGAACTGCGGGGCTTCGGAGCTTGTCGTGACAATACCATTGTCCCAATCGGGAGAAAACAGGTGTTAAAATGTCGAACTCGCTCGCCTTCCGCAGGAAAGTCGCACATGCCCAACCACATTCCCGAAACGCTCGGTCTTGTATGTCCGAGCGTACAGACCCGCCAGCTATCACCCACAGGTGACTCCAGGACTCAATCCGATGCCGCCTTCACGCCGGCAGGCTCCGTCTACTGCTGCTTGCCGTACTTGCAAGGGATGCCGCATTAGGAAGGTAAGCATATCTCTTAACGTAGGGAGCAGAGCGCGTTGGGTTGACGCTATAGGTGTTATACAAAGGTGAAATACAAATGGCCAGCAACCTAAGTGCAGCAACTGCTGTATAAGAGGTCGGAGTTGCGAGTACCCTCAAAATGGGAGAATGACGGCTATGCGCAGCAAGACATAAGGGTGCTCCAGAGGCAGATCCGGGAGATTAAGGCGTAGATAGCCGATCATGGGGCCGCTAACGACTTAGTATACTCTGGTAACGGTACTTGTGCGACTAGAGACTTTGGAGAGTCCGTCGTGATATCCAGCGATCCTAATGAGGATGCTAGCCTGGTTTCTGGGTTCTCAGAGCACGTTAACGTATCCGACAATCAAAATACAACACACCCCGAAGATGTGAGTCGGCAGCCTTCAGAGGCCGAACCACATTCCCGGACTCCCGAGACGCCTATCAACACCAGAGCCTCGTCTCCTGATGCCAACGACAAACGGGGATGCGAGATGCAGGTATATAGGGCCACAAGCTTGCTCCATGACCGCGACAGCGGCGCCTTCTGGACAACGCCCAAATCAATCGAGACGGAGTCAGATACGGCCACATAAAGTACCACACAGGATAGAATAATTTCCCAAGCCGCACTCAGCTCACAGAGGGAGACGCTCCTTTGATCAACGCCGAGAATCGCCGAAAATATAGACTTCGACGGGCTCCCGCCAGACATGGCGATGCACCTACTGGACTTGCACTGGAGCCGCTTACACCTAACGTACCTACTTATCTATTGCCCCGCCATCATGAACAGCCTCTTAGACAACGGGCCTAATGTTAATAAGCTACTCTTAAACGCCATCTACCTATAAAGCAGCCTCTATAGTAACCGAGATGGCCTCCGTCTTGACCCCCACGACCGGCAGTCAACGGGGATGGCGTTCTACAACCGATTCATAGACTTGCTTCCACAGTACATCGACCAGGCGACCATGCCCGCCGTGGTCGGACTGCTACTATGTGGCGCGTGCCTGGTCCCGTAACGGCAAGCAGAGCGCTGGATGGGTGTATTGCGGCATAGCCTACAGGATGATGCTAGACCTCGGCTACATCCTGGACTTTCCCAGCGCCTCCGAGAGCCAAGGAAAGTTTAGGTTATCGCCCACCGACACTCAGGTTCGAAGACGGGTGTACTGGGGTGAATACGCCAATGATAATTTCCAGTCCCTCTATCTCGGCCGGCCGCCGGCCGTACCTATATCGGACTGCAACACACCCTAGGAGTATCTCGACTTTTATGAAGAAATGGCTACATGGAGGCCATATACGGATCCGATAGCCCCTCAACATTTTGACCAGACACTTAATTCCTACTGAGGCCGTCCATCCTACGCCATTAGCGTATCCCAGTGCTTTCAGCAGTTATCGATAATTACCGAGCAGCTCATAGGTACGTTTTAATTGGTAAAGAGCGCGAGGACTCCCGAGTCTAGCCTCTTACATGCAAGGCGCGAGACGAGGCATCGGCTCCGCCTTTGGAAAGAAGATATCGCTGCCGGCGCATTTAAAGTTTGAAGCAACCAAAGATCCCACGCCACCTCCGCACCAAGTAGCACCGTAGTATGGGCCAGTTCGCCCTTTTCAACTTACATGCCATCCCTGCTGACCCTTGCTACAGCACAACATATTGGACCCTAATCATCCTCGTCGGGCAGGCTTTCCTAAACCGCGGCCATTTCGAATCCACCCTCGACACCGCTTCCCAAAGCGAAGCGCGCAGTACCTGCGTCAATGTCGCCTTCGAAATATAGAGACTCCTCAAAGCCTACAAGTCGGCCTTCACCTTTCAGCACGCTCACTACGGCCTCTTCTACGCTGCTTACAGCGCCGTCCTCGACATGCCCCAGCACGCCAGTGAGACCACGGGAACTACATCGAGTGCATCCGCTTATTCTGGGTCGTGCTGTCGGACTATCAGAGAGGCCATACGCGGGGGCTGAAGAAGCCTTTTATAGTGCTCTAGCAGCTTATGCATCGGGTAAGGAGTGTGACGCGACAGATGTTGATGACCCCGGAAGCATGCGGCGGCCCTCATTTCAGCAGTAGGTATAAGCCCCGAGTTTATCTATCGGCAGACGCCACATTGACACATACACTAGCATCCCAGACCGCCGTGGATTTGATACCTGCACTCGAGGCGACGGGTTTCGGCAATGTGGACATTGGGGCTGAGACGCAGTGGCCCGATGCCATGGTGGGAGAGTCATTCTTTGTGGACAACTCTCTTTTCGGTTTCTTTACGTAGGGGGTGCGTGGTGGGCCCCTCTAGAATCACGACAGTATGTCCGAACATGCACATTCGACCCTAGGAAAAAGAAAACGCAGAAGCTGCATCCATACGAGCCCGAGTTTCTACGCGCATTGTCCTTTCTCCAGATACGCAGTTTACCCAGCCAGCTTTGCAGACTACGATACTCGGGTTTGACTATATGTCACCGTAATCTTGTTGAATATGACTCAAAACACACATTTTCTACAATCTAACTCCACCACACCAGCGATATCATATACGATAGTCGCGCATACCTACACCCGAGAATATTTACAGACTAAGATTTATCTTCTATTAGATTGTCGTTTTCACAGCCTGTATAAAAGCTATCGTATACGACATTTCAAAGCGACAGAGAACTTACAATGAATATACAAAGGCATGTATATTCTCGAGATATATTTACGTATACGAACGGTAAGTGGTAATAATGGTTAAATATAAGGCTCTAGTACTCGTGGTAGAGACTAGAAATCCGTGGGATTACAGAGATTGGTGTTCTAATAGTTATACGAAGGATCTGGGGTGACATACTGTAGTTTAAACTTCGTTCTTTCTACAGTGTAAGTGCTGTTACCACTCGACTAACTAAACGGTGCCAACTTGAGACGGAATTGCCTTGGTTTCATTTGAAGTTGGCATCTCCTAGCCTCTGTCCCTACCTTCTGCTTCTAATTACAAATACGGTGGTTAGGCTCACCGAGAAGGATATACACATTAATTTCGGTATGTCACGGCCGCCTTAATCTCCGTGCTGCCGAGAGGGAGGTGTGGCGTAGGGTCCGGTAGTAACATTTTGACTTGACCAAACTTCGGCTTTCTCTAACTCGTCAATTCCCTTGTCGGAATTGAAGCGGCCCAAGAAGTACATGAGCAGGAATGGCTGCGACACTGATAATGTCCAGTTACTCCTTGCAAAAGGTGAGAATACCGCAAATCCAACGAGATCTAGATTCCATTCTTGATCCAGTCTTAATGATGTCTTCAACCTTTCAAGTACACCTCCCAGCGCTATTTTTGTTAATGCGGGATTTTCAAGGCCAACATATAGGGCGTTCCATTCCAACCTATAGACATGGAGTTGACTCGTAACGGAAAAATCCATCCCTGTGGTGACGCAATGGATTGAAATCTGCCAACTTGTTGGGGCAAGCATTTGCCATCCAACTAACGGCCAAGAACTACCGTGCTTTTTATGTCCCAGCCTCTCATTGTCGGATTAGATTATGCGTACCACAGCACCGCCCCATGTGTGGGTATGCTTCAAGTCAAACAGTGGAACAGCGTAGGATTAGCAGGATCCAATAGTATCCGCTGTTCTGTGCACGTTTCACTGCCTATATTAGCAACTGTTTCACCCCGCGTATCAACATTACTATACTATAATATTAAAAAGCTAACCGTGCCATGTTGATACTGTATCGCCGAGTGGACGGAAGACACGCCGCCGTTGAGATGGGCTCGGCTGTTGCAAAAAAAAAATATTATTCAATAAGTGGTAATGCCCCTCTAAAATGAGCTGTTTGCCCTACGATGCGCGAATCCCTTTGTCCCAACCCAGACTCCAGACCATGCGTGTAACACGTGAATGAGGGACGGAAAATAGAAAAATGATTATGTCAGGCGAAGCTCTTGACGCCCATGGTGACAGCAAAAAGAAATAACAAAACCTCCGTGTCTACGGAGTATACTATAATGAATGTGCATGCATCATACAGGTGCGAGTGCATTCTGATGAAGGTCTCAGACTGGTGATCGGACATTGCGAGTTGTCTCGGCGCTGTTCCTCTCTAGCGGCAGATCTAGGGCTGGGCCCTGGTCCGTCCCCGACTCCCTATTCAGATCATGCTCGCTCTTCGCCGTCGGAAGCGCCGCCTCACTATTCGCCGGGCGCGAGAACCTGTTGAACTCAATGAAGCCAGTATGACCGCTCTCCACGGCATTAACAGGCGGCGCAATGTGGAGCGACAGCCGGCGTGTCTCTACCGCATCCTCCAAGATGGGCTGGACGCCGCGCCACTTGTAAATCATAACCAGGATTGGGATCGAGACGCCATGGACGATGACGGAGAAGAGGACGAGCCACATCACCACCGGACCAGCGGCGCGCATAAGGATCGTTTCCTCGGCGTCACCCTCGCCGATGGGGTGGAAAAGGTGCACGCGGATGTGCTCGAGGTAGAACACGGCCCCAACGCCGATGGGGCCAAAGTATCCCATAAAGAAGGCCTCCTTCCAGTTCTTGCACACCTTGGGCATGAGCTTGTACATGGCCATGATGGCGGGAATGCGGTGGAATGAGAGGACCATAACTCCCAGGGCGATGAGGCGCGGGTATGTTATCCCGGTAACGTCGGGCTGGTTGAACTCGGACCAGGGCATGATGGCGCCGACGTAAATGAAGGCGCCGATGTTGAGCAGAAGATCGATGGCGGGGTTGACCTCATCGTGGCGGCGCTCGGTCTCCTTGAGATAATCGCCGTCCCAGTTAAGGGCCGTGCCGGCGGCGAAGCAGGCGAGAAGGTCACTGACGCCGATGCTGCCGCAGGTGCCGAGGACGAAGAGGCCGATGGCGGTGGGGAAGAGGAGGTAGCTCTCGTCGTCGATCCACTTCCTGTACCAGAATTAGTACTGACGCGAGACTGACAGTCTCCAAACAACATGAATGCGGTTGAATGGAGGGTTGTCTAGATGACGTACCTCCTCAGGGCGAATCGGATGCCCTTTGCTGATATGAATCCGACAAAGGCACCGTAGATGGGTGCGACGAGGATCATGTAGAGCCACGTCTCGAGGACCCACTGCTTAATCGCCTCGCCGATACCTCCGCCAAGACGCCCAATCTCGCCTGACCTCGCAACCAGGTCCATAGCACGGGCCGCGTGCTCCGCAAGATGCTTATCATCAACACCCGATCCGGGGTTCTCCGCGTGCCGGAGCAGATACGTCGCAAGCATGAGGAACGGGAACGCGAAGCCGTCGTTGGCACCCGCCTCAGACGAGATGATCTCACGCAGGTGCCGCGGGACGTACTTATCCGCAAATGGTCCCTTGGCGATAGACTGCGACAGCACCGGATCCGTAGGCGTGACGCACGACGCGATAACCAGCGCGACGAGCGGCGACACCTTGGGTACAATCGCGAGGATACACCCGCAGGTGAGCAGCCACATAGCAGCCATGTTCGGCAGCAGACACAACGACATCTCCTTCCAGCGGTGGAGTTGATACTTGGCCGGCAGTTGGTACCCTGCCATGAGGACCTGGATCCCGATGACCACTCGCATTACTCCCTGCGTCGTGCGTCAGTTTCCTAGTGTATTAAGGGCGTGCGGGGCGGACACGGCCGAGGTCGAGTTCTTGCGCACTAGTGTTATGATGTTGGTCTGGCCGGGTTCCGCAGAGCCCCATCGTTCTGAATCTATGAATTTCGCGGCTATTGGACCGAGGGCGATGCCGAGAAGTACGGCGGGGACTACGCCGAAGGATGTTAGGAATTTTGAGGCCCGCGATACATGGGGTGGTGGGACGCACGGGCTTCGCCAAGATACCAGGATCGCTTGATCTTGATCGAAAACAGCCCAAATAAAACGATGAACGCCCCCAGAATGCTGATGGTGACGTTGAGGTCACTAACGTCGAGGGTTGGCATATTGAACGTCGGCTGTCGGTGGTCGACGGAGAGCGAGGCAGTGGACGACAGAAAGGGGTACCGCGCTCGGTAATGCAAGGCTCTTTTCGTTCCTCCACGCTTGACCTCCTTCTGCCTGCTAGAAGCCCTTGATGATCAAACAAGTGCTCATTTGCAAAGCTACAATCTGCTCAGCAGGGTATATTCTCAAAAAATAGTACAACATGCGGAAATGGAACGAGGAAAACGCAGCGAAAAGAACAGGAGCCAAACGAGCTTCATAAGGGGGCACACGGGCGACCAAAAATAGCAAGAAACAAGCACGGGGATCTCCAGAAAATACCGCAATGACAAAAGGGGGAAACAGTGGACACTCTCTTGGCGAACCCAAAACAGGCTGCTACGCATCTATGTCTCCAGACGCGGAGGGGAGTGTCTCCAGATCACGACGGGCGCCAAGACGTCAGGTCCAACGTGTGATCTGCTCCAGTGGGCTGCTGCCAAGTCCCTGCGCCGCCACTCACGCAGCAGGTTTTTCTTCTTCAGCAGTATTCTGGGTTTCCCGGGGGTGCAGGCTGGCCACGAGGCGCGGATGGTGGTGAGAGGGAAGGGGCGTGGTTCCGTGATCTGCTGCGGAGGGGCCATCGTTGAGCGGCTGTTCAGTGGCTTGTGGACGACGCGTCTGGGACGGTGAAGGGGATGATCGTCATTTTGGGGGTGGCTTGACGACCCGATGAACACGTTCCACCTGGACCCGCCGTCATCCTCCGTGGATACCGCCGTCATGGTCGTCCAAACACCGAGCACCACGACGTTCATCGCCTCCGGCGACGAGCGTCGCGGCGTGTTGCCCGCGCAAGACATGGCTGAGGCATCGCAGGTCGCAGAGAGGCGTCATCGGGGGGCTTATGTACCGCGCATCCCCCAGCCATCCATGTGTGGACCTGCGACGGAAAAGGAGTGGGAGCCAAGAACGCTGCCCCTGGGCCAAGACTCTTCCTGCAGCCACGGCGACGCCCGGCCAAGAGATTTTGGTCGGTGGCTCTCTTCTCGTCTCGCCGCTGAAACTTCGGCGGTCGAATCAAGCGCAATATATGCGGTACAGACCTGTAATTCCGCCTTCCAAAGACGGCGATGATGGGCGTACTCTTTGCTTGTGTAAACCTGTTCGTTCCTGGAGGCACCAGACGTCGTGGCGCCACTACACGTCACCTTATCTCGACTCCTCGATCCGAAATCTTACCAGCGCCGTCATTGGCCCGTCGTCAAATTTAGGCTTGGCGGCCCGCGTGTCCCTTATCAGCGTTAGGAGTAAGCATAAAACTGCCGATGGGTCTGTCCGATCCATAAGGTGGGCTCTTGCGGGTCCACCAGTGCGCGTGCGAGATTTTGAGTGGAATGTGGGGTTTGATTGGGCGGGGGAATAACGGGGTCCCCAAATCCTGGTGGAGCAAACAGTACGAGTGTCCGCGCGAGGTACCCTTATGCTGTGGCTTGACGAAGGAGATACCTCGGGCGCACGAGTCAGATCTCGAGAGATCTGGCACCCGTCTCCATGAAGTGGAAATACATTATAAAAGTGGAGACACCCATCCAGGCGATGAAGACGCAATGCAACGGGGTGGAATTTATGAATGACATGCACAGATCCAGGTGAAACAGTGTTCGTACAAACATGCGCGGCCATTCAGACTTGTTGGAACATTGCTGGAACCATGGCATAATGACGTTCCCTGTGCCGTGGGGGCCTTTCAGGAGTGAGCGTCTTCGTATCTCTTAGGAGCTTTTGGTTTATTATCATTGAGCAACACTTCGGTGTCCAAACGAGCCCGGCGTCTTGCTTTTTCGACTTGTAGCAAGAAGACGAAAGCACTTGCAGATAGGCATCCTTACAACTGTACGACGGGTGCACGTGAAGAATGTATGGAACCTTATAGGATGCCCGTTCTACCAAAACATGTTTCCAGGATCCTGTGTCGGTGTGTAACAAGTAGACTCGAAACAGAAAGTCGCAGAGGGCACCATGGCCAACCTTAATCACACAGCCCCTTCGGTACCTTTCCAATGACAGACCACATTCCAGCAGAATATCTGGGAACTAAACTGTAATAGAGCCCTTCAGTGACCCAGGGTGATGGAGCTGCATTTCCTGTAACAAAAAGGACAACATATGATGCAAGCTCACTGCCAACTGTCGACTGGTGGGACCGTTTCTGAGTCTACTGGGTGTGGCTATGATATAACGTGATCGAGTGACTGAGACCAGGGGTTGAATGCCCATTCGATTCCGGAACAGACTTTCTGACCGCTTCCCGGGAGTGGACAAAGTTGATACTTGTATCTATATCAAAATGAGAATGTCATTCTAGACTTCGAGATGGTGGTCAAGCACGGCGATTGACGTAGTTTACACTGAAACCGTACAGCAACGGCGGAGCAGCAAGGAGAGTGAGCAAATTTATGACGAAAGATGAGAAGTTTCAAGGTCATGGCCTCCAATGTAGACTGTAGAGACTATCACGGCGTAATTACATGGCGAGTCTGGAATGCATGGCGACGGGTGACTTACCTACTATCATCAAGTCTAAGGCCACCGTCTTCGCCTGGTTAAGTATCACACGTAGGGGACCCCTCTCGGATAATGCCAGATGCTGGCCACGCCTACCCTAGCACAACGTTGATACCAGATATCTAGCGGACCGAAGGGGGTAGCTTTTGTGACAGATAATGTTGCAGGTACCTATACAGCCCACCAATTAGAAAAATTCGACATGGAGGCTAAATGCACTCGTCCAGATAGTATGTTTCAAAGGGTATGGACGGGCATAGTAGTTCCCCTAAGAGCCTCATAGACGTGCAATAGTATGTCACACTCGCAGTGCATTAGGAATTATTCTACAGGTGCTATTCTCAGCATCAACCTGGTACGTACAATGTAGCGTACTGACTACGCGATAACAACGGATGAGAGTATGTAAGATGCCAGCCACCGCATGACGGGCTAATGGCCACGTAATACTAATTAGATACCGAGAACATCGTTTTGGCTTCTTCATCAACGTGTCCGGTTCAAGGCCGAGAGGGCGCCCCTTGCCAGTGAATCTCCCGAATCATAAGGACTACGTTATACGGAGAATCTTCTCCGGTAGTTAAGTGCTCAAGGCTCGCAGCCATCAAGACAAATCTCGTATAGACTCACTCGAGGAATTTCGTATCTAGGTATTTATACAAATTGTACTCATATGAAATTTTAATCCTACATTATTCCATAACAAGTGTAACATGAAAAAGATTCCAGGGGCCATTCCATAACGTGGATTAATAATAGAATAAAGAGATCCCGCCTATCGTTAGAATCGAGTCTGAGTATATTCTTGAACGCTAATGTGGCTCCATAAAGAGCAGACCACCGCTATCTGACAACGTAGCAAGTGCAATGTACCGCTATTACAATGGTAGTCATGCTTCCCGCTTCAGGGAGATACGGGACGTGAAGTTGATGAGGCATGGTGAAGGCGAGTAGAGATAGGTTAAAATTCTCTGACCCGGTCTCGGAATTTTGAGGTTCAGTCTATATAGTCGTGAAAACTGTCTTTTCTCCCCGTTCTTGAGTTCATAGATGTGGCGGCGCTTGTGGGGCTATGGAGGCGGTACAGAATCATCATCATCTGGGCCATGTAGTGTGCAATGCCAAATAAGTATGCCCCACGATCCAAATTCACATGGTGACAGAATGTGAGCCGGGAGACCAAAGTTACCCATATGATGCGAAGACCAGCAATGGGAAACATAGTTTCTATCAATTATATCCAACGAACCGACTTCCAAGATTGTTTTGTATTTTGTACTATCCGCTCCTCGCATAAACCAGCAAGTCTCGGAGCGGATCATGTTTTTTTTTTGGAACCGTGTTTGACACGACCGTTGGCGTATACGCCGGTGCCAACATCCTAGGTTCCAGTGTCGCGAAGGATCTCTTCCACTCTTTTATCAACAATGTGCAAAGAACGGGAATCGCCGACTCCAAGGCCTCCCTTCTCCAGGTCTGCGACGACCGCATCAGAGATGACGTAATCGGCCTCATCGCCGCTTCTACAGCCGACTTCACCACTGGCCACCACGCTGTCGGCCGCTGGTCAAACGGCACCTGCGTGGACACATCCTCATACGCCGAGACGCGTGACCTTAAGGCTACAACCGTCGTCTTCATCAAGCCAAACGTCACCCCGACCCCAAGCAACGACACAATCTTCAGCAACTCAACCGCCATAGGCGGTCGCTGGCGGCGAGCCACCGAGTTCCGAACAGTCACAGTCGACGATAACGATGACTGTGGCAAGTTGGTCACGCGGTGCGGCGGCGGGCTGACGGCCGCTGACTTTTACAAGTACAAGCCTAAGTCGAACTTGTGCTCCACGTTGCAGCCAGGCCAGCGCCTGTGCTGCACCGAGGGGGAGCTTCCCGCTATCCGGCCCAAACAGAACGTGGACGGGTCGTGCTTTTCTCACCAGATAAAGAAGCATGATGGCTGCATCAAAGTTGCCATGGCCAATGGGTTGACTTTGAAGGACCTCGAAGACTTTAACAAGGAGACCTGGGGTGTTTACGATTTCCTTCCTTTGACACCAAGACACCATCCGATTTTCTCCATCTCATAACCCTCCGTCCATAATAATCATTACTGACGGACGGCACCACCCGTCAGGATGGAACGGATGCGACTACGGCTTCTGGCTCGACAATTGGATGTTCGACGGGGTGACCTTATCAGAATCCCAGTCTGTAGCGCGGAGAGGCCAAGGCAGATCTCAACAAAGGCCGCCAGAACTACGGCAACTCGCCCAACTACCCTTGCGATCCGTAGAAGTTACTTCAGTTTTTCTGCGAAACATATTTCTCTTCCAGCTAGCTTAGCATTGAGCAGCCCCTATGACATGAACGTCTCAGTCAAGTGTACAGATGCAAGAGTTAATATCCAAGAACACGTCTAGCCTGTTCGTAGATGGTTGGAATTTGAGGCTCCGCTAGCGACGATACGCTTCCACTCACACGCCTTGGACTAGATAGCCGCTAGACGCGTTCATTCTCGAATTGTCCCCTGTTTTTTTTCTGTGGTGTTTCATGGCTGATTGATTTGCATTCGTGTATGATATTAACATTTGAATGGAGGATTGGGTTATCCCTATCGAAGAAACTTGGTGTGTGTATGTCCACCCACCGGCTTCACGTCCCTCTGTGGGATTAGGCTGGCGAGGGAAATTGTGTACTAGACTAAATGTTGCATCATCTAAGTGCCAAACAAACTAGTAGCTTATCTTCATTATATCTGTTATATCAAGCCTTGGCACCGACGCCACACCTCGCCCTCTTCTTGGAACATAGAGTCGAGACCAGGGTAGATGTAAGGCCGAAGGTCGTCGGGAACCTGCTGGTTTTGATCAATGACGTTGAATAGCGTCATTAGGTCACTGCTCACTTGGAACATGCTCGGAGTGAGCTCGCTCTGATTATTATTAGCCTCTAAGCGTGTATCCGACAATTGGATGCCCATTCCAGATACTCCTTGGCTGTTGAGGTCTGGGTCGTTGAGGTGTTCCGCGTACCCAGACGCATGCCTCAGCCGGTCGTCATATATAGGGTCTGCACTTCCGTTGGTCTTATTCTGGTTGACCTTAGTCACATCTGACTGTTGACTACCCGCGTCGATCTGACGGGACTGTTCATCGGCGCCTCGCATCCCAAGCCTTCGCAGACGAGGAAGAAGCCCCTTAATGCTATCCCAAAGCCTGCGACCAACTTTGCTATGATGCGAGAACCCCCTGACAAGGTCCACCGCAGCGTGAAAGGCCTCCCGGCACGGCTCTGCAAAGACAGCTGGCTGGTGGCACACAGCGAGGAAGATGACCGCAAGAGCGCTGAGCAAGAAGTAATTGAAAGCGTTTTTCTGACGGCTGTACATGTCCGACGTCGCGTTGAGGTGCACCAGCACCTGCACGCTGTCCTTTGCGATCTCCACTACCAGCCAGGCGC
Source organism: Sordariomycetes sp. B11D1 (assembly GCA_025503055.1). Classification (NCBI taxonomy): domain Eukaryota; kingdom Fungi; phylum Ascomycota; class Sordariomycetes; species Sordariomycetes sp. B11D1. The sequence continues at coordinate 35,306 of JAMFQS010000007.1, read as the reverse complement.
TCCGCATGTCAGCCTTGATGGAGCTTACACTTAGCAGGTGGTATCGGTATATGAGGATCCTGGTGTGGTTTCCCCGTAGGTAAAGCATGGCCCGGAGCCGGTGCAAGACGCGCGGCTGCGTCCGTGAGCCCATCCCTAAGCGAGGGTGCCGGAGCCGGAGGTGTGCGGGTATCGACTCGAGCCACTCCTGCGTCAGGAAGTCAAGCGAGGCGTCCCTCTCCTTGTTAGGCGACGGCCCAAACGACATCAGGGCGTCCCAGAGCTTGGAACTAAGTCGGCCATACCCGACCATGCATTGAAGGTATTCGTGTTCAGAGCCCTACCCGTCTCCATTAGTATAGAATCCCATGCGCCTTGGTGAGCTTTTATATAGGGGCGAGACATACCGGCTCTGGTAGCTCCGGGTCTATATCCCGATCAACCAGGGAGAACGAGAGGCTGGTACCAAAGCTGAAACGCCGGTCGAGAACATAGAGGCACCAGAACACCCGAGTAGCCACGGGTCTACCATTTCCGTCACTAAACTTCTTTCCGAGTGTGTCCTCGCGATGCAGGCCCATCTCAATCGCACTCCTCGCCGCGACGCCAATCGTGCGCCATGCCAGCAAGTCTTCATCGCAGTGGAAGTAGTAAATGGCCTACCACGCGCGGACTGTTAGGTCTCACTTGCTTTTACCCTCTGTTGATATGGGGTCAAGAGAGAAGCCAGAGGGTAGAGAGTAGACATGACTTACCAATGCTGCCAGAAGCTGGATGTCCTTGAGGTCGATGTCCGCACTCCGCACTCACGATACACCGTCCATTACCGACTCCACCAGGGCCTGACTATCCTCGTTGCTCCCGTGTCCTTCGACAACTATGGCAATCGCGATAGCCAATTTGGCGATCTGGAAATCCTTCAGCCCGAGACCTTGCTCTTGCCTGGTAGGCTCCACAACCTCGCACCCGGCGGCCGACTGGGGCCGGCTGGGCGGTGGCACGTCAAAAGACGGTATCCCCATATCGGTCAGAGAGCGCTTGCCGACCTCAAAACTATACGCTGACCTCGTCGGGCCGACGAACTGGGGTTGCTTTGGGGTGTCCGACCGGTGATGTCGACCTACCCGCGGCGAGCCATCGTACTTGGCAGCGGTGGAGGAGGTGGCGGCCAGCGAGTGGGTCGGGGACGCAACGCCATTGCAATTCAAGCGGCTTCTGAGGTCAGCGATGGTTGAAGTCAAGCCGGTGACGACGTGGGAGAGTTGTCTTATCTCGTCGTATATTATACGCATGCTAGGGTTGCTTTTGGTTTTGGTCAGTACCCTTGGCGACATGAAATCACTAGAAAGTGGACTTGCTTTTCGACCCGGTTCCTACCCGAGTGTGAAGGTACCGCCCGGTAATCACACACTATGCCACTCGCCGCGCAGCGTTGGCAGTCGCTGCCGTCGCTCGCCGCCTGGCACTTCAACTTGCGCTTCTTACACTCCTCGCTAGTACCGGCTCCCGTCAGTTCGTATTCAGGGTAGTATCACATAAGCCACGGGAGCAATGTTGTAAGCTTACCAGGCTATCTGAGTGTACTTTCCGCGCTTGATCCGCCGCGGAGGTTCTGCCTCGGACGGTGCCGCACGCTTCTGTGGCTCGGCCGAGGCCGCCGGCGTCTTCTCCGGTGTGTACATGTCTGTGTCGCCTCGGTCGCGTTTGAAAACCTACAGCAACCTAGTGCGCTGTCACGAGTCCAATAGAGTGCTCACTGCTTTCCGAGCATTGTAGAAGAGATTGTCAGCTGTTCCGAGAATCAACATAATGGGCGGCGGGCGCTGATAATTCCCCCAGATAACGATTGTCGCCCCTGGGTTTGCTTCCCCGCAATGTCCTATTTCCGTGTTACTCCACTCCTCCCCCGCTTGTGATGTGGGGAAGCGACCTTGGTTTCGGAACACTTCCGAGTTTCCGCGCGACCACTTAGAAGTAATCCCGCGTTCGGGATCTTTTCGCTTGGGTTACAATCTAACGACTTTTACCCTCGCCGGTCTAGTTCGGATTTCCATTCCGTGTTTCCGAGAGCTGGCACGAAACCAAAATAAGAAGCGCAGGGTAGCTTTTGCAAGGGCGTTGAGTATCCGTTTGAAAGAAGTCTGACGCGATGCTGGAAGCAAAGACGATCCATTAATGATGGACAAGGTCTGTGAAGACTAAGAGGTCACCTTGAGAGGCCAACATGATACCGAAAATGTGTGGTAAAAGTGCTGATGAATGGGGTTTCACTGTCTACGGAAGTATATACGTTGACATGAGTAGCTTCGGGTGCCCGGGAAGTCGAGATGTTCCTCTAAATCTGGAATAATGATACCCGCGTTATGTGGTGAGGCCTCCGTAGTGCCTCCTTGGTTCGGTCGTATGCACAGTCCAGACATATAGTTATCGCCGGGGGTTGAATTATATAGACGAGGCGGACAAGCGAGCATGCGTAGTCCTAGACAATCTCGGAAAACTAATGTGACAAGTCGTGTACTCGTGTTGGGCGTGACTCTGAGCTATTGGTCCGAGCGACAATTCCTTGTGTACGGAAGTGCGTGCTGAGGATACGGGCATTGTTACTGGACAGTAGGTGTCACTCCGTCCTAGAGCATATCCTACAGAGATAGTTCCAGAAGTGTATGAGCATGTCCGTACTTGACACAGGCGAAGGATGATATCCCCCGTCCCTTTGGTTTCTACTGATATTTCATGGAAAAAAAACGGAGCGTGATTGAGTAACATGTTTAACTACTGTATCGACCTTTCATTTATTAGGGCCAAACATGCTTACTGGGCTTGCATAACGGGCATTGGTCAGCTTCTAATACGGCCATGTTCGTATAACATCTACCATCTGGAGAGCCCGACACAGGGAGTAGAAGGACGTTGCATCACATACCAAGGCGGAACCACCGGCCCAAGGCATTGAGTACCGTGACCAGGGGCTACATGAAAGGAACAAAAGCGCCATGACGGTCCAAATATAAGTTCACCGGATCGACGACCGGGGCCTATGTGCAGCACGGAGGTGATTTACCCCTGCCTCTCACGTCGGGCACTCGCGTCCTTAGCGGAACCCTACCGCTAGCGCGAATCATTCACAGACAGCGAGAACGGGGTCCGAGTTACTCTAGCGGTGTGACCAGCGACTCATTATTGGGGGCAACGCGGACGCAACCCTCCAAAACGACGAATCACTCGCGTGCTGTAGTTTAATCCGCACGTGAAGACGCGCATTGACACAATAGGTAAGTTGCCTTCCCTCCTCGGCCTTGGAGGTCTAGGGAAACCCTTCGTCGGCCAATTACCGCCCTCTGCAACTTATAAGCATCATGGAGCCCTAAATGTACCGGTTCTGAAAACACACATCAGAAGGACTGGGCTTGTGGGGTAGTATCCTCGGCGAGTCCGCCTAAAGGACATCCAGGGATGCGCCCGTTGTTTGGAGATAAGGGGCAGTACCAACATCAAGCCCCCGGAACGATTGGCTCCTGTAGCTTGCTTTCCAAGACACAACATCTATCATGGCGACCCTATCCCTCATATATTTACAATAAACCTGCAGCAAAGTCCAGCTGAGATACGAAATCCGTTCTATCTTGTAGGATTCGCCGATCCAATCCTGACGTGGGTCAATATGAGGCATTGCAAAGGAACATGAAGACGGAGATCACGACGCCGTGAAGATTGCCGCAATACCCACGGTTAAGCCCGTGAATTTACTGAAGTGGTAGATCCCGTGGGCTACTGAAGCCGCATACTTAGAGTTACCGCAACGCGTACTGGTGCTGGGTGGACAACGACTGCAACACGGCTGACCCGGACTACGCGGCCATTGCAGAGGGGGAGGTGCCGGCTTGCTTCTTTAGCATGGTTGTGATGAACGGCACGTATAGGAAGGAGACGCACTTAATCATCCTTGATGACGAGGAGTTCCCCGGGCAGATTCCGAGTTTCAGGTGGAAGCCCCATTATTCGACGCCGAGGACTAGCATCGCTGAGAGACACCTAGGCCGGGAATGGGCGGTTTGCAGTTGCGTGCGCCGTCAGAAGAGGGCTAGTAGTGTCCATTTAAAGTGGGGCTAGCGTGTAGCCGAGGACAGGCGCCCAGAGTTAGAGATCCAATCTGGTAACCATGGAGATATTATGGAGGGTGGCCAACAACAATAGTTGTGAGCCACTATCATGAGACACTCCCAAGTACTACAGTGCGTTGCCCGGCGGACGCAACCTTAGTGTCTATTTGAAGTTGTGAGGGTTAGGGGTACCTTTAGACGACAGAATCGGAGGGATTGTAGGGTGGAATGAGGCGGGAGCCATTGTCAGATCGAGGTTGGTAGATTCATACACTTTATATAGTCGGAGAGAGATTTTCCTTGTGTTAGTATCGGTGGTCCCAGTGGACCAGCTCCATGCACGTCGGTTCAAACCCTATATACCTTCGGCAAGCATTTAGAGTGTACGCTCGCCCAGCCGCGGATATTGGTCTTATGTCCAACCATTGCAGCCCCGGACAATCAAAGCAGTCACGCACAGACACTGCGCCAAAAATTACATGGGTACTTGGCGCAAACCCCACCTAAATAATTGCACGCTTCCTGGGCTAGTATCCGTATAATTACCCGCGAATCGGGTTCTGGGACGTGGTATACATAACTCTCCCACCCTTAAGAGCTAGTCCCCTTTTATATGTTTCATATATTACAATTGATATTGAGCCACCAGTACAAGTGGTGTGAAAGCTAAGCGATTTGGCGGGTAAACCGTTCCCCGTTGTGGGACTCGGGCTGAAATGTGCTCAATCCTGCTCAAATACCGACGCTCTAAACTGAAGATGTGCCCCGTCGTGCGGGAACGCAACGATGAGTGGATTAATACATCCATGCGGGCGTGAGGGTAGGTTTAACGCTATTTTCATATGTTAAATAAAGGGCAGTGGGAAAGGCCACGGTCATGGAGAGATCCATTCCCCCGGGATTTCTTCCCTTGGCCGCCTCATCGACGACCGTTTTTGACCACGCATGTTGGTTCCATTGTATGCGACCTTCCCTTTATGGCTTGTTGTCACGTTTTCTTGATGGAAACATAGTATCCAAATTCTCGGTTCTTTTTTCCTTTAGCTGCTGGTCGGCAGCATGAGGATCCTTCGTAGCTTCAAGACGACACTGGTCGTCGCCGCCACCGCGGCGATCACAGTGCAGGCGGCCGTGAGCGATGGACGTCCCGGGCGCGGGTTCATCGGCTACGGCATCACAAGTACGATTCCCCGCGAGACATAACTTTGGAACCTTGTACTCACGTGTCCTCGAGTGTACTCGCCGAGATGCGCCTACTCCTGTCAATCAGCAATACCCAAGGTGCTCGAGTGCCCCGGCGACGCCCACGAGCATGGCGACATGGACATGGAGGAAATGGACATGGGCCCGTCACCAGCGTGCCTCGCTACAAGTCCGCCGTACCTTCGCTCGCTGGCGTGGTGCATCCACACCCACTGCAGCACCGACGCGTCCATGATTCCGGAGCTGGAGAAATGGTGGGTTATGAACGTCGCTGGGCGCCACACGCACCAGCCTCTCCCCAATATGACGTACCAAGAGGCCGTCCATCAAGTCGAGTCGCCGCCCACGGAGGTCCTGGGCGAGAACGAGGTGATGAACCGGACCGTCCTCGTGGACGAGGACACCTTCATCGCCAACGACAACATATACGACGTGTTTGAGGCCATCGAGACGAGCAACTCGACGGCCGCTCTGGTCATATTCATCACCGGAGCGGTCATACCCATCGCGCTGTCTCTGCTGCGTCTTATCCCCTGGCCAGCTACTTTAGCCTCAAAGTTCCACGCCTTCTTCATCGACCCCCCGGCCTTTGGTTCCCGCCATTCCACCCCCATCAAGAACCTCGCAACGGTCCCTACCAGAGGCCAAGCCCTCTTCATAGCCTACCTCATCGCCGCCAACGTCATCGCCAACGCTGTGGGCATCCACATCGCGGAGCCCAACGCGTGGTACCCGACGTCCTGGTACCAGGTCGCGGTGTACGTCTCCAACCGCACGGGCGCCACCAGCTTCGCCAACATCCCGCTCCTCATCCTGTACTCGGGTCGCAACAATGTGTTGTTGTGGCTGACGGACTGGTCGCACTCTACTTTTCTTTTGCTGCACAGGTATGTGGCGTGGCTGTGCGCGCTCGAGGCGTGTATCCATTCTGCGATCTACCTGCACTTGTATCTCTGGAAGAACGCGCACGCAGAGGAGGCCGCCCTCCCGTACTGGTACTGGGGAATAATCGCCACGCTCGCCATAAGTCTCCTCCTCCCCCTATCGATTCGGCCCATCCGCACGGCAGCATATGAGCTCTTCCGCGTGGCACATATTATCCTGGCAATCCTCGTCATCGTTGGGTCCTGGTACCACATCATCGAGCGGTATAGCCACCAGTGGGGCTACGAGACGTGGATGTACATGGCCATGGCCATCTGGGCCTTCGACCGTATCTCCCGCGTGGCGCGGATCCTGTGGAGGGGTGTTCACAGAGCGTACGTGCACCGTATCGATGACGATTACATACGCGTTGATATCCCCGGTGTCAAAGCACAGGGCCACATCTACGCCTACTTCCCGACTCTTGGGTGGCGCGTCTGGGAGAACCACCCATTCTCCGTCGTAAACACCATTGGAGCGCCGGCGGCTGCAGGTAGTTCTGAGACAAAGTCAGAACTCGAAAAGTCGCCCAACACGGCGACATCCACGGGGATCACAAGCAGCCCCGAGAGCATATCGCTGGATTCTTGCAGGGGGGATGCAGGGAAGCTGGGCGGCCCGGGAATCACGCTCTTTGTGCGCGCACACGACGGCGCCACTTCCCGGCTCGTATCTAAGATTGGTGCCCCGACGGGAATACCAGTGTTAATCGAGGCGTCTTACGGGCACGAGTCAGCCGGTCTACTAACTGCGTTGTCTACGGCGCCAAGCCCAGAGTTTCCCAATACTGTCTGCATTGCGGGGGGCGTCGGGATAACGGGCGTGTTGCCAGCACTCGCGCAAACGCTAAGTCTCCACGCGCCGCTGGGATCGACGAAGCTGTTCTGGGGCTCGCGGTCTGCGGCACTGGTGGAGGAGATTGAGAGCCTAGTCGCCGATATCACAACCGACGACCGGGGTGTCAAGCGGTGGTCTGGGGACATCGAGGCGCACGTGGTTGTTGGAGAACGCCTTGATCTTCGCGAGGTCCTGAAGCGGGAATTGGCGTCTGGGAAGGGGACGACAGTCGTTGTCTGTGGGCCCGAGGGTATGGCGGATGATGTACGGAATATTGTTTCTGGGCTTGGACGCGGCGGTGCGGTGGTTAGGTTCGTAGAGTCGAGCTTTTCATGGTAGGCATGTTCAGATACCTCGTTTTCTACACCTAGGGTAGATAACACGGTCCTGCTCTTACGCTGGCAATGGCACTTGAACTAGCCTGTTTCGCATTTGGTGAGCACGAATGGCAGTGAAGTCGAGTTGTCTATTGGACATGTGGCTCGTCTAGTAGCTTTGATCGTAGCAAAACATCGTCGTTCTTGCTCCAATCAGCTTCAAGGGTCACAGCGATACGGCGCGTAGTCTCGGGCTTTTATTATGTTGCTTGATAGTTTATAGCGAAGGGGGTCCATCCTGGCCGCAACAAACCGTGCAAGAGAGATCTGTAAAGCAAATACAACGTCATCAAGAAACCTGTATATCCAGGACTTGACTTATACGCCGAGTGCCGAAGGTGCGGGCCTGCCCCGCCATTGCATCAAGGCACCAACACTCGGTACGCATTAGCCCGTTCCCCGCCCCACGCGGGGAAAACAACGTCCCCCCTCCTTTCGGTGTTAGTGTGTCGGCATGTCGCTTCCGAAAGGATGCGTCACGACTCCGCAGTTGACACTGACTAATATTGTAGCGGGAAAGTCCCGGCTTCGTCCTTCGGCAAAGTCGGCTTGCTGGATCCAGTGGGCTGGATTTCCTACCTTGCTTCACAGTATTGCATGCCTCGCTGCTGCGGAAACTTGGACACAACCGCCACAATGTTTTACGAACCGGGGAAAACGCCCCATGGTCTCCCGTATGATCCTTTCAAGGTAAGATCCCCTCTGCTCAGGCCAACCACGGCACTAATCACCCCAGGCCTGCGTCGTCCCGCGCGCTATAGGCTGGATCTCCACCGTCTCCCCCACCGGCACGCCCAACCTCGCGCCCTACAGCCAATTCACAAACGTCAGTTTCGATCCGCCCATGGTAATGTTCAGTTGCAATCAGACTGTCGACCATACACGCAAGGACACCGTCAACAACATTGAGAAGACGGGCGTGTTCTGCTGGCAGCTTTGTACCCATGATCTGCGGAATGCCGTGAATGCGTCTGCGGAGGCTTTGGGGCCGGATGAGGACGAGTTTGCAGTTGCGGGGCTGGAGAAGCTGTGGTCTAGGTGTCTAGGCACTAAAGTGCCGATGGTTAAGGAGTCGCCCGTGAGATTCGAGTGTGAGTATATACAGACGGTGAAACTACCGGGGAAGCCGCCGATGGGGAGTGTCGATGTGGTGTTTGGGAGGGTTGTGGGGGTACACGTCGACGAGGGGGTCCTCACGGACGGCAAAATTGATGTGAGGAAGACGAAGCCTATTGCGAGGCTGGGGTACTACGAGTACGGGACTATCGGTGATGTTTTCGAGATGATTATCCCGGGCGATGAAAAGATTCTGTATGGGGTAAGCCGAGATCCGCGGTTCCGCTTTGTTATGCCTAACACTCGCTGACGTTGGTTGTTAGCTTGAAGGGAATATGGAGGCACATCGGGCGGCCCAGGGAGACAAGCATGAGAAAGCTACCGGAAGAGCTTGAGAGACATCTGAGTGACTTGCATAGCATCAACCTACATAGACATAAGAGTCGATAAATCTATGACTGGAAACGGCAAACCCTGAGCGGAGTCCGTAATCTTGCCATGAGCATCGTAATTGTCACGAAATGTATCAGCTCGAACGTTACGCCGACTAGTATGTTCGGTAATGCCCAGAAAGCCACCCGTCCTCCACCTCGCGACACGTAACCGACGCCCGGAGCACCATCTGCCTCCTCCCCTCAAATCCATCCCCGTTCGACTTTCCCAGCTTATACACCCCCGGCGCAATAACCAACATAACCTCATCCCCCGCCCCCGGCGCCCTCTCTCCCCTCTCCACCACCATGGTAGCCGGGTCAAAGAACGTCCTGCCCTCGGAGTGCCCAAATTCCCACGTCACGTCCGCCACCTGTCGGCATATATCCCTATCAAGCGCCAGCGCACGCACAAGGACATCTTCCAATTCTGCGACGCAGGAGTTGGGATCCGAGTGAGGGGCCGCAAATGGGCTTATGACGTCGTGGATGCGGAGAACGATTGACTTGAAAATTGTGCCTTTTTTGGGGTCTTGGGAACTGGCCTGGGTGTTTCGTGAGACGCAGTTTGTCAGGAGGGCGGTGGTTGAGACGCTCCAGAGCTTGAAGCGCTTCATGGTCTCAGGGTCCGCTGGTGTGGGGGAGTCCATGAGCTCTAGCATGCGTGGTATCCGCGGTTAGTAGACGATTTTCGGGGATAAATAAAGGATGGGACTTGCCATCGTAGAGATATCGGTACAAGGCGTGCGCGTCCTTCGACACCTCCTCCGCCCACTGGAAGCGCGTAAAGACTCTCTGCGTCAAGACATGCCACACAAACGCCTGCACAACACTACTACACCTACTCCGCGATGCCAAAAGAACCTCATAGTCCAGCGTCCCAGGTGTAGTCCCCTTCATCAGGAAATGATACTTCCCCCTCTCAGACTCCTCCATCGCGCGGCTAAAGCCCGCCACAGGCGCCCCGTCGTGCTCGAAGTGCCGTATGGTAAAGTCGCGGATCATGAGCCGGAGCTGCATGGTCCACTTCACGAGGTCGTCGTCCGTGATTTGGAAGCCAATGTGTTGGGGGCGCGTGAGTTGACGGAGTTCCTTGGTGGACTGCTTCCATCTGCGTCGGATGTCCTCCCTCTCCACTTGCACGGCCTCGACTTTCTTTTGTGAGAGCTCCAGGGCCTCCCTCAGGTCGGCGAGCTCCTTGGCGCTCTCCTTGTCTCGGGCCTCTAGGTCTCTCTTTAGCTGCTCCACAGTCTCCGGTTCCCTCGTCTGCGCATCTCTGAATTTCTCCTGGGACTCGTGACAGCAGTAGCAGTGCAGTTCTCCGCCGTCCTCATCGTCGTAGGCAAGCGGGCCAGTCGCGTGTGGATTCCTTCGCGCGGGCAGAGCTGGGAACTCTCCATCGTCGTGGCAGGAGTAGCATTGACGTCCCCAAAAGGCCTCGCCTTCATAGGTAAGGGGAACATGCGCGTGCGGGTTGCTTCGCGCAGGGAGAGGCGGAGGGTCTCTGTCATCAATTGACATGGCGATTCCCCTCCGTGCGTGTCCTTCGGCACCGGCATCTCTAGGCCCGCTCCGCTCGCCATGCGAGAGAGGGGTTTTGCTTGGCGCTGGAGAGTGATGGGTTGTCGGATCAGTAGGCATTTCCGAGTGTGGTGTTGACGTACTGCCCCAGACGAGTCGAGATATTGATTTGAAGCTCATAGTAATGGGCGCAAAAGAGGGATGATGACATGGGAAAGAAAGCATCCAGGGGAGTTTCCGCCATGGCCTGCCTCACAATAAAACACGACAACAACACGACCAGGCTCCAGTGCGCCTCGCGGTCTCCAGCACTCGACTTCCGATGGCGCAATGCAGCTTTAGGCAACTTGACGCCCGGCCGGATTCTACTGGCGAGCGCCATGCAGGAGGATCAGACAGTAGATGTAATCAGGATAGGACTCAGCCGCAGCCTGATGCGCTCCATCACGGAACGGACCACTTAGACCAGGCTTAATTCATGCTCCGGTAAGGTGCGGGGTATGATCGACACCTGGCTTGCCAGAGGTGGAAATAGAGAACTGCCTCATTGGACGCCGGGATATCCGTCGCGCGCCAGAAACGGATATGCCGCTGTGGGTGTCTTGGCGTGGTAGGCTGAGTCTGTGACTGATTTGGCGCTGGAAATGGAATTACGATGGGGTGCGCCATCCAGACGAGGCTCGCGTAGCGCGCGGCTTTGGAGAAGCGTATAGCGCGGGAGGCAGAGGGAGGCCGAAACTCATTTCTCCTGACGCGCCCTCGGAAGATAAAAAGACTCGACCCGTATCTCCCGCTGGCTCCGCCTCCAGCCCATGTCAGCGACACTCGCTCCAGCTCACCGAAGAGTGTAGAACTTCTTGATCCGTTACTCCTTCCAGAGACCGATCTCTAGACCTGGTCTTCACAATGTCTTTGTTCAACGACAACACGTCAGCAACATGGGAGGCGGACGGACAGTATGACAAAGATGACCTCCTCGTCATCGGCATTGACTTTGGCACGACGTAGGTTTGACCCACCGTTACCTTCACCCGCTAACGACTACCTCCTTTCCCTCCGTCTCTATCCAGCTGCTAACTTAAAGGGGCCAGCTTCTCCGGTGTAGCCTGGGCTACAATCGAAGATTTCGAAAGCGAAGAGATAAACCTCATCACAACCTGGCCCGGCACCGGCCGCGAAGAAGGCAAGGCGCCCACGGAGCTCTTCTACGAGGATGGCCAGATAATGTGGGGATTCGACGTCCCCCGCGACGGCGACCCCGTCCGCTGGTTCAAGCTCCTGCTCCTGAAAGACGAGGACCTGGACCCTGACCTCCGGACTTCCGACTTTCTCATCCGGGCACGGAAGATACTGAGGGAGAATGGGAAGACGGCCGTCGATCTTATCGCGGATTACCTGAGGGGGCTGTGGGAGCACGCTATCGAGACTATTGAGAAGTCGAGGGGAAAGTCCGTCATTGACGCCATGCAGTTCAGGGTGGTTATCACCGTGCCGGCCATCTGGAAGGGGTATGCGAGGCAGAGTATGGAGGCTGCGGTGAGGCAGGCGGGGATCCTGGACCCAAGGTCGGGGGGACCCACGGGGCTTGTGTTTGCCAACGAGCCCGAGGCGGCGGCCCTGTGTACGCTGTGTGAGAAGGGCCGGAAGAACTCTACTGGGGATGTCTACGTCATCTGCGATGCTGGCGGTGGCACTGTGGTAAGTCTCCCTTTTAACCATCCTGGCCGGTGGAGTACAGCGAGTAGAGATTAACACTCGGTAAAGGACCTGATTAGCTACGAGGTCGATACAGTCGACCCAATCACCCTCGACGAAGCAGTCGAAGGAACAGGCACGTCCCCAAATTTCCACTTATGCACACTATGTCACTAATATACGTCTCCGAAGGCGGTCTCTGTGGCGGCATCTTCATCGACGAGGCCTTCGAACGCATCTGCAAGGCCCGCCTGGGACGAAGGTGGGACCGCCTCAGCAAAGCAGGCATCAAGGAGATTATGAAGGGCGAGTGGGAGCTCGACATCAAGCCGCAGTTCAATAACGACCCGTCCAGCGTCAGCAAGGAGAAGATTGTCAGCATTCCCGCCGAGGCGTTTAGCGGGTCGAGGCTGGATGACAAGTCGCGGTCGCCGCATATCAAGAACGGCAGGATCCATTTTAGCTGGTGAGTGCCCCTAGGATATTGACGCTAATGATTATGAAGGATGCTGATACGGGTTCCGAATAGGGCGCAGATTGAGGCGGCCTTCAAGGACACGACGGCCGATATCATCAAGCTTATTGACCAGCAGATTGGAAAGGCGAAAGACAGGGGGAAGACTGTCTCGGTACGTTGCTTGGCTACCGGGCATACTGCCAGCGCGTTTTTTTTACCCGCGATCGAGATAGAATCTGACCATATCAGGGCATTATACTTGTGGGTGGCCTTGGTGCGAGTCCATACTTGTACCAGCAGATCGAAGGCCGGTACACCAGCTCGAACATTAGTGTCTTCCAGTCCAGCGGGATCAAGCCGTGAGCTCCTCCCTCCCTCTACGACAGATCCATAACTACACTCGTCGTCTGTCCCAATGTAAGACTAACACGCCACAGACGTACGGCAATCTGCCGGGGAGCCGTTTTTAAGGGCTTCCTCAGCGGCTCCGGCAACGTCGCTGACGACATCAACATCAGGTCCCCTATCAAGGTCGCCTCGACAATTTCCCGCGCCAGCTTCGGCAACATCTACCGGACGCTCTGGGACAGCGGCAACTACCTCGAAAAAGACAAGGTGTGGGACTCTGACGAGGAAGTCTGGCGGGCGGATAACCAGATGAATTGGTACATTAAGCGGGTTCGTTCCTCCCTTCCAACTGTGCCAAAGCGCATCTGAAAGCGAGATGCAACTAACACGTGGAACAGGGCGACCTCATCAGCAGCGCAGAGCCAATGACCCACTCCTACTACCAAACCTACCGCAAAGACTTTGGCGGCAAGTTCCAAGTCCACATATACCAGTGCGAAGACGAGCGCGCCCCCGAGCGCAAGACGAAGAGCGTCACGAAGATGTGCACTATCGACTGCAAGCTCGACGTGCCCTTCTCGTCGCTGCCCACGATCAAGAACTCGAGTGGGGAGAGGATGAAGAAGATGGATTTCGAGGTGCAGATGGTGCCCTCTGGGGCGTCGGTTGAGTTTACGGTTTATATCAATGGGAGGAGGCAGGGGACGCAGAATGCGGCGGTCAAGTTCTTGTAGCTTTACTCTTGTGTTTCTTGACTAGGAGACGGCTCGGTAGTGCTTGAGAGTCGTTCAACGTCGGTTCTAGGTAATTCGTTGTTTTTCCCCCTATTGCTACCTGGTCCAGTGCTTGTGCCTATCATTTGCGAGGAATGGTGAGGCCAGAACGCTGTCGGGAGTTGGTCGGGTTGAGACTAGGATAGAGCTTCGCAGACTCCCAGAATGATTGAAAATTTTGTTCTCACCTCCCCGAGAATCGACATTCCGATCACCCTGTGACGTCTCCGGGGTGACTAGGCCCCTTCAATATTGGGATCTTAACCTGAGCACCCCCTGTATCTTTACCGGAGATGTTACCGGAGCCTCCGTGCTCGTGGATACTACACTTTCCTTTGTTCCTTGAAATATTGGTGTTGCGGATGGCATTATCTCTCGCATTGCATGGCTCCTAAAGGCTTCACGCAATCACGAACAACACGTGGAACTGTCTCGCGCTGGATGTTTTTTTATTGGTCTAACTTGACCTGCCTTGGAAGGCGGCACTTGAGCTCTCATTGCCGACCCGTGTGAAACCCAAAACGAGATTCCCTCCGTTACCCCGCCATATGGTACTCGGTCCGCCGTACTCGGTACGATATACGCGTATATCGTAAAGACCGTACGCGGACCAAAGCTTTCGTCGCACCCGGCATTCCATACCCCGGACCCCACTCTCCTATACGCAGTTGATCGGCACAGTCCCTTTGGCAATGTTGCAATGGGACGCATTGTTCCCCTTGATTAGGTTTTTGCTAGGTCCTCTCATGGCCGAGAAGCCGAAGAGGTCTATAAAGCAGGACACTCGATGAGTACTACCGGATTCACGGAATTCATCGCTTTGAAAAGCCGCCAGATCACTGCCATGAAATCGCTCTTCTGTCTGGGAGTTCTGGGATTGAGCACTGTCGAGGCGTCGGCTCCCTCTTAGGAGAATGTGCTCGAGACGTTTTCCTCGCCTGGGACGGAATACCGGCCGAAGTTCAGATACTGGTAAGAAGCCACTCGACCCAGCTGTCCATAGGGGATGGGTAGAAATACATTACTCTTGGTAATTAACAAATTTGGTACAGGCTAGCCGATGCCAGTGCGGACATCGAAGCCGTCCGAAATGACATCCGCGCCATGGCCTCCGTCGGCGCCGGCGGGTTCGAGTGGCTACCCTACTACCAGCTCGGTGGGGACTCTGCGTCGGAATACAGCTACGGATCCAACGCGTCGCGAGAGTTATTCCGCGCCGCAATGGAGACTGCAGAGGAAGAGGGCTTGTTGGTGGACTTTGCCGTCGCGGCGAACCAGGGACAGGGTGTTCCAGCAGAGCCGGGGACGCCGGGGCTAGCGGTGCATCTTGTGAGTTTCGTTCTAGTATTCACTTCTTATGACCGGAGATTGACTGTGCTAGGCCTACTCCAACGTGACGGTGGTGCCAGACCAGACCTTCAACGACATTCTGCCGCTTTCTTCCCAGCCGGGTATTGGGGAGCTGTACTTCATGCACGGGCTGGAAGAGTTCGGAGAGCAGGAACTCGTCGCAGTACTTGCTGTGGAAACTGTGCAAGGTACGGTCCTGCCTCCGGGGCTTATGATCGTTTGACCTGACTAATAATCGTGTATTCATAGACGAGTCTGAGACCCAGGGATATACCAAGATCAACCGTACGATCGATCTGACGTCCGAGGTTGACAAGGACTCCCGGTCGCTACTGTGGCAGGCTCCGGAGTCTTCCCCCAGTTCGGACTGGCGCATAATGTCCTGGTACGAGCGGTACACGAATCAACGATCAATCGACGGAAGAGGCGGTCCCTCGAACTATATGCAGATCGGGTCTTGGATCGTTGATCATTTCAGTGCAAAAGGGTCACACTTGATAACCAAGTTCTTTGACGATTATATCGTCCCTGACCAGGAGGACAAGGACCTCCTCGCCAAGGTTGGTCGGTACGGTACGTTGCAACGTAGTGCCCATGTCGAAAAGCAAAGCTGACTGGATCTTTGAAGCGTGGGAAGATAGCATAGAGATGAACTCTGTTGTATGGTGGACTCCAGGGCTCGAGACCAAGTTCCTCGAGCACCGAGGCTACGACGTTTGGAAGTGTCTCCCGTTCCTCGTCAACAAAGAAAACTCGTGGGCTCAGGGCCATCTCCCCTACGGCGAGGGGTTCCTGTCGGTGAATGCTTCATTCGGCGAAAAGTGCAACCAGGACTACCGACTTGTGCTTCAGCAAGCTTATGAGGAGTACGTTCAGGCCAACGTCGACTGGGCGCACGCCAGGGGGGCGCAGTACTCGAATCAGCCGGCGTACAACTTGCCGTTGAGCATGGTAGGTAATCTCGTCATCACAATATGGTCTTGTACTAGCACTGACCAGCAAAAAGGTCGATTCTGCGCTCCTGCCGGATGCCCCAGAAGTCGAGTCCTTTGGCTTCGACGACAGCATCAACGCCTACAGACACGTGTCCGGCCCAGCCCACATGGTCGGGAACTCAGTCATCTCATCGGAGATGGGCGCCATGCCGGACGCGGCCTACGCTCAGACGCCCAGCCAGCTCCTCCACTCCTTCCACCGTGGCCTAGCGGGTGGTGTCTCGATGAACGTCCTGCACGGGTACCCCTACTCTGGGCCGGTGGCGGGCACGACGTGGCCGGGCCTCACGATCTTTAGCTTCAAGTTTAGCGAGATGTGGGGGCCTCGGCAGCCTATGTGGAGCAATTTTCCTGACTTGATGGAGTACATGGCTAGGAGCCAGTTTCTCATCCAGGCTGGGGTGCCGAGGGTTGATTTGGCGTTTTACTCGAACGATGCGCCGTGGTCTACGGAGAGCGGATATCGGGACGATAATCTTGGGCATGCTGGGTATACGTACGAGTACCTCGGTCCCGCGAGTCTGCAAAGCGAGTCGGCCCTCGTCAGGGACGGTGTCCTCGCTCCAGATGGCCCGTCCTACAAGGCTTTGATATTCTCAAACCATACGGTCACGAGTCCCATGGTCGTCTCAAAGGTGCGAGATTTCGCGAGGGATGGGCTGCCAGTTGTTCTCATCGGGGACACCAAGCCCGGCGACAGCGACCACACCGAAAAGGTCGGAGGCGTTTTAGATGAAATACGAGCTGGAAATATTACAAATGTCATCACTGTTTCTTCGGCGGATGGATTGGTCGACACGCTTCGTAATGCCCAGGTCCTTCCCAGTGTCCAGTTCCCTGAGGGTCTCTCGGCTCGCGGGTGGCATTCTTTCTGGCGGAGCACCGAGGAGGCGGATGTCGTTTGGATGTACTACGAGGGCGAGGATGAAGGTGACACTACCGCGGAAGTCAATCTCGCTTTCACTGGCATGAATGGGACTATCCCGCTTAGGCTTGATGCTTGGACAGGAGAAGTCGAGCCCGTTTTGCATTACGCCCAGAACCAAGATGGCATGTTCGTTCCTACATCTCTCCGCGTCGGTCAGACGGCAATTATCGCATTCAGGAAACAGGGCTGTGCTCCAGGGGCAAGTCGGCAGCCTACAACCCACATCGAGTCAGTATCCGAGTCAGTCGTTGGTCTTGTGCAACTAAGGGGTCCCGAGGGCGAAATGCAACCGGCTGCCCAGCTTCTCTCTGGCCGGTCGATTATCACGCTATCCAATGGCACGAGTCTGAATCTCAACGCTTCACCACCTTCAGTCGATAGTCTCGACAACTGGGAGCTCGAGATCCAGTCCTGGCGTCGCAAAGACGAGGAGAGCATGGACACCGCCATCGACGTCTTCAGCTATTCTAACGTGACCCTGGAGCCCTGGGCCGAGCTTGACCCCACGAATCTCTCTAATGTGAGTGGCATCGGCTACTACTCAACGCACTTCGACACCCCGAGTACAGGAACATACCTCGGCGCTCGTCTCCACCTAGGGGTATTCCACGATTCCATCAAGGTACAAATCAACGGAGCCACACTGGCATCGCACCTAGACCAAAACACGAACGACGCAATCATCGACGTATCCAAGCACATAAAGAACCCCAAGACATCTGGTGACGTTACGAACCACCTCGGGGTCGAGGTCGGAACCACGCTGTTCAACCGCCTCAAGGCCGAGGCGAACATCACCCTGTCACTCGGCGTGCCGGCCGATTTTCCGGAGAGCAGCGGGCCGTACTTTGAGGAGACTCTTGCCATTGACAATGGGCTTCTGGGGCCAGCTTGGGTGGAGTGGGTGGAGATTGTGGAGATTTCGCTTTGACGGGATGTGCTACATAGCCGTTGTCGACAGATTACATATCTCGTTCCGCAAGAACAGTTTATACAACCGTGTGTACCAGGGGATAACCCCGCTGGGACACCTTTGGTTCATCGCGAGTTGTTAAAAGACCACTAGGCTAGGCACCGATGGAAACATATCACAGTATTCAGATTCCGGTGGAGAAACACCAATCGAGGGCTTTCATGGTCTTGAAGGCGCGTCATGATTTGGAGGCCCTTGAGCTTTATGTGGCGATATATGAGTTGACAATGTGAAACGGCGTGACATTGTTAGCCGTAACACACGTCCTTCATGCTCCCATTTCCAGAACCGGAAGAGTTTTGGGACGCCAGGCTAAAGACCGTCCCGGGTTAACGACAAGCGGAACACAATAGGAATGTTCCGGCACATTTCCGGTAGGGCCCATCTGTCCGAGTCCTCGCGAAAACCCCCTCACCCACAAGTCTTCCGTCGCAGTGTGTCTGGTATGTGTGCCGCATCTTCCCCAACCAAGTTCCTGTCACGCATCCGGTCTTCCTATTTCTGAGACACTATAAATCTGTCGTAGCACCATGAAGCCAAGACGCGGGACTGCCGATCCAGCCATATGCCGCGCGCCGTTGGTATATCTGATAATACAATGCTATCCCCACTCCCGAACGCCACGTCCCAGGGAACCGCGTAGCTTGTCCTCCGCCTCGAATCTATCCAAACATCTCAAGTGCAAGTGAACACGAAAGTGAAAGCGGAACTCCGCCAGGAGCCATGCTGGTTCAATGGCGGGTTTCTCTCAACTGGAGCTAGCCCAACCGAGTCCTGAACAATAGTAGCAACTCGAAGGAGCGCCGTTATCTTTGTTAGGACCCTGTAAATCCCAGTATCCGCCTCTAGAGATAGGCATGCGCTTGAGTGGGGCCGTTGCTGGAAGACGCGGCCTCGCAATCCAGGGCGGCACATTGGTAATAGTGGTTGTTAAGTACGGGACGCTCGTCATGGTGGGGTTTATGGCAATTCAGGTGCTGAATCCCGCTATATCTGCGATGGAACCATCAGCCACTAACACCAACTCATGTTTTTTCAAACCTCGCGAACTTTACCACCATCGTGCCATCAAACAACGACTTTATGAGTAGGCCCTACTTCAACTGCCATTGTAATCGCTTCCAAGCCTCCCTCGAAGTGTTGCACCACCGGCGTCAAGTTCACGTACGCCAGTCAAGTAGCCTCATGAATGTCCTAGTATTGTGCCTAAGATGAAAAGATGTGAGAGGGAATGTGCTATCTCACGTTCAGAGTGCCGGTACTATTAGGATCGGGCAAAAGGACATCTTTCGACCATACTTTCCGGTATTCTGCACGCCTCTACTCAGCTCATCAATAGGAACGCGATATCAACCCACCATTCCTATCTCGGGCGCCGCTCTTGAAGCCATCTCAGTCGACGTATAGGCCCCTTATCTGTTGACTTTAACAAGTCATTTTCGAGACTTGGATAAAATAAAGCCGCTCAATGTGTCAGCTGAAACGGTATGTAATAATGGAGATGGATCCCCCATCGTCTGACGACCGCCCGGCCATTGCTGGAACCTTTACCGAACCCTCCGCGTGATTCGGCAATATTCATCGACAGGGTACGAGAGGATCGACAGGCCCTATGTCTGAAGTCTATGCTGCGGACCCGGTGTGTCGGGCTGGATCTACGTCTCCTCGTCGGCCCCCGACCCAGGTTCGGGGAACTCCGTAAGACAGGAATACGTTGACCTGATGACTTTCATTACGGCCTTTTTACCCGGGTCTGGCATCCCTGGTGACTGTCGATCGAGACGATCCTTCCTCGTTGAGGACGGGAATTTGAGGATAAACTCGTAGATGATCGGCGAGTACCAATGGCTAATACTCAAGGCACGGCACGTTAGTACTTTTTGAGTGATGTATAGGGCATTGTCTGTACCGGCATAGAATTACCCGTTCTTCTCGAAGAATGCAGTTGTGGAGCACAGCGGGGCATTTCATCCAGCGTGGAGGATAAAGCGACGACGATCACTGTTCCCAGGAGAGCGGAATCAAGGATGCTATATTACGGTAGTTAAGCCGGCATAGGTAACACGCTCGGAATACAACTCTACAGCGGGCAAATCAGTCGATGACGACGATCGGGAGCGTCAATGCGACGCCCGCCGGGACTTGCATTTATCCAGCCACTCTGGCCCTCCCAGGGGCCACTTCAATGCCGCCCCGCCCCATTCCAGGGTGACATCGTGCCAAGTCGTTGATTAAGTGGACTTGATATCCGATGGGAACAGGGATCAGGGGGGTGAGGAAAAATACTTGAAACAGGGCGTGAGGCAGCTTGATGTCTGTGCACGCCGACACTTGATATATCGGCACTATACTCCGAACGAAAAGTGACGCTGAATCGCCGGGTTGATTTTTGGCAAAACGACAAAGAGGGGGAAACCATGGCCTGGTCCGGGAACTCGCATCATTCCCCGCATGATCCGAAGTGAAGCAACGGGAAGGGAAAGGACGCTGCAGGGGAACATGGGCGCTGGATCTTAGCGTTTCAGGATCTCCGGGTTCTTAGCGGCCCCTGAGCCCGGCCCAGCCGGCTGATGTCCCCCAACGCGCGCCAATCCTTGCCTAGAACACGCTTCAGTACCATTAGCGCAACAGGAGGATGCCGCTGGGTCGATAGATTCTCCCGTGGACGGACGATCTCCGCAATCTAGAGGGACAATCGGGACGCAGGAGAGTGTGGGGTACGCCCAAGGTGTGGGGCGACGGGGGCATACGATCGGGTGCCGGCCCGGATCGGGCGCATTGTCCGTCATAGCCCCGTGTAATATCCGGACCCGGACCCTCAGCCGTCGCATTCTTGACCTCGTATCTTCGGCCTTGGGCCCTCGGGTATAAAGGTCTCCCGACGCCCGGCTTATCGCTTCTTCTTCTTTTTTTCGACCACTCCACCAACTCCAACGTCCAACACCAGACGAAGAAGAGACAATACCGCAAACATGCTCTCCTACAAGACCATCCTCACGGTGCTCATCGCCGCCTCCAGCGTCGTCGCCACTCCGGCCGCCTCGCCCATGGACCTCATGCGCCGCCAGGGCAACGTCACCCCCAACGAGGAGGGCACCCACGACGGCTACTTCTTCTCGTGGTGGTCCGACGGCGCGTCGCCCGTCACGTACACCAACCTCGAGGGCGGCTCGTACAGCGTTGACTGGCAGTCGGGCGGGAACCTTGTTGGTGGAAAGGGCTGGAACCCCGGTGGTCCCAAGTGAGTTTTCACTCGGTCTTCTTTCCCGGTCTTGATACTCCGGGTCGATCTCCTGGCCAAGGGAACTTCTCGCTGGCGTATGTGTTGCTAACTTTGTGCAGGGAAATCACCTACTCTGGAAGCTGGGAGCCCGTGAACAACGGCAACGCCGTAAGTTTTTCCCGCTCCCGAGAGGGCGGGGAGGA
>JAMFQS010000007.1:0-13923 GCA_025503055.1 Sordariomycetes sp. B11D1 | reverse complement strand
CCCCCGCGCCAAGGTACCCCGGAAGGCAAGGATGGCTAACAACTCGCAGTACCTCACCATCTACGGCTGGACCCGCAACCCCCTCGTCGAGTACTACATCATCGAGAACATGGGCGAGTACAACCCCGGCAGCGCCGGCGAGTCCCGCGGCTCCATCGAGACCGCCGACGGCACCTACGACCTCTACGAGAGCACCCGCACCAACGCCCCCTCCATCGACGGCACCGCCACCTTCCAGCAGTACTGGGCTATTCGCCGCGACCTGAGGACCGGCGGCACTGTCAACACGGGCACCTTCTTCGACGCGTGGGAGGCGGCCGGCATGCCGCTCGGCGACCACTACTATATGATTGTCGCGACGGAGGCGTACCAGAGTGCTGGGCAGTCGCACATCACCATCGAGACTCCCCCGTAAAGGACAGCAGATGTGGGAGGCGATGGCTCCGGGTCTGGGATCCTGGGCTGATGGCGGGTTTGGCGTGGGGATCGTTTCTTCTTGTATATATGTGGGGTGTCTCTGGCGCCCAAGGTCTCTGATCAATGAGAGAGTCCATTCAACTTGGAGCGGGAGCCCCATCAACTCTGGTAATATAGTAACTATCCACTTGCGTACATCAGAATGGCCTGCCTTTTGGGAGCACTAGCATATGCTTTGATTATTGTTCAAAGGACAACCCGCTATGGTAAGGTATCACAATTCCCGAGTCTCTTTGACGTCTGAGTAGCTGTTAGGCTATCAAAGGCTGACGAGTCTCGCCTGCCGGACATACCAGAAGTATCAGGCAGGGGAAACGAGGGATTATACTTGAAACTACGATGGTCAGAAAGTCTCCCGCGGGGTTATGTTACGTCCCAGTGCCAGTCACCCTCCTCCTCGCACCTCGAATGGTAGCAAGTGACGGGCCATGTTGGCAGAAATGGGGTTTTGTGGAAGATGAGCCAGGGCGCGGGTAGGGGGTAAAAGAGCAGGTTCCGTGTAAGGCGTAATGGAAGGGGATATGGACATTTACGATAGAGTAACAGGGAGAGAACACGGGCTACGGTGGGATAATACTTTGCTCTACAGGATATTCTGGTGCCACGCCACCTAACAGGAGTCCCCATACCTATATGTCTCTCATGGTACCGAAACTTATCTCACCTTTTTACAGAAGTCCGCCTGGGTCGGCATGGGAAGAACGATACATACGATGTCAAAGCATCTCTTATTCCCAAGGGCTTTCTTCTTCCCATGACGAAAGTCTTCTAAAGGGATCCGGATTTAGCCGGGCATAACATAGGGTATGGCTTGTCATTTATTACAGGAAGCGAGTTAGATCTACTTGCGACAATGATCGGGGAGTCCCCGTGCTTGGTCTGGTCCGGATCCCCCTCTTAGCTGCATGTGCTCCAAATACGTGTAGTACATAATACATAGAGCGGGCTTTCCAACTGATAATAATTGGGTTTCTGACCATTGGGCAAGGCCCGTTCACTGCTAAGCACAGTACCGTGAGAGGTTCCTGCAACAAAGTTTCAGGCCTGAAATCTTAGTACAAGGGGGAAAAAAGAATATCTAGGAATTATGACTCTTGGCAACAAAATGCTACAAAAGTTAACGCACACTAGAGACTAAAGGCATGGCAGAGCCTCCGGAGATATCTATTTCTTGTTTGACAACCAAGTGTGAAGTGTCTTAACGATCCTTTACCCCTTGACGGCTACACCACAGTCTTCAAAGTTCACTCTTATAAAACTAAAATGTATCTCTTCAACTCGAATACCTAATCCAGACCTTCATACGAGGGCCCCCGCCCCCGCCAGACGCCTTCCGCATCAGCACTCTCCCCCTCAAACTCCTCCTCATCTTCGTCCACCTCCCACTCGAATCCAAATTTACCCTCTCCCGCACCTGCCGCCGCGCCTACCACGGCCTCCAGCGCAACTAGCTTTTCGAAGCCCGCAAGCTACCCCCCGAAGAGCACCTCCGATGCCTCTTCCACCTCGTACACGACAACCCCGGCCGTGCGGTCTGCGCGACCTGCCACAGGGTGTTTAAGGTAGATGGACAAGACTTCTCCGGCGCGGCTCGAATAGGTAAGTTCGTCTGGAACGGGTGCGTCGTGGAGAGAAGGAGTGGCGGTATCTAGAGACGCGCACCTGCGACCTTAAAACGAGTACGGCCTCTCGCACAACCACGTCCGGCTCGCGCTGGAATACACGAGGCTCGGAATTTGCGCAGAGTACCTTGACGCTTTTATGCGGCCATGGACTCTCTCCCCGAGGACAAGACCAAGAGGAGACTCAACTTACACTCGACCTTTGAGGTCAAGTGCGCCCAGACGCCCCGGGTCGTGGGCGGCAGGTTGCTCCATGAGTCGCTCTGGGAGGTGCGCTGTATGTAAGCTTCGGTAGGGCCGGAGGGAGTTGGTGTGGGCTCGTATTACAAGATGAGGATCTAGAACGAGGATGGATGATGTAGTAAGAGACAGATTGAAAAAAAGCGTGCCGGAAGGATCGGGAGAAAGGAGCTAGGATGGGAAAAATTACGTCTTCTATGCCTTCTTGATGTCAAAAAACAGTCTCGGCTAATGGTATCATGTGCTGGTCAGGGTGAAAGAGGGTCCGGAGTGTCTGGCAAGACCCTGGCAGTGGCACAAGCCCTAGCGCCTGGGTAACGTAGAGTTGCCGCGGAAAAGGTTTGCCTGCAGGACCTACAACGCGTCCCGTAGCCTCGTAGAGACTTGGGCCGTGGCGGCAAACCATGTACAAGCGTGTCAATCTTGACATGAAACGGAAGTCATCCTATCGGCTCTATTGGTTATCTATCAGGGAATACGGAAAAGCACAGACCCCGCACACCAGGTTTTGAAAGCAGCGAAGGTAACGACAAAGGCGACAGCAGGAGACTCATCATAGTATGTTTTGGTATGGATTTGAACACTGCGTTGTCGTACGATCCGCCGTCCAACCCGCCCGGTCCTCGGTAGTCTGTTTGCTAGTATGGTGGCTGTGGCGGAGCGCAAGTGCCGAGGTGATTGCCTATCATGGCGACGAGCGAATTTGAGCGCCTAGCGTCGATCGACCCCTGAGGACCTTGATGGCCATACTTGGAACCATTTTACCCCTCATTCGCGACCTCATAGCTGCAAACCGGTCTACTATCCCCCCGTGAAGTCGCACTCTACCTATCACCATGTCTGGCTTCTCGGCATCATGGACTCGACTTGCCTCGAGCGAGCGCCTTCGACGATCTTCTCACACGCTCTCCATTGTGGGATCCAGAGCCTTCGTCTTTGGTGGTGAACTGCTGCCACGGGAGCCCGTAGATAACCAGCTTGATGTGATCGAGCTCCAATCGTTGAATGATGGTCAGTCGACTCAACAATGTGGCAAGTCGGAATTGGCATATGTATCGGGACTGACGAATGCAGCATCCGTCAAGACCGTCACGGCGCCAGCAGAGGCGCCGTCGCCTCGAGTCGGCACAGCCAGCGCAGCCGTCAACGGCAACATATACATCTTCTCGGGCCGCGGTGGTCTCGCGATGGACGCGATTGACGAAGGTGGCAGTCTCTGGCAGTACACGCCGTCCACCTCCAAGTGGACCGCCATAACATCCAAGTCGTCCGCTCCAGCTCCCCGAAGCTACCATGCCATGACGTCGGACGGTGCGTCGACAATCTACCTACACGCCGGCTGTCCTGCGCAGGGCCGGCTCTCAGATCTCTGGGCATTTGATCTCGAGAGTCGAACGTGGACCGAGTTGCCCGCTGCGCCGGGACCCGGACGTGGCGGGGCATCAATTGCGTTCTGCGGCGGCAAGCTTCTGCGCATGGGCGGCTTCGACGGGAAGAGCGAACAGGGCGGGAGCGTTGATGTGTACGATCCAGAGGCGAAAGCCTGGTCAAGCATCCCCTTTACAGCCGGCCGGGATGGCCCGGAAGCACGAAGCGTTGCGGTACTTGTCGCAAGCAAGGTTCGTGGGCGAGATGTCCTCGTTACAATGTTTGGGGAGCGGGATCCGTCGGCACTCGGCCATGCAGGTGCAGGCAAGATGCTGGGCGATGTTTGGGTGTTTGACATTGAGACTGCGACGTGGAGTGAGGTGAAGGCAGCCGGCGACGTGCCTTCTCCGAGGGGCTGGTTCGACGCGGACGTTGAGCGGTCGGATGCTGGGGATACCATCATTGTTCACGGCGGCCTGGCAGAGGATAACTCGAGGCTTGGGGATGTATGGAGGTTGCGTATTGAGTGACGGATCGTTGATATGGTTCCGAGAAGCCTAGTGCGTCATGATAGGAACCATCTGAGACGAGCAGGCCCAGAGGGACTCTTGTCTTCTTGTACGGCACCATGAACCGAGTCTTTGCCCTGGACCTCGTCCCTTACGTCTTTCGATCCGGAATACCAGCTACTTTGACGCTTACCCTCTCTCCTAGTCACGTCGCCCAGTGAGACCACAAGTACTTCCGAGAGCACGCCTCTATCCCCGAACCAGAAGGTTTCCATCACTAGTATCGCCGAGGCAGATGGCCCTACGTCTGACCCATAGAAGTGCCTAGGCCCCGTGCGGTGTCGGGATTCCATACATCTTGATAGCTAGCTTGCTGGTCGTCGCCTTGCCGCGGACAATTTGCAAACACATAGCTTGGAGCTCCCTAGACAAAACGGTTCTTTCCAACGACCCGGCTAACCCGGGTGTTTATACATCGAACCACTAGCCGGAACCGACGAGGGTTGCAACCCGGGGTCGTACGCACGGTGGAACGCCGCGCGACGATTACGAAGGAGCAAGAGGTTAAATATCGTACCCGGGGAGATTCAATGGGTGTGGAGAAACTATACGAACCTGAGGACGATATACAATGACTGCAAACTCTTGGCCGGATACAGCGAGCGCGAGACCGATGAGCGCGGAGTGGAATACAACGCCAAAACTCGAGGACGAACGAATAGCCGTGTCATCCGTAGGGGGCGAAGACACAACAGTTGTCGGGAGTTTCATCCCCATATTGGCAAGTGTGGCCTGATCAGGGTGCATGAATGGTTAGCAGTGGGGGGGGGAATAGGCTAGACAGGAGCTGGCGTAGGAAGAACAAGC
Source organism: Sordariomycetes sp. B11D1 (assembly GCA_025503055.1). Lineage (NCBI taxonomy): Eukaryota > Fungi > Ascomycota > Sordariomycetes > Sordariomycetes sp. B11D1. The sequence continues at coordinate 8,840 of JAMFQS010000007.1, read as the reverse complement.
CTCGGCTTGGAGGTTATTAGTGGTGTCTCCGTTATCGCGCTAAAACGCTAGTCCCCGCAGGGAATCAGATGCCAGTCCTTCGACCTTGGCCGCTATGGCTGAGGGCGGAGTCCTATGCGAGCAGCTCGGCGAGGTACATGGCGAAATTCGATAGAAGGCTGATGCCCTCGGGCCACGGGTGCCACGTAATGACGCTCTTCTCGTCGAGGCAGGGCGGGTATAGCGCTCCATTAGCCGGGGCGGGCAGGTAGATAATGGCGGTAGCGACGATAACTCGAGTCTCGAAGTATCTGATGACGAAAAGCGCGTAGGTAGGCATCCGGCGCCAAGGCGCAGCTCGCGGCCAAACGCCCATGCACAAGAACCGGGGAACGTAGAGACGTTGCGCCCACCTAGCCCGGATGTCGAACCTTTTGCGAGGGAAGCGAGCTGGAGCACACCAGGCACAAGGGAAAGGGATTGCGGCGTCTTCGCTGGCCCTCAAGGTCACCATCTCCTCCGGATTATCTTCTCGGACGCGTCCACGGCCGTTCATCCGCTTGTTGATGTGAGCCAAGGCCAGGGGTGGCACGCAGGGTTCCCGCACTCGGGCAGATACTAGTACATTCCGGGCGTCGTTGCCGGCCGGATCTTCGACTTCCGGCTCAAGCCACCACCTTGGCCCCGCTTACTGGGCGGGGGAATAAGTAAGCAAGCGCCAGGGGCCACGATCACCCCCCATCTCATCTTGGGATTGGATCTTTTTTTTTTCGTGCTGAAACCCCTGTCAACGACGGAGCGAGTGGACTTCCTGGCATGTCTAACGCTTCATTCACCATGGAACTTGGGCCGCGATCCAAGCCGCATACTGATACGTTTCTTCACAACCCCCCGCTAATCCCAACCTCCGTGGTGCGCCCTCTCGCCTTGGACACAGTCACCATCTCTTCTCCGCGCCATCGGAGCGCCGAGGAGCCATGGGTTCGGCCAATCAAGAGCCCGCCACCCTTCAACCCACACATAGTCCCATGTCACGTCAGATGGGCAACGATCATGCCACGGGCTCTGGGAATGATGGCGGGGGCCCTCTTCGGCCTCAGCTCACTCTCAGGCTCTACATCTCGCACTTCTTATCGACCTGGAACTCACGCCTCTTCGAGTTTGGATCTGTGCTGTTCCTGGCATCCATCTTCCCAGATACGCTTCTACCCATGTCCGTCTATGCGCTAGTGCGTAGCGGCGCTGCTATCGTGTTTGCGCAGTCTGTTGGGTCCTGGATCGACAGCGGGGATAGGCTTACCGTTGTGCGAGTGTCGATTATTGGCCAGCGCGTCTCGGCCGTGGTTAGCTGTGGGCTGTTTTGGATTCTAGAGCAGATGAAGGAGCGTTTGGAAGAGGGGTTGACTAGGGCGCTATTCGCTATGGTGGTGCTATTGGCTTGTGTGGAGAAGCTGTGCGCGGTCATGAATCTGGTCGCAATAGAAAGAGATTGGGTGGGTTTGGATGGCTTCATCCTTGACGAACAACACTAACAACATTGTGCAGGTCGTTGTGATCACGGAGGGCCACGACGAATCGCGACGAAGTACGTATCCCGAAGATGTCCTGACCTCTTAATCGCATTCTAACCAGCTCTGGCAGCCTTAAATGCCAGGATACGCCGGATCGACCTTGCATGCAAGTTGCTCGGCCCATTGGCCATATCAACAGTCGTCATTGCGTCAACGCTTGCTGGTATATGGGCTGCTCTGGGTATGAACATCGCATCGGTTGCAGTGGAATACGTGTGTATTGCAACAGTGAGTCACTCTGTGCTGTTGGTAACGATTGTAGGTCGGAGGGATCTATTTTAGCTAATGATCCTAGGTGTATAAGATGGTACCTGAACTACAACGCGCCCCCTCTGCGACCGAGTGCTCTCAACCAGGGTCAACGGCATTGACACCTTTACAAACGGAACCTCAAGAAGATGAAGAATCGCCATCCAGATGGTTGAGATCCCTAGTTCAGCGAGTCCTTCCAATCTCATCACTGCCTTTCTACTTCCGCCATCCTGCCTTTTTGCCCTCCTTCTCCCTCTCGCTGCTATACCTTACCGTGCTCTCCTTGTCGGGGCAGATGGTCGCCTTCCTCCTCTCAGCCGGCTACAACTCTCTCTACGTCGGTATTGCAAGAACAGGCAGCACCGCCTTCGAGCTCAGCGCTACATGGATTGCGCCTCGCCTCATGAGTCGCATCGGCCCCGTCCGCGGTGGTATCTGGAGCTTGTCCTGGCAAATGGCGTGGCTTGCACCGACCGCCATCTGGTTCGTGGCCGATTCCTACCGGCCGGAGGCAAATCTTGTCGTGTCTGCCACCGTGCTCGTGGCAGGTGTAGCTGTCAGCCGAGTTGGACTTTGGGGTTTCGACCTTTCCGCGCAGTATATCGTGCAAGATGTAAGTTCTGGACCACTAGCGGTCTCCATGGTCTCCATGTCAACTAACAATGAGTCCAGGAGGTCGAGCCCCACTTCCGAGGGGCTTTCTCGACTGTCGAGGCTGCTTTCCAGAATTTGTTTGAAATGATTTCCTTTGCAACGACCATCATCTTTCCCCGCCCCGAGCAGTTCCACTGGCCCGTGGTCATCAGTATTGCCGCGACCTACCTTGCCGGAGGGCTCTTCACCTTCTTCGTGAGGAAGAGGCGAGGCCATCTAGTTCACGCTCCGTCATGTATCCGACCTAAGGCGGAGAGTACGTGAGCAGGCAACCGTTTAGTAATGTAAATATCATACATTATCCGGATGAGGCCGTCTATGCTTCATCCGTATTTCGGACGTGATCGCTCGCGGGCAAATCTCTCTCGACAATTCGACCTTTTTCGCCGGCCATCTTCAGGGAACTGAGTTCCTCGTCTTCCTGTCAACGACAAGAAGGACGGGCTTCAAACAAAGGTGGATGGGAGGCTGAAAAGAGAAGGTGAAAACAGTATAGGTGGCGCAAACCTCTTGAGGGCAGTATCCTCAGGACTGTGCTACTGGTGGATTTGTGCTAAAGCTCCCGAGGGCCTGGAATCATGGTGACAACTTGTAGAGGCAAGTTCGATTGTGCCAGCCCGATGGGCCGTCGCCTGGGCCGACCACTCGGGCCATTTCTTGCAGGAGATGCACCTTCTACGCGGTCAACTGGGATATGTTGGAATGGAGCACTTTGCTCGCTCAATGATTGCTTCATACAGCGGTTCTTAGTCCTTCCAGTCTCTAGCTTGGATGCTCAGCGGGTAAGTACTGGCGAGAGCCCAGATCATGGACGGCCACATCCTGCAGCTAAGCATGAGCCCTGTGGGTCCGAAGGAGCGTCCGGTGCGGGCAAGTCAATCCCGCGCTCCGCTGCCCTATCTCACTATCAACTGCATCGGGACACGGAAATTTCGGAGTCGGGTCACGGAGCCGAAAGTACCCCCAGGCGTGCGGCGACGCAACTCGGGTCCCTTGCCTTGCTCCCGCTCCTAGACCCGCCGGGGTGCCACAAGGGCAGGAAGGGAGATGGAATCCGTAGAACAAACTATGCTGCCGACAAAGCGTCTCCCCTCCAGCAGCCAGGAGAGGGCGCCGATCTGCTCTCTTTCTACACTCAGTAGAAGACGCACTACCTATGGCATTCGAGATATCCACCGTGATGATACGGGAATGTCAGGTGGCGCTGCGTAGCACGCGCGCAAGGCTACAAACGTAGCCCCGTACGAGGATACCGCCATAGGGACAGCACGAAGCTATCGGACCCGAGCAGGACGTGCCGACGAGCTGCCTCGGCTAGCTAGTCTATAATCAATCGTTAGTAACGCCGTAAAGACACGAGTGTAGTGGCTGGATCAGGTCGACAACCGGACACTCGCCGAGGACGAAAGGACAGGGCCGTCGTGGGCTGGTTGCAGGGCCAGGGACGTTCAGTGTAGTGACATGCAATGGGGGCAGTGTGTGCATTCAATCAAGATTAGTCCATTCTGCCGTGTAGGCAAAGAAGGGAAACAATAAAGAGAGACCATGCGGCCACCCTGCCATCACCTACGCCTTGAGGCAAGAAACGAATCGACCCCCGGGTCAGCCACCCAGGCGGATCGTTCTTAACGGCCCGCCCTCTCCGCCAACCGAGCAGAACGGTGAGACTCCGGGCTAGCGGATGTAGCCTAAGAGAAGGCGCCGATGCGAGCGCGGCGCTGCTGACCGCGGAGGCGGATGTGCTCGGCCACGGATAGACGCGGCCGGCGAGCGGGAAGGGGGTTCGTAGGGGGAGGGGGAGGGAGACGGAGCGGGAGAAGAGACGGGAGTACCGGAGAGGGATGACGGGGAGGATGGGGCGTGATGCCGCAGAGGTTATCGAGGTCTACGTCGTCGGGCTTGACTTTGACTCGCTCGCCGTCCTCGGGGAGGTATACATTCTTCCAATTCCTGGGCGATCAGTCATCCAGTTCCACGGTTCCAGATGGCGAGATCACGTACTAGCAGGGGAGATGTCAGAGGAGACCGCCACGGGTCATCAATTCGTCCGAGCTATACCAAAAACAGCTAGCACTTATAGAGGGCTCGGGAGCGGCCGCCAGTAGAGAGTCTGGCCGTCAAGGGTTAGCAAATCCAATTGAGGGCAGCCGAGCGACCCGTACAGCGAGGGCGCTGGCAGCGCGCAGGGCGGTTTCTGCGGCTACGAGGCGAGCGGTTTGTTTGTTGCGGCGGTCCAACCCGGCCGTACGGCTTCCCCAGGCCCTCTAGCATCTCGTCTACGATGCCAGAGAGGGGGTCGGGCAGGGCCAGGCGCCTTGAACAACGGCGCAGGCAGGCACAAAGGTCGTTCGAGGCTAGGCATAAGGGCCGGCCGGGTCGGGGCGCAGAGGTCCTGGGGTATGTTGGGTCGCCCTCTAGACCGTCCCTCGAGGGCGAGCAGCCGGGTGGAGACGAGCGCCTAGTGGCCATGGCAATAACAGGGACCGGCAAGACAAAGACCCGCCATGGCCGGAGAAAGGAAAGAGGTGGTGGAGCGGAGGTCTGGGACGTAGCGACTTGGTCTGGCTGCCTGTCTCTGGAAAGGAAGGCACAGGGCAACCGGCGCATAGCGTCGGCGCCTTCCCTGTTCTATCTCACGGTTCCTGTTGATGGCCGCGGCGTGTCACTGTGGCCGCACGCCCACTGCGACGGGCGTTCTGTCGAGCTCGAGGCGAATAGGGAGAGAGAACGAGCAGGTAGTCGCTCTGCGGAACGTAGAGCCTTGCGGGGAATGGAAACGACGAAGACGATGAAGATGCGAACACTCGACTCGATGATGCCGCCATACTCTCTCGCCGAAACGCCGAGCACGGAGTGCGACACTCAACCCAAGAGTCCTGCCCGGCTCCCGCCCTCCGGAGTGTTTATCTCTGCGGCTCGCCTGCAGTCGCAGCGGTTGGGTTCTCTGTGGAATCGGCGTCCCGGCGCGAGGTGACGGCCCCACTCGAGCCTAGCTCCATCGGGGAAGCAAGGAGGCATCCGGAGCCAAGATGGAGCCGTTGTTTTTACGCCGACCATGAGCAGAGCGGAGAGAGACGGGGACAGGGGCCGATGGCTTGCCATTGCAGCGCCCACGGGTGAGGTGGACAGCTGGCAGGGTTTCCGGGGAGAAAGCAATCCCCGCGATGCCGCACATGTCGCCGGCTGGCATGGACATGCCCGTCAGGTCATACTCACCGGCTTGCTGACTCAACAAATCTGTCAGGTCAGGACGGGGATGCTCCACCAATTCCGGGCCTGGACCGCGGCATCGCACGAGCCACCCCCTTCTCTTGGCGCTGGTCCACGGCGAGGCCAATCACCGAGCGAGACATGCAAACATTGAATCTCCTTCCGAGCCCTTTTTCCTTCTGCGGGCACGAACACGTGTGGCGAGAGGCGGACACGGGAACCCTTTTATACCTCGCGCCCGGGGTTTACGCGGGGACGCGTACAACTGCATCCGCAGGGCCCCCCGAAAACCTCCCAGCCGCTCACCCCCGACGCCGCCCGCGGATTCACGTCTCAGGGGAGAGACGGTCGTCGTAATCAAGATCGGCTCCCGGCACCCACCCCTCCCGGGGCCACACTTCCCGACGACGGTGGGGGCGGCCGTCCGCTTGAGCGGCCTCCCAGCTCGCGCCAATTGCCGGCCGCTCCCCGGTGTGCGTGGGGCGGGGGAGTGGAGCTGTACGCGCGTCTGGGGCCCGATTCGGGGGGTCGGGGCTGACGTGGGTTTTCCTTGCAGGGGTGCGGGAGCTGCAGATGAGGGTCCCCGTCTTTTTTTTTTTTTTTTTTTTTTCCTCTACGGTGTGGCTCGGAGGGGTGGGAAGGAGGCGGGATCGCCTTGTTTGAGGGTCGGCGGTGTTGAGGGAACCGGGACATGGTACCTTGGGATGGGGATTGGGGGCTTGGGGCTGGGGCCTTCGTTGTCGCCTCGTAGGGCAGGAGCGGGTGGGGACGGGGCTAGGTCTCAGGGTCCTGTCACCTTGAGGTCAGGAACAGGGTCGGGTTGCGACGCAAGGCCCACGGACAGCGCCGAGGTACCGGCGTACGTATCCTTTCCCTTACCAGCGCACCGAAAAGCTGCGACGAGATTACCGTACGCGCGTAACAGCTTGGCAAAGCGTCTAGAGGCTCGCCCGGATCCCGTACCGCTCGCAGGTCGTAATTCCCCCATTTTCCCAGCGTAAAGGCCGCTCCCGTGATACGCGAGTTTCTTGGCCTTTTTCTCCAGGGTCCGTACGTTTCGTTCCAGGGACCAAAAAAGGCCGGGGGAGTTCTTCTCTCTCTCTCTCTCCCTCTCCCCCCCATCTCAACATCCCATTTCTCCATTCCGCCTCTTTTCTTTCTTACAGTTCCATTTCCATTTCCTGCATCGTTTCTGAGGACAACCTCCCAGTCACTCATTTCCCCACATCATAATGGCTGACCAAGGGTAAGCATCGTCCCCAGGCGACGATGCGATTCAAAGATCCAATGGGTGGAAGAGAGGCTAACGCGGAGAGTAGATACTACAACGGCCCGCCTCCTCCCCAGGGCTACCCGCCCCAGGGTTACCCGCCCCAGGGCTACCCGCCGCCGCAGCAGCCCGTACGTTCCCCGACGTCGCTCGGACCCGGGTCGCTCCCAAGAATGGTGTTCCTAACGCTTCGCAGATGCAATATGCGCCCGCGCCGCCCCCGCAGGAGGAGAAGAGCCACGGCTGTCTCTACGGATGGTACGCCCCCATTGTCTCGATCCACAGCCTCGTGGCAGGGAAACGGCCCGCTGACTTGTTGGACTTGCAGTATCGCGACGCTCTGCTGCTGTTGGCTGTGCGGAGAGACGTGCGAGTGCTGCCTCGAGTGCCTCACATGCTGCTGTTAGACCGAGGCCCACCCCACTACACCAGAGCCCCGACAACAACTCATCGCCTAGGAAAACAGAACTCGACGATCGGTAACACCCGACTATGCTCCCGCGGCATGCCCGACGACGGTTTCGAAACGCTGGACGCTGGGTTGATGAGAAAGGGTTTTGAGGGGGGGTGTCAACGCGGGTATGAGGATGAAACGACGGGGGATCGGGTAACTCGGTACCTTTGTGGGAGAGGGAAGGGGATGTTTACAGTCACGGTCACAGTCACAGTGTTCTTCTTTTGTTTCTTTTGTCTGTTCTTGCGGTACTCTTCAGTTTTAAAGAGGGATCGGAGCGCTGGGCATTTTTGCGCATCGGGGCTTGTTATCATCTTTTTTTTTGCGACTTTTACCCGTCTTCGAGAGCATGAACGTTTATAATCACCACCGGTTTTCTCACTGCGCGTGCTGTAAATTGTGGGAATTATCTTGTTTGCTTACGCTTGGGTGACAGAAATGCCGAGATTTGCGTCTTGGGAATGGAGGCTCCCCCCCCCCACCCCTTTTGGGGCCTGGGGAGACTACATGATGAAGAGGAGGTCGGTGTCTGCTTCGTTCAGCCCTTGCTCAAGTAACGAGGGGAAGGTTCGGAAGGGAAAAGGGGGGCTCACCTATGGGATGGCTCGACGACAGCTGCGGGCGCTGCGAGTAATCTCCCTCGAGCAGGTCGCGCACGCTGTTAAGAAGCTCGACGTAGCTCTGCTGCGGCTTCTCCTTGAGCGCCGTGATAAAGGCCCACGACATGGCGCCCGTGGCCTGCGAGTTGATGTTGGCGTCGGCGCTATTCCCCGGTCAGGACACCCAGAACCACAGAAGAACGCTGAGCCGCAATGCGAAACTCCGCCGGAGGGGTGGTTAGGCGGGACTCACGAAGTCTGACTGTCCTTGCTCCCACTCCACATGATCACATCGGCAGGACTCGTCTTCGTCTCCATCGTCTTCTGCCGCGCGTCGCTGCCGCCGCCCAACGCGCTCTTCGCCACGCCAAAGATGCTGCTCGCCGCCCCCATGACGTCCCCCCTCGAATAAGCCGTCACGGCCTCGAATAGGCCCTCGGCGGCCTCCTTTGCCAGGTTCGGCTCCTTCAGGACGCCCTTGGTGGAGTACATGTAGGGCAGGTCGAGCATGGAGCCAGAGTGGCAGGCGTCGATGATGGCGGTCAGGCGGACGCCGGGCTGGAGGGGGCGGACTATGACGTCGTGGATCTCGTCGTCGGGGATGTGGCCGGCGGAGAGGTAGTCGACGGGGTATAGGACGCTGTCGTAGCCGTCCTCCTCGTCGCCGTCTAGGTCCTCGGTCTGACCGCCGTGGCCTGTGTCGGGATCTCAGCAGCGGCTCTTGGGCTTCGTGGTATCGGCCGGGAGGGGGGCGGGGGGGGTGGGGGGGGGGGGGGGGGAGGAGGAGATGGAGGTGCTGGTGGGCGTGTTTAATGCGGGGATCGGGAGGGTGTTTTGCGTCTGTGCGGCGG
>JAMFQS010000069.1:37873-156070 GCA_025503055.1 Sordariomycetes sp. B11D1 | reverse complement strand
CCCCCCCCCCCCCCCCCCCCCCCCCCCCCCCCCCCCCCCCCCCCCCCCCCCCCCCCCCCCCCCCCCCCCCCCCCCGCGCGTGGCGAGGCGCCTCTCTCTCCCCCGCGCGCTGGACGAAACTACGGAAGGGCGGGCAAGCCATGTGGTCGGATCCGGCATCGTATTCGTCGCGAAAAGAGGGTGTAAGTGGCGACTCAGGCAGCCCGGATCAGCGTGTCCAAACTCGCAAGCGCCCCAAAAGGCCGGGCCGGAAACACGTCATGCATTCGTACTCTAGTAAGACGCGCACCCAACATCCGCCGCCCACGGAGGCTCAAGCCCCAGCGGCGACGGACTCTCCGTCCCCGCCTCCGTAACCTCGGCAGGGCTCAGGCTGCGCCACGTCAGAGCGCCAGGACTCCCTTCCCTCGCGGCCCTCCTCTCCCTAAGCCACGCCTGCTCCCTCGCCCAGCTCGTCCCGCTCAGGTCCTCGCTCCTCACCCCCGCCGCCCTGATCCCGATCCCCGCATTGAGCCTCGCCAGGACCTCATTCACGCTCCGCAGCTGCCCAGGCGTCGTGTACGCGCAGGACGCGAGGAGTCGGATGGGCTGGTGTATCATTACAGCCGCCGCGCCGTCGTAGACGACGGAGCTACGCCCCGTCTTGTCCACCTCCCCCAGAGCGTGCGGCACGCAGGCGAGCATGTCGCTTATCACCATTGCCACCTCGTTCTCCAGGACGGGCGTCCACTCGGCCAGGTCAATGTAGGTGATCATGCTTACCAAGAGTATCAGCCGCGCAGACCGTATGAGGATGATGGTACACGCCGTCTCGGCGTCATAGTGAGCCACGGACGCAACCTCCCCCGGCGCAGCGGGCGTCTCCCGCCCCTGGAACAGCGCGGCCCAGTGCGACGCGGCTTCGGCGTCCCAGCTGTGGAATTCGTCCAGCGTCTCGAAGCAGCCGCGTATGGCGGACGCGTGGTCCTCGAGGTGCGGACTGGGGTCTTCCAGCCGGGCAAAGGACAGGAGCTTGTGGCGGAGGGAGAGGGTCTTGAACATTAGGCACATGGCGCGCAGGAGGGGGTCGAAGACGCCCCAGCAGGCGGCGATGGAACCAGGGTCGGCGTAGGTGTCGTCCTCGTGGAGGAAGGCGTAGACTTGCTGTCGAGGGGGTCAGTGGAAAGCCATTTCCCATCACCTGGAAGCCGGGGCCCCACTCACCAGGCGGATCAGCGCGAGGAATAGTAGCTCGCTGCCCCTGCTCGTCGCCATCTGCTCCAGCCCCCTCTTCTCGATGAGGTAAAACAGCCCCGGCGCGTGCTCGCTCGGGTCCCCCGACTCCTCCCCGCTCACATCCTTCAGCGTGCACAGCAGCAGGATCGCAGCCATGACCTTGTCGTCCGTCGCCTGGTCCTCGGTCCGCATTGCGCCCCGCAGCATGCGGATGGCGCGGCCGTAGTTCCGGTACGACTGCACCCTGAACTCGTCGCCCCCGAACTTGTTGTACGCCGCCATCTGCGCCACGCTCAGCGTCGCCGTCTCGAGGAGCCCGCTCCGGTGGCCGTCGTAGAGGCCCGGGAGGAAGCTCAGGTGGGCGGGGTACCCGTCTGCCGCGTCGGGCGAGACGAAGCGGCTGACGAAGTAGGAGAGGGAGACGCTGTCGTACGACGGCGGAAGGCTCCGGACGAGGGAGGAGGCGGGGGTGGCATGGCCGGAGGGCTGGGACTGGGCCCGGCGACGGGCTGGCTTACCGTGATGCTTGTCTCGCGGGCCCGGGGACTTGGTCGTCTGCTGAGGTTGGGCCGCCACTGTCGAGTTGTGCCGGCTATACCGGAAGTGAAACTGGTCCGTGTAGCCCGTGCAGGGCTTGCCGTAGGTTGCGCAGCGCCGACATGACGGCTTGCCCTCATCACACTGTCCCGCTTACGATCAGCGCATTTCTCTCACAATATCGCGCAATGGCAGAGGTGGTGGTGGCGGTAGTTGGCGGTTGGTGGCGGCTACGGGGAGAGACATCTCCACTCACCTTGACCTTGCGCTGCCGGCAGCGGAGACACCCCGTGCTGAACCGTCCGGGGAAGACCATAATTACGAGGTGATTAATCCCGGTATTATTTGCCGGGGCAGCCAATGCAGAGACAGCTAATCGATAAGCGAGAGGTAACCTAGATCCAGAGGAGAAGAAAAAAAAACCAAGGCGCAATGCGACGGAAGAAGAAAAAGTGGAGTGCAAGTGAGAGTTTTGAGTCAAATGGGCCGAGAGACAAAGGGTTCAGGGGGGCGAGCGAGAGTAGAAGTGGTCGGAGTTGGGCCGCATAGTGACGGTGGGGGGAGGCGAGCATGGGGGGGGGCCGCAGATCGACGGGCGCCTCGGCCAACGAGCGGTGCGAGCCCCCATGTGAAACTGGGGGATGGGTCAACGCTTTGCAGTCACTTAGGGGACGTGGGCGAGTTCCTTTCCCCGCACTTTGTTAAACTCCCGGGCCGCGACGTCACCAACTCGGCCGAGGTTACATCGAGCCGGGAGACTCGCCCCTCTTTCTTGGTTGGCTCCATCCTCAAAGTAGCTTAGCTTGCGATTTTGGCGCGGAATCTAGGCCGAGTCTCAAACGCTCCTCGTCCGTCGGGGATGCGCGTCTCTTGGAGGCGCGAGGGAAAACTCCTCGTGATAATGAGAGTTTGCCGACTTACATGGTGATAAAGCCCCATGTCGCCACTCATGCCAGTTCTGTCGTAGCCACCCGTCCGCCCTGCCGAGAGAAAGCCTGCCCTCGCCGTCGTCGCTAGAATCCGCTGCTCCTCGCCGCTCACTTGCTTAGTCCCTGCGCGCCGCCGCCATGTCCTCCTCCCTCCTCTACTCGCCCGCCATCGGCATCGTCGCCAAGCTGAGCGCCGCCCTCGCCTCGCCCTTCCTCTCCGCGCCCCTCCTTCTCTCCGCCGCATACTACCCGGACGCCGTGAGACACGCCCTCGCCTCCGTCTCCACCCACCTCCCAGAAGCCCTGAGCACGCGCCTCTCACTCCCAGCCCTCGTCGACTCCCCGCGCCTCCTCGCGGGCCTTAGAGCCCTCGTGGCCCTCGGCGTCGCGAACAAGCTCAACCAGGCCCTCAACGCAGCGGCACACAACTCGTGGAGGCTGGGCGCGGCCAAGGGCTGGAACGCCTGGTCCGACGAGGTCGCCGTCGTGACGGGCGGCTCGAGCGGCATCGGCCTTGACACGGTGCAGAGGCTGGCGTCAATGGGCGTGCGCGTCGCGATATTCGACATCGCCGACCCGCCCAAGGAGACGCAAGCCAGCGCGCGCGTCACCTTCTACAGCTGCGACGTGACCTCGGCCGAGTCGGTCGCGGCGGCGGCCGACGCCGTGAGGCGCGAGCTGGGCGACCCGACGATCCTCATCAACAACGCCGGCATCGCCAACCCCACGCCCATCCTCGAGACGAGCGTCCCCCTGCTCCACAAGATCATGGGCGTCAACCTCATGTCCATGTGGTACACCACCCAACAGTTCCTCCCCTCCATGATCCAGAACAACAAGGGCCACATTGTCACCGTCGCCAGCATCGCCTCCTTCGTCGCGCTCGCGACCGCGGCGCCCTACTCCGCCACCAAGGCCGGCGCGCTGGCCTTCCATGAGAGCCTGGCCGCCGAGATCAAGCACCAGTACAAGGCGCCCAGCGTGCTCACGACGGTCGTGCACCCCAACTTTGTGAGGACACCGCTCGTCGCCGACTTTTCCGGCCGCCTCGAGAACGCTGGCGTGCGCATGATGACGGCGGACGTCGTCGCAAGGGCAGTGGTCAAGCAGATTGAGAGTAGGAGGGGCGGGCAGCTCATCATCCCCGACTCGGTGACGGGCGTCTCTGGGATCAGGGGGTGGCCGACGTGGCTCCAGGAGGTCGTTCGTGATGCCATCGCGCGAGGGGCCGCGAAGCCGTGAGCTAGTTAGACCATTGTTGTAGTTCTATAGACCGGAATTGAGGTGCTATACCCAAAAGGGTAAAGGGTCTGCCCATGTCCCATGGCCGTCTAAACCAAAGGCATGTGAACGTCATTTATAGTACTGCTCCTGGAGTTGCTGTCGGGTCCGAATGCAATGTCGTTTAGTTCCTTTGTCTGAGCAGGTTAGTTTCGGCCCTGCGGCCAGGGGTACATGTGTCCTGAACTCCGACCCGCAGAGGTTAGCTCCTTCAACTCCACTTCGGCCTTGCCCCCTAGACCGGGTCCTATATAAACCACATCAGGTCTCCAACCCGCATACTCGCGATGCACCCCAAGTACTGAACCACGACTGCAGGGACCAACAACGCCCCACCTAAAGCAATGAATCCTCACAACCCCCTCACTGTAGTCTTCGACTACGTGTACGCTCTTCTAGCCACCCCGTGGCTCCTCGTCCACTTCACCTGGGACCTCCTCCTCTGCCTCCCGCCGTGGACGCGCCCGGGAAAGGCGTGGACCGTCAACCAAGCCGTCCGCACGCGCGTCGTGAAGCTAGTCCTCCACTACTGGTCTCTCACCCGCGCCGGCGACCGCCTGCACCTCCGGCCCGGCTCCGAACGCAACCGCTTCGAGACCGTCACCCCAAAGTCGGACAAATTCTACCACGGGCCCCTCTCCGACCCGGCCATCAAGCCCGCCCCCATAGGCCTGACCTGGACACCCGCGCGCCCCCCCCCCGCCTCGCTCATCAAGCCCGAGCTCACTCTGTGCCTGCACTTCCACGGCGGCGGCTACGCGATCGGCAACGGCCGCGACTCCGACACGGGGTACCTCTCTGGGACGCTGCTGAGGCGCATGGGGTGTACGCACGTCTGCACGCCGCAGTACCGCCTCTCGAGCTCGAGGAACGGACGCTTCCCCGCGCCGGTCCAGGACGCGCTGACGAGCTACCTCCACCTCACGCGCGACCGCGGGATCCCCGCCGGCCAGATCATTCTCTCGGGCGACTCGGCGGGGGCCAACATGGCTCTGGGTCTACTTCGTTATATCCACGATCACGGCTACGAGCTGGGCATCCCCGCCCCGCGAGCCGTGGCTCTCTGGTCACCCTGGGTGCACGTGGGCGCCGCGCTAACCCAGGACATGCGGAAGAGTCCCAACTACAGGACGGACTACCTCAACAAGGAGTTCGGGGCCTGGGGCGCGAGGTCGGTCTCGGGGTCCATGGCCGTGGACCCCGAGGGGCCGTACCTCTCGCCCCTACGCCACCCGTTCAAGCTCGACGGGGACGTGCCCATGTTCGTGCACGGCGGGAATGCCGAGGTCCTCTACGACGATATCAAGGCGTTTTCCGAGGCCTACGGGGAGCTGGGGTGGAATGTGCACTTGGCGGTGGCGGACGATGCTCCGCACGACATCCTGCTCCTGGGCCCCAGGATTGGGTTCGGCAGGGAGGCGGAGGAGGGCGCTGCGGAGGCGGGGAGATTCTTTGCCCGGACTACGGAGCTGAAGTTGCGCCTGAAGCCGGGCGCGTAGAATCGTATGCCTGAATGACACACAATACGCTTCCAAGCCGCGAGTGCCGGCTGCTCGCTCCGACGTGACCGCCCACATGGGACTCTACGTGGGCAGGGGAATGCCTCGGTGCTCGTATAGCAGCACCGCCAGTCTCGCTCCGAGGCCCTAGTCTTGTTGGGCGCGACGTCTATGTAGATCTGGAGCTTGCCCAAGGCCCCGGCGCAGGTCGCACCACGGCCGCGGCTGCAAAGCCCCACAAGAGAGAGAGAGAGAGTTACTGCCCTCGGGCGCCCCGCGGCCCCACCTGTCGGCTCTCGACGTGCTCCTCATTTCCCAATCCGGAGCCACCTTGCGAAGCCCCGTGGCCCACACGGCACCCCGCGGGAAGACGTGACCTGAAAGTAAAGCTCGCTCCCAGTGCCCGAAACAGACGCTCCCCTCTGCATCCCCCACCTTCTCCAACTCCGCTACCTTCGCAAGGTACGGGCCCTTGGATGGTTAGCTTGCGAAGGCGGCTGTCCCGCTCGCAAGGTACCCGGCCTTTGGAGACTAGCTTGCGACTCGTCGCGTAACGCCATGCCGCGTGGTCCCCTCAGCAAAATTCCCATGTGATGCCTATCTTCCTTGCGTTGAGTAGCCAAAATCGTCGGCTTCGTCGGTGTCCTCGAACCCTAGGCAGCCTTCAGAGGTAGCGAGAAAACGACGCCTCTTGAAGTGTACAACTTGGGGAGTCTACTCATCTTCTTTTCGGGCCCAACCTCGACATCTGTCTTCTGTCGCAGCATCTGTACGCTCGCAAAAGAGTTGGCCGCAAGTGCCACCACACAAGCGTCTTTTCCCTGGTCCCGTCGTGATACTGTCGCCCTCACCTCACATCGATGCTTCACTAAGCACGATCCAACTCCATCACACCCCGAATTATAGAACAGTCTCGCCTGCATCGAACATGGCCCACGGGACAGCCCCCAACGGCAGAGCCCCCAACGGGCTGCCCAACGGCCACGGCACCGCAGTCACCTACGTCGACACCCTCATCATCGGCGCCGGCATCTCCGGCATCAACGCCGCCTACCGCATCCAGACCGAAGGGCCCGCCGACATGACCTACGCCATCCTCGAGGGCCGCGACGTCCTCGGCGGCACCTGGGACCTCTTCCGCTACCCGGGCATCCGCTCCGACTCGGACGTCTACACCTTCTGCTTCGCCTGGAACCCCTGGCCGCACAGGGGCACCATGGCCTCGGGCGAGCAGCTCAGGGAGTACATGCTGCAGTCGGCCCAGTCGCAGGGCATCGACCAGCACGTCATGTACAACCACCGCGTCACGTCGGCAGACTGGCGCTCCGACCTGGGGAGCTGGGAGTACGAGGTCTCCGTGGCCGGGCGGGACGAGCCCGTCATCTTCCGGTCGCGCTTCGCGCTGCTGGGGACGGGGTACTACGACTACGAGAAGCCCCTGGAGACGGTCATCCCCGGCCTGGACAGGTTCGAGGGGAAAGTCATCCACCCGCAGTTCTGGCCCCGGGACTACGACTACACCGACAAGGACGTCGTGGTCATCGGCAGCGGCGCGACGGCCATAACCATCGTCCCCGCCATGGCCCCCTCTGTCCGGCGCGTAACCATGCTCCAGCGCAGCCCCTCGTACCTCTTCCCCCTCCCGTTCCACAGCCTCATCACTACCATCCTCTTCTCCATCTTCCCCCTCCGCACCGCAAACTACCTCAACCGCCTCTCCTGGCTCGTCCGCAGCTACCTCACCACCCTCTTCTGCCGCGCCTGGCCCTCCCTCGCCAGGAAGGTCTTCCGGCACGTCACCACCAGGCTCCTCCCGCCCGACGTCCCCTACGACCCGCACTTCAAGCCGCGGTACAACCCCTGGGACCAGCGCGTCTGCGCCACCGTCGACGGCGACTTCTTCGCCGCGCTGCGCTCGGGCAAGGCGGACGTCGTGACGGACACGATCAAGACAATCACCGCCAAGAGCGTCGAGCTCGAGTCGGGAAAGAGCCTGCACCCCGATGCTATCGTCACGGCCACGGGACTGAAGCTGCAGTTTGGCGGCAAGATCCGCTTCTCCGTCGACGGGAAGGGCTTCAAGCCGGCGGACAAGTACGCGTGGCGGTCTGCGATGCTGCAGGACGTGCCGAACCTCCTCTTCCTCACCGGCTACGAGGCGGCGTCGTGGACGCTGGGCGCCGACGTCAGCGCCAAGATCTTCGTGAGGATCATCAACAGGATGCGGCAGGTGGGCGCGGGCAAGGTGGTGCCGCGGGCGCAGAGGCAGATGCGCGAGAAGCCCATGATGAGCCTGAGCTCTACGTATCTGCAGAACATGAAGAGCGAGCTGCCAAAGGGGGGGGAGGGCGTATGGAGCCCAAAGTCGAATTACTTTGCGGACATGGCGGGGGCGCGGTGGGGGAGCATCGTGAAGGACCTGGAATTCTCGTAACTGGACTCCATAGGATAGGATGTTGTGAATGGAGAAGACTCTCTACTTTGTCGTTCCCCGTATCCCCGATACACAAAAGTGCCGTCCTCGGAAATACGGGCTGTACGCTGTAAACATGTCGAGATGAGGAGGGAGATGTGACGATACCTGCTCGCGTGGCCCCGTGCTTACCCCTGTCCGACCGTAAAAACCTTGGATTAGATCATGTCGGATCTCATATCCTGGGGAACATGACCTGGGGCAAAAGTCCGGGGGAGATTACCTGGAGCCGAGCTGAAACAGGGCGAGGAGGCACCACGCGGCACCGAGGCTGCATGCCCCCCATTCCCACCCCATGACGTGAACCGGCCCCCTCGTCCTTGTGCTTCCAAGGGCCCCCACCGCGGGGTGGAGTCGTCGAGTGCGGGGCTAGAATGGGCGCGGGGACGTGGAGCGCCAAGGGCAAGCCATGCTCCCAATCCGGGGTAGTCTTCCGAACCCCTCCACACTATCGCGACCGGCGATCCCCCCCCCCCCCCTTGAGTCCGAAACGCCCCCCAGTATACGCTGCCTTAGCTCTCCAGGGCCCAACACATAGGTTGGCTTTCGGAACCTCTCGTCAGTGCCCTCGAGCAGCCCAACCAACCTAGTCCTCTACTCACCCATCAAGTCGAACCTGCTCACCATCCGCGAGAACCGCCGTCACAATGCTTGCGGCTTACAGGCGTTTCAGCACCTCCTCCAACAAGGACCTAACCAAGGTCGCGACCAGGGACTCCGCCAAGGACCTCACCAGAGTCCGGAGCAACTCCGCGGCCGAGTCCCAGCACGCAGAAAACACTCGAATCGAACCAGGCCACCTCGGCAACCTCACCGCCGAGGAGAGCCGCAAGCTCCAAGAAGCATGGGTCCACCTCCTCCGCCTCTGCGGCGTCGAGGGCAGCAAGGACCACCCCGCCCCTGACAGGAGCTCCGCGCTCGAGGCGGAGCTTGACGCCGAGTCGCTAGCGAGCTTCCGCCGGGCCATCTGGGGCGGTGTTCTCGGGGACCACCCCGACGTTCTGGTCCTCCGCTTCCTGCGCGCGCGGAAGTGGCATGTCGAAAAGTCCATGGAGATGCTTGCGTCCATGATGCACTGGCGTCACGAGCGCAAGATTGACGAGGACATCGTGGCAAAGGGGGACAGCGCGGCGCTCTCGGAGAACAAGACCAAGGACGAGGAGGAGCTCGTGGAACAGTTCCGCTCGGGCAAGGCATACTTTCGGGGGACGGACAAGAGCGGGAGGCCCGTCTTCGTCATCCGTGTGCGCCTCCACGAGTTGAACACGCAAAGCAACGAGGTCATGGAGGCCTTTGTGCTGCACAACATCGAGACCATCAGGATGACGATGAGGCACCCGACGGAAAAGGCGTGCCTCATCTTTGACCTTACGGGCTTTGGGCTGAAGAACATGGACTTTCACGTCGTCAAGTTCCTGGCACATACGTTTGAGGCGCGGTACCCAGAGAGCCTAGGGGTCGTGCTCGTCCACAACGCTCCGTTTGTCTTTTGGGGTGAGTCTCGCTCCCTCCCCCCCCCCCTTATGACATGATCCTAGAAGAGAAGCAGCAAGAGGGACAAAAATGGAGCTAACACGCTTGACCACAGGCGCCTGGGCCGTCATCAAGCCGTGGCTCGACCCCGTCATCGCTTCCAAGATCCACTTCACGAGCGGAGCAAAGGGCCTCTTCGAGTTCATCGACAAGCCCAACCTCCAAAGGAGCTTCGGGGGCGACGACGCCTGGGAGTTCGAGTACATCGAGCCCGTGCAGGGCGAGAACGACCGGATGCAGTCGGAAAAGAAGGACGAGGCGCGGAAGGAGAGGGAGGAGCTCGTGGGCCGGTTCGAGAAGCTGACGCTCGAGTGGGCGGCGCTGGATCCCGCGTCTGAGGAAGCAAGGGAGAAGGAGACGGCGAGGAGGACGCTGGCTGGGGAGCTGGCGGAGAGTTTCTGGAAGCTGGATCCGTATGTGAGGGCGAGGACGTACTATCACAGGGCGGGCGTTATTGATGAGCAGGGCAAGGTGAATTTCCAGGCCTGAGGATGGTTTGTGCATGTTACTACAGGCGTTTGGATGCAATTCAATGGGTTCCCTATTACTCCACAAAACGCAGCACGTATGGAGCGAGGTAGGTCCTAATGCTGGCGAAAGCACATCTAGTTCCCCGACGTCTTGGAAGGGCAGGGCGATGCAACAAAGGGCGCATTTTGCGCTACTGTCCAAGTCAGAATCTCCCTTTACGCATGAATGAAGCAAATTGAACCTCCACCCTCATTTGGCTAAAAGCGTTTATCGGACTGGGTACGGATGCAAAAGGTACGCCTCGGTAAACTAACGGTCAAACCAGCTCTCTCAGTCTATCTAGCCAATACGAACTTGTCATTACTACCAAGGCAACTTGAAACTGGGATCGCGATTTCCATGGATTGATGGGTCGGCCGAATCCTGCGTTGGCAAACTTCACAAGCGCCACGGGTAACTAGGGGGAGGCTGGGAGCTAGCCTCGGTTCCATTGTGATATTCACGCGCTCCGAGCACCGATCGACGTCGACAAGCTCCGAGGGAGCAGAGCTGCACTCAAGGCGTCATGCGCAAGGGTCCCAGGGCAAATCGCGCGCCGGGCGCCCAATTACGCCATACATGCCAAAATTACCGCGATGGGCACGCGATCACCGATGCGGTGGGAACCGCGTCCAGAACAAACAAGCTTTTCCCGGAGCCGATCGACAGGCGCCGGGGCGGGCTAATCAGTTTCGGAAGGGTCTCCGGCCCTTTTGGCGGCGTGGGTGCCCGAATCGGGATGGCGGATCTCCATTCGCACCGACGGAGTGCCAGAAGCAGTAAGACGCAGGTCTGACAACGGCGGGGACCCCACTAACACGGGGGGCCTCTGCCAAGGTTTACTGCAGATGCGGGGAAGGCGTGGGCCGGGGAGGGTCTTGCGAGGTGCGTCATAAAATGGGTTGGAAAGAGGGGTGGGGGGGGGGGGCGGGGGCCTCGGGGGGGGGCCTATGTACCGCGTACGGGGCGCACACGGTGCTACAAGCTGGCCAGACCCCGCGTACGACTTGCAGTAGCGCCGGCAAGACCCCACCGGCAATGCGGAGAAGGTCTGGGGCTGGACCATGGCGGGACCGACGATGCTCGGCCCCCCGGCGAACGAGAGAGAGGGAATTACTGTTAGGGCCCTGCTTGTGACTCGCTCCCCCGTCCCGTTGCGCTAAATTCCCTCTTCTCATCCCGCTCCGCTTCCAAGAGTTACCCCCCACCTCCTTCCACCCAGCGAGCTTAAGATAAGCCCCTCCACCTTGCGTCGCCACCACTTACACCAAGTGGACGGTGCGCCCTGGAATCCGTCCGACCCCGAAGCCCGGGCTCCCTTCCCACGCGCGACAAGCACCCAGCCTTGATCCGCCGCAGAGAAGAGTCGAGCCACGAGACGCAGGCCAGCTGAGCCCGCCACCACAATGAGGTTCTCCAAGCTCTTCATCTGGGCCCTCGCGCCCGCGGGGCTCTTCGCCGACATAATCTCGCCGGCGCCCCCCCGCGACGACCTCTCCACCCCCGAGCTCGTCGCCCTTCTCGAGAAGCACGACCTCGCCATCGTCCCCAAGTCGGAGCTTACGGGCGCCATATCCGAGCTCACAGCCCTCCTCCGGGCCCAGCAGCCCCGCCCGCGCCGCCGCGCCGCGGCCCCCAGGGTCAAGAGGCAGCTCTTCAACAACGGGACGGCGCCCCCGCCTGGCCCCGACGACGCCGGGGACAGCCAGGATGACCAGGACAGCGGCGACGGCGGGAGCAACCGGAGTGACCCGGCGCCCGAGGACGACGGCGATGACGACCGGCCCGGCGTCCTGGGCCTGGGCGACGACATACGCGACATCTTTGAGAACATCGGCTCCGGGCTCACGGACCTCCCCGACATCATCAAGGCCGTGCAGGGCCTCCTCACGGAGGAGTTCCTGTCGGCCTTCAAGAATGCCATGGTCTACATCTCGGCCGGCCTGAAGCCCCCCGCGCCCGACATCCTCCAGAACCTCCTCAAGAAGGCCGGGCCCCTGATCGACAAGGCGGAGCCGCTCCTGGACCTCGTCGACGAGCTCGACCTTGACTCGCTGCTCAAGGATGTCCAGCCGCTGCTGAAGCAGGCCGGCCCGCTCCTCAATGAGCTCGGCAAGATGGACCTCCCGGGCCTTGTCAAGAAGGTGGACCCGCTCCTCGATACCGTTACCAAGGTCGACCTCGACGGCCTCATTGAAAAGGCCGCGCCCCTGCTCAAGCAGGCCGGGCCGCTCCTCAGCGAGCTCGGAAAGATCGACCTGGCCGGCCTCATCAAGAAGATTGACCCGCTTCTGACTTCAGTCAGCAAGATCGACCTCGACGGGCTTATCGAGAAGGCGGAGCCCCTCCTCAAGCAGGCCGGCCCACTTCTCAATGAACTGGGCAAGGTCGATCTGGCCGGCCTCATCAAGAAGGTCGACCCTCTCCTAACATCTCTCAGCAAGATTGACCTCGACAAGATTCTCAAACAGGCCGAGCCCCTGCTCAAGCAAGCCGGTCCCCTGCTCAACGAGCTCGGCAATATCGACCTGGCCGGCCTCATCAAGAAGGTCGACCCTCTCCTAACATCGCTCAGCAAGATTGACCTCGACAAGATTCTCAAACAGGCCGAGCCCCTGCTCAAGCAGGCCGGCCCACTTCTCAATGAACTGGGCAAGATTGATCTGGCCGGCCTCATCAAGAAGGTCGACCCGCTTCTCAACGCCGTCAGCAAGATCGACCTCGACGAGCTGGTCAAGCAGATCCAGCCCCTGCTGAAACGGGCCGGGCCGCTCCTCAACGAGCTCGGCAAGATTGATCTGGCCGGCCTCATCAAAAAGGTCGACCCCTTGCTCAACACGGTCAGCGAGATCGATCTCGAAGGCCTCCTCAAAAAGGTTAACCCGCTCCTCGACTCGCTCAGCAAGATCGACCTCGACAAACTCCTCAAGCAGGCCGAGCCCCTACTCAAGCAAGCCGGTCCCCTGCTCAGCGAGATGGGCAAGATCGACCTCGCGGGCCTCATCAAAAAGGTCGAGCCCCTCCTCAATGAGGTCAGCAAGATCGACCTCGGGGGCCTCCTCAAGCAGGTCCAGCCTCTCCTCAAGCAGGCCGGCCCCCTCCTCGACGCCGTCGGCAAGATCGACCTGGAAGGCCTCATAAAGAAGGCCGGGCCGCTCATCGACCAAGCCGGCCCTCTTCTCGGCGCTCTCGGGAAGATTGACCTGGCGGGCCTCGTCAAGATGGTGGAGCCGCTCCTCAACGAGGTGTCCAAGATTGATCTAGGCCGCCTCATCAAGCAGGTGCGCCCTCTCCTCGACGAGGTCAGCAAGATCGACCTCGAGGCCCTGGTCAAGCTCGTCCAGCCGCTCCTCAAACAGGCTGGCCCTCTGCTGGAGATGGTCAGCAAGATCGACCTCGAGGGTCTGCTCAAGCAGGCCGGCCCCTTGTTGGAGATGATCAGTAAGATCGACCTCGAGGGCCTGATAAAGCAGGTCCAGCCTCTCCTCAAGCAGGCCGGCCCCCTCCTTGGCGAGATAGGCAAGATCGACCTCGCAGACGTCGTAAAGAAGGTGCGGCCTCTCTTGGACGCGCTCTCGGACGTTGACCTGTCGGGCATTGCGGACGCGCTGAAGCCGCTTCTGGAGGCGGCCAAGATGATCAGCGTCGAGGATCTTTTGGACCAGGTCGTGCCGCTCCTGAAGCCTGACAACGTCAAGAGGCTTGTTGGTGTTCTGCTCAACGCGACGGACTTGCTCACCAACAAGTTCGTCAACCAGGCGACGGAGCTCATGGGCAGCGCCACTCCGGTAAGTTTATCCTCGTAGCATTGACGATCAGTGGGCGGGACTGCGCTAACACTTCTCTGACAGCTTGTGTCCGCGGCTGCGGACCTGGTGCACAACCTGCTGAAGGAGCTTGTGGGCGAGCAGGGGAACAAGCGGTGATGGAAGTAGTTCACGGGAATGTTTCTAATGACGTTTTTTCATACCACGGCCGACGCGGGAGTGGGATGGTGTAACGCAGTATGTCAATGCTCTTGAGTGGTAATGAGGAATGATATCTTGGTCCTTCGACCCACACTACTCTGTTGAACGCTGGTAGATATCCGAGGGTGCTGGAGTGATTCCCATCCCTGCATCTCATGCGTGATGATAATAAGCTTGACTTGGGGGCTGCCCTATGGGGATGCATGTCGTGCATAAAAGAGCCGTACAAGTATACTATGCGCGTCTAGAGTTGAATTTAGCTGCCCAAGTCGATTGTGGGCCGCGGGGATATCTTGGCAGATGAACCTGGGCTCGCTCTTGCAAGTCTCGTCATCGATGAATCTGAACATTGAAGAGTCGTATAGCCAAGAAAGTGTTGAAATATTGTAAAAACCAATACTCTCATTACATTCATAACCCTCATTCCCTAAATCCGTCATCATAGTAGCGCACGAGTACGTCAAGTCGGGTTCTCGAAGCGGTCAAGCATCCCGTCAAAGAGCGTCCCGTTCCCAACCACGTCCCCCAGCCTGTCGAGTAGCGACCCTCCTTCGGTACCATTCCCCAAAAGGCCGTCACCGCCCGCGAGCCCACCCAGAAGAGACGACATGAGCTGCGTGAGCGGGATACGCAGCGGAATATGCTTGGTATTCAGGACGCCCTCGAGGTACTTGACCTGCTCGCCGTCGTCGGTGTAGGTCGAGTTCCCCGTGCAGTTGACGGCGAGGTACCCGTCGGTCAGGGACGTCCCCTGGCTTTCCAGGATGGCGGGCAGGTTAGGTATCAGGGAGTCGAGGTACAGCTTCCCATGGTAGAAGGCCGTGTTATTCCCCGGCTTCAGCTCCAGGTTGGGGAGCGTAACGAGCCCTAGCTTGACGTCGCCCGCTGTCATGAAGAAGCTCGGGTTCGCCAGCCCGAGCGTCATTGTCGCCGAGTTGGGGATGTTGAGGTGGCCCTTGATGTTATCCCCGTTTTCCTCGGGCGGAATCATAATCTCCTGGTCTATCGACGAGAAGCCGTCCAGGTAGTTAAGGCCCGGCACCTTGATAGTCTTGTCCAGCCTGACGGTGTACTCGAGCGCACCCAGATGCGCCGTCATCTCGGGCACTACGACGCGCAGATTAGTCGTCTCGGCGTCAAAAAAGTCGTTGAACCATGCCGTGAGCTGCGCCTCGTCCATAATGTCGACCTCCTGGTTAGGGAAGTTGATCTCCGTCTCGCCGTCGACCTTCTGCTCGGGCAAGTCCGTGACCAGGAAGGGCCCCTTGCCGGCATGCTCACCGTGGGGTATCTGCAGCCTGAGGCCTAACGGGTCGATCTTGACGGCGAGCGGCGTGTCGAGGACGGTGTCGAGCTCCATCTCGAGCTTAGTGGGCGAGAGCGCGTTGAGGCGGCCTCCCTTCACGGGGAGGCCCTGGTCGTCGACGATGTCTCTGATGAGGGCCGGGATGATGACCTTGAAGCTATTGTTTCCCTTCATTAGCATGGATCCCAACTTTGTGACTTATTGAAGAGAGTATCGGGACGAGAGCTTACATGATGGGGAGCAATATCGCGAGGAAGATGATTACGCTCGCAACGTACCACCACTTGAACCTCCAGCAGTGGCGCTTCACCTTTTCCCTCTTCCCGAGGCCGCCGACCGCGCCCTTCTCGGCGACGTTGTCGTCGCCCTCCTCGAACGAGGAGGCATTCGCGTCTCGGTTCCCCGCCGGCGCCATTTGTCGTGTCTGCTGCCCGTCATCGAGCGGAGAGACATTGTTCTCGTCCCGCCGGTCTTCTGGAGACATATTTGGTTCTGAGACGACGATACGCAAGAGATTCCGCGCAACCCAGTGACAGAGGTATCTGGGTGCTCGAGCCTGGCCAAATAGGGGCAGTGTTGGAGAACGCGCTTGGGGATTGGGGGAGACCCGGGACGGATATGCTGCCGGGGGAGCGGCGCTGTGGCGGCATCTGGCGGGGTAGGCCAAGGAATGGGAGAGCCCGCCCCGTGGGGATGCACCCTTGCCAAGTAGCCGGGCGCCTTAGCTCCCGGAGCTGGGGCTGCTTGCCCTGTTTGGAGGTCATCTGAGCCGGTGTTGGTCGAGATCGGGTCGTGGCTGCAAGTACCGCGCACAGTGCGAGTGCTGCTCATCAGCCCGAGTGACTTTCGAACCCAAAAGGACCTCCCAGGAACCCGCCCGGCGCCCCCCCCCCCCCCCCAATGCCGTCCCTGGGGCCCCGCGCCCGGCCGGGTGGGAGGATCGCCCGGCACGAAATGCCGGCTAGTCCTTGGTCTGTGCGTGCGCGTCAAGTGCGGGGAAACAAATAATGGCGATCGACTGCACTAGTACCTGGCTGGAACCCGCCTAGCTTGCGAGGCTGGTTAACACCCGGTTCATTCCAAGGCTTAGATTCGGAGCACAAACCCCTTTTTGGGAAACGGATTAGCGGCACCGTGAGGGGCCGAGGTACCACATATAAACACGCCGACAGTTTTATCGCATATACATGTGAATGTTTACGCCTCGGTAGTTGTGATATGCCCCCCGTCCATTGTAGACATCAAGGAAACCCTTGCCATCGTTCCGCCATGTTGCGCCGGACTTGGCTCAGAGTGCCTATGCGAGTGCCGCCCGAACGTTCCCGTGTCCGTTTGGTCATGCCCGCGCTTCGGGTCGTCGACCTTGGCGCCGGGCCCTCCTCATCGGGCCCCCACCGGCCCGGCTTCCACGATCCCATCGTGGCCCTTGTGTCCCGGATGCCTCATTTTTAAGTCGAGAGAAGATCCGTTCCATGATCTTTGCTCGTCCAATCCCTACCGCAAAAGACACATTGTCGGTACAAAGATAATCTCACAACATCTAGTCCTGACCAGCGGGTCCATTCCCAGCAGGACACCGACGCCGGCGGCGGACAACAACATAGACTGGGGTCTTCTTGTCCAACAATCATAGCTTACAGCTTCTTGCCTGCAAGCCATATAGACTTCGAGCGCATGACTGCCCTATTACCGCTGCAATGCTAACGTAGTATACTTTCTATCGATACCTGGCCCCTGCCTGTATCTTAATACCTCTGGCATAGGTGACATCGCCCGGTCACGTCAAGCGTTTGTCCTCCGTTGTCGTCAGTATTCTGCTGGAGTCCCGTGACGCTCGTGGGCTTGGCAGAACTTTGGAATTCGTGCTTTGTAGTTACATACGCTCACAGACGCGTCCCCAGAGAGGCCGTGACGCAGGACTGTCCCCGGTCCCGAAACCCATGGCCATTGGTTGAGATGCCGAACCACGATAGAGAGCAGCCCCCAGGGCTCCGCCCCCTCACTTCCGCTCGGGAGGCATCAGCAGCACACTTCGCACCCTCCAGAGCTACCAAGCCCCACACGCTCCACCTGCGTACACTTGCAGTCTTTACGCGCTTCGTACCTTCCACAGACGGCGAGCACCATGCCGCCGCACGACATCGACAAGTTCCTCAGAAAGGCCCGGGACCTAGTGTCCCTCGCCCGGCCTAAACCCATCTCGCCCCTCGGCACCAAAGACCAGGACTCTCCGCTCCTTTCTCGCCTCCCACCCGAGCTACGCTGGATGATCTGGGACCTGTACTTCCGCGGTTACGCGGTCTACCCCTACGTGGACGGCAAGGAACGCCTGCGGGCCTTCAAGTGCGCGGCGAGGCTTACGAGGCCTGCCTCACCGGACTCTCACGATGACTCGTGCTACCACAAATCCTTCCCATGCGATTATGTCCCGCTACTATTGACCTGCAAGGAAATGTATAATTACCCCGTTGTCTTGCCTGTCTGTGATGCTCCCCTCTAACTTGACAGTTACTTTGAATGTATAAATGCTCTTTACCAAAAAGACCATGTTCAATTTCACGTCCGCCCCGGGATCACTCGTTTACATACCAAAGCGACTCCCAGCTCATCTCGTCGCACTCATCGCCCACGTCGACATCTCCTACATGCTATACTTCCCTTTATACCTCCATTCTGTAAAGCCGAGCAAGGACGCTGTCTTCTGGGTAAAATTATGGGAGACCCTAGCGGCCATGGAAGGACTCGAGTGGCTGAGATTCGCCCTCAGAATCTCCGTGCCGCAGCAGGCCCCGGAATATACGGAGCAGGAATGGACCATGTGGGAGGGCGTCAGAAAGGGGACGCGCCCCTCCCACTTTGAGCTCATCCTCCCCGTCCCCGCCGCTGAAGAATCAACGCAGGAGGATACCCTGCTGTGCACTGTCATCCGCCGAGTGCGGGAGCCCCGTCGCCCCGGACCAGCGGCTGTTGTTCCAGAGGGCGGCTAAGGCGAGTAACGCGTCTGGGACAAAGGGGCCACGGTCATGGAGGATAGACACAAGCGAACCGACAGCCACGTACCGTTACTCTAAAAACTAACAACAAGAGAGAAGAAGAAAGTTGGGCCTTGTCTATGCAGATCGAATTCGAGTAGAGAAGGGGAAAGCTGCGAGGGAAGCTCAAGGCTGACTTAAGAAATTGATCTCGATCAAGTAACACTCTAGGACCCCTTCCGGATGTGGCTAGATGATGATGCCCTCGCAAGCAACATGGCTTTCTATCGTCAATGCGGAACAACCTGACGTTTCTTAATACTTTGATTGGGGACTGGGCAATAGGAGGATTAAGGGACATCAAACAAGCTACTCCGGTAGTAGACCGACGGCCCTTACGTCTATCTTCATCCATTACGATGAACACGTTCAGTGAATCTATCTTCAGATGATCTCAGTTCATCATCAAGGGCTCTGTGCGGTCCTCATGTGTGACGGACGACTAAAATCAAGGCCCCCCGCAGCTTTGGCGAGGTCATCCGGTCCTGGATAGGAGTAAGAAACAAAGCCTCAAAGAGCCCACTAGAGTGGGGGAAAGAGCCGAAACCCAGATTTTGTAGGCAATCTAGCACGAGACTATGTGGCACAAACGTGGAGCTCACGTACCTCTTCAGTTGGGGAAATTAAGTGTAGTAGCATAGGCTTCTCGTCTCGTGCCCTTTTTCATAATCATCGACTCTATAGATACGGCCGCATCACAGTTTCCAGGCCAGACAGATTTCCAAGCTCGTGGTAGGAATGTATACACGATCATACGTACAGTTTGTGAGCACCTCGCGTGCGTGGAACATGATTCAGCAACATTTCATCATCCACCTGCTCACCAGTGCAAGTATTTGCCAGGGTGTGACAGCCTCGCACTTTGTTAATACAATCCGGAAGTAGAGGCGGCGCAGTTCAGCAAGTGATCCGTTTGAACCAAAAAGATAGGTTAAGGACTCGTCGTCCTGGAGTCAAGATGCTTACCCTGTTAGCCCTGGGACTTCGATAATCTCCTTATATACTCCAAGCCTCGCTACGCTAAAGCTACAACTGTGCCTGCAAAGCAAACTTTCTCTTACCCAAAGATTGCCTACATGGAATCACGGTAATGTTATCATAGGCGTCAACTCTCGGCAAGCGCAACGTGTTCCCGGCATGGCAATACATAACGTGGGCGTCCGAACAACCGTACCATGTACTAAACTGAATGGACTAAGAAGGCAGATAATAAAACTTGGGAAAACAATTTAGATAGCTTTGAAGCCCGTTGAGAATCTCACCACGCGCACCGCTAGACTTTTAGAGACCTCTTACTATGGAGCATGTCGAAGTCATCGGTGACCTAGAACTTTGCATTTTAGCTCATATTCTCTGATGCAGGTCACGCACGACATGTTATATAGTCCATGGAGAAATGTATGTGAGCCACAAAGCTCTTCTATGTTCAGAGCCAAAGGAAAACAGCGTGAAGAGTGAACGTGATTCCACGACTTGGAGTCTGGTTCACCCATCATCTAAAATTCTAGGCGACCTCCCCGTACAGGCCTCAATGTGATTTAATCCACTGATACCCCAGAAGTATGGAGTCCTAAACAAAACACTTGAATATATCTACATCCCATGTGGCCTCCCCGCCAGCGGAAAATGGTCACCCATGGTCTGGGAGCACTTCACGCTGGAAACATATCTGTTACCTGAGAACCGGTAGTTGGGACATTGAAGCTGGTGCGCTGTTTCGTCCGTGATAGGGGCCAGAAGCTTGAAACCTGTGTTGATATACTGCGACTTGACTGCTTCTGATCTATACGCTTCGCTGCGATAGGAAGGAACTGCCTGTCCTCAAAATCGCAGTTCCGCTTTCCTATCCAATCAGGCGGTACATTCGAGCTCCTTTCCATGAATGAGATCGCACATACTTTGCCCTCGACGTTTTTCCTCTTCTGAACAGGCCAAGGCCAGTTTACTCTGGATCCCGGGCATCTGAACCGACATCTGCAGAGAACCACGGAAAGTGACGATTGATCAGCTAGGAGAAACACCCGAAATGCCGTCAGTCCACCCCAAGCTGGTAACTGTGGACAATCTGGTATCGCCAAGACTTGTCAGTAGAACACCGGTTTGTACGTCTGACAGGAGAGCCGCAGAATCGGTAGCTGACAGTATAGCATAGCAGGTAAAACACATCGTTGATTCACCGAGCTCACATGCTCGGTGCCACCCGCGAAGCAGAGGAGGCCGACATCGTAGTGGTCTACTTCCACCCGGCGACGCAGGCGCCGACTAGCCTACTCGAGCTGGGCCTCTCTGTGCGGACGGACGACGGCGAGAGTGCTCGTGTTTTGTCCGGAGGGGGCGCTGGAAGAGTGGGAATGTGCATACCACTTGTGAGAAGCACGATATTGAGATGGTCGGGGACGTGGAGGGGCTAGAGGAGGCGATTTTTAGGAAGTCAGGTCTTATGTCACAGCCCTAGTGGCGTTCTTGGCGACTGGGAGACGGAGCGTCATTTGGACTAGATAATCTGTCGGGCGGGGTACATGTCCCAATCGATGTCGGTCGAGAGGCGGATTACCAGTCTGTGCTAGGACGGAATCATGCCTCTTAGACGTGCCGCTCCTCTTGACAGCCAGTCATTTTTACATCTTTTCCACACATCATGCAAATGCAGTCATCATGGTGAATACCCGTCCTTGCCAAAGGCCTCAAATCTCGAACCGACTCCGAAAACGCCCGGAGAAGCGGGGTGGATCCCCGACGTCGGAGCCGGTTAACATCAACCGTTGAGTCATTGGCCCGCGTTACCGAGCCTTAGCGTCGCATCGTATACGGTTCGCGGCGGTCATTGGCGGCCAGCGGCGGGATGTCTCTTGAGTGACGGGACATCATATGAGGGGCTAGTGGGACGGAGCGTGGGGGCGAAGGAGTGACGTATAACGAGGTATAAAAGGCCTCGGATGGCTCGTTCTGCTATTTTCCTCGCCCTCTTCTTCCCTCTCTACCGCAGTTTCCAGACTCATCGTGACACCCGTCGTGGAAGAACGAAACATTGCAGAGCTTATCAGCCAAGCCCAACTTGTACAGTCGAGTCTTGAATTTTCCCCTTCAACCCGTAGAGGAGCGACTCCTCTGGCACCGGGATAGCTAACTTCTTCCTAGGTTCAACGGTACATACCACGTCCCAGCCGCCGCCATGACGCCCTTCGATGGTACTCTGTCCAAAACGATCAAAATGCCTTCAGGTAATGTGTGAAACATCATGCGTGAGCCGGTGCCTGCCGCTTGTCCTCGAGCTCCCTCACCGGTGCTCGCGGGCGAGCGGTATGGCTGAGATTATACGGCCCTGGAACTTGATCTGGATAATACCAGCGAAAGGATCATGCACCCCCCTGCCCCTCCTGGCACCGCCTAACAGTCGCAGGATAACCGCAGCAAAGCCGATAACCGGTAACCAACAGCGAAAATGGCTCCGCCGACCGCCACCGACACCGTCTACGAGACGACGAACACCACCTTCAAGTACCCCGCCGCGAGCCAGCTCCCGGTTCGGGGCAAGGAAAAGGGCCTCAGCCAGCCTGTCGCCGACATGATGTCCGCCTGGGACAACTTCTCCTTCGCGCCCATCCGCGAGAGCGACGTCTCCCGCGCCATGACTCGCCGCTACTTCGCCGACCTCGACGCCCACGCCGAGTCGGACATAGTCATCGTCGGCGCCGGCTCCTGCGGCCTCTCCGCGGCTTACACCCTCGGCACCCTCCGCCCCGACCTGCGCATCGCCATCGTCGAGGCTGGCGTGGCTCCCGGCGGTGGCGCCTGGCTTGGCGGCCAGCTCTTCTCCGCCATGGTGATGCGTAAGCCCGCCGACGCCTTCCTCCGCGAGCTTGGCGTCCCGTACGAGGACGAGGGAAACTACGTCGTCGTCAAGCACGCCGCTCTGTTCACCAGCACCGTGCTGAGCAAGGTCCTTGCGCTGCCCAATGTCAAGATGTTCAACGCCACGGCCGTGGAGGACCTCATCACCCGCCCTGAGGGCGACAGCGTCCGCATCGCGGGCGTCGTGACGAACTGGACCCTCGTCTCGCTCAACCACGACACCCAGAGCTGCATGGAGTGCGTCGAACCCCAAGGAACCTCTCTAGTCCGAGCATTGACTGACTGAGCGAACCAGCCCCAACACCATCAACGCCCCCATCGTGATCTCGACCACGGGCCACGACGGCCCCATGGGCGCCTTCTGCGTCAAGCGCCTCGTCAGCATGGAGCGTGTCGAGAAGCTCGGTGGAATGCGCGGCCTCGACATGCAGCGTGCCGAGGACATGATCGTCAAGGGTACCCGTGAGATCGTCCCTGGTTTGATTGTTGGCGGCATGGAGCTTTCCGAGATGGACGGCTCGAACCGCATGGGTAAGTCAGAATCAAGATCACCCACCTGCTCACTGTCCAAGACGGACGAGTGCTGACAAGAAGAGTAGGTCCTACCTTTGGTGCCATGGCGCTGAGCGGCGTCAAGGCCGCCGAGGAGGCCCTCAAGGTCTTTGATATCCGCAAGAAGCAGAACGCCGCCTAAGGCCTCTCAGCATTCGGGATGCCAGACGCCCCAGTCAGATTGTTCAAGGGAGGGCGGAATGGATGTATCCGTGAGATTGGTCTTGATGTCGATGGTCTACAGACTCCAGAGGAAACCCGACTACAAACGCTCGTTTCTGTCATACTTCTCTGTTCCGGGTATCAATGTGTGGAAATGTTTCGAACCTCCTTAGGCACCCTTGTGTGCATCAGAATGTAAAGAGTTATTGGGTCTGAAAAGGGTGCCCTAGCGCAGACGCAGAGAGAGAATTACTTTGACGGAAAAGGAAAAGCAGTATCATGACCCAAGGAACCTTGAGCGCTGCACGACCTAGTGTATCCCGAGGGTACACCTTACAAACTTCCATTCATACTTCGTGAATTTGGTTACCGAATCATATTGCACCACAATTCTGCCCACTGAGCGTTGAAATACCGCTCAGCAACCACCTGTTCCACCAAAGCAAATCCTTGAACATGCCAATTAAAAGAGACGGGACATCACCGGGGATCAAGACACACACCAGGAGCACGGCGCGGGACAAGATCCCGAGACGAGTCGCAGCGTTAGCCACCTGGAATGGCGGCCTTGATGGGGATGCCAGGAAAATCAAAGACTCCTGAACCAAAGAAGCAGCTTTGCCCAGATGGATACGTGGGCCTGTAGCGGAGAATCTCTCGGCGTGGCTTCTCCAGCGCCAGACGTGGTGCCTCGAAGGGGACCCATAGTCTCAGATGCCTGAACGGGGGAGAAGGAAATCTCGGATGAGGTGAGGTCCGAAGGGCGGCGACCAGTCCCAACAGTGCCATCGTCACTGGCGTGGTGGGTAAGTGCGGCTTGAACGTCGCTCCTCCCATCCAGGGTTTCCTCAACCAGAGGCAGGGTAGCACCGAGGTCAACGTTGACATGACCAGTGTTCTCCTGAGCAGGAGAAGAGACAAAGTCCTCATCTCCAGCCCGCTCAACGACAGACGTGGGGACCTTGCCGCTTCCTTCGCAGCCATCGATGCAGCGCGGTCCGTCTTCCTTAGTATTGCCATGTGGAAGACGCGGATGAATGTTCTGGTCAGGCTGGTTTTCTTGAATACCCGTTTCTGTAAGCGCATCGACGATCTTCAAGGACTTTCTACCCTTCCCATGACTCTTCAGGTCCTTCTTCTGCATAGTGAATCCATAGGGAACCTCGATAAGGGGTGGGTGCTTATACCCGCAGGCGTTCGTGGCCTTGTGGTATGAGACTTCGTCGAGGAAAGGGTTGAGGTGCGTTTTGGGATAGTACGATCGCAAACTGGACTCATACACGTCATGGATACCGCGTGCATTGATGTACGAGTGCTTCATCAGATCAGGGCTTCCAATGCCGAGGCGCAGTTGCTCCCCGGTCTCGGGGTGCTCGTCACTCGGCAGAATGGGAAGGTATCCGATGCGGTCCGCGGGATGCGGGCGTGCATCACGGAGAGTCTGGTTGCCGAACGAGGTCAACTATACAACGAGAGTTAGCCTTGAGGTAAAAGAATGTATGTTTCAAGAATTGTGGGAGCCAAGGGGCGATTGGATATACCATGAGAACCTTGACTCGGCCATTCTCATCAGCCTGGCGAGACAGAACCATGGCCGGGTGATTGTGGGCTTCTTCATCCATCTGGGGCCTCAGGTGTTCTTCGATATCGCTCATCATCGGAAGCCACATGATCCTCCCGGTGCAGCCCCGAACATACTCCATGGCGAGGGCGAAACAAGGTGTTGGCGAAGAAGTTGCGTTGAGGTTGCTGTAGGCGGATGGGTCGCAGAGAGGAGAGAAGTTGTCTGATTATGTCCGAAGAGAAGAAATATTGGTAGCGGCCATGCTGATTTGGTACATTGGGCAATAGTTGACGAATCACTAGAATAGGCAATGCGTATACTTGTGAGCGAAAGGTGTCTGCTGTCTACGATAGCAGAGTCTACTGGGGCAGTCTCCGAAGAGGGCTTCTCCAACGACCATCTCTCCACTTGTAGGCAAACGAGGGCCATAGAGGACATCGGTGAAGATTGAAAGACTCTTCCTAGTCTGTTCTGTTAAGCATCAGGTTGAATCGTTTTCAGCTTGTGGATAAGTACGGAAGCATACAGGTAGGCGAGTGCGGCTTTGAGATAAAGAAGCGGGAGTATCTAGGCACACGCTCCGTGTGCAACCTTTATGATATGTAAAGTACGACGAGAGATCACAAATGCAAGGTCGACTGGCTACATTATCCATCATCCCGCAACTTTGGATTATGACACTTCTGTATCCTTTGTCTGTTGCTCTGGGAGAAGACGCGTTTCTGTCTCCTGGCGTCGTCAACGCGAGCGTGCAAGCCTCTCTTCCGACTCGTCTCTTTCACCGACATTGGTCTTTTATCCAACCTAGTCTTAGACTTGAAAAGTCCCCTATGACTGCCTCACTTGGAGTTGGAGGTTTACTGTATCCTTCGTCGTTGCCCACGTCGTAGCCTCCGGGCCCCATAAAAAAGCCACTCGGTGACACCTTGCTAAAAGTTCATCACGGTAGCGTTGTTACCCTCACCCTGTCCTTCGAATCTTGCCTGCCTTCTATCCGTTGCCCTCTTTCGTGCTGCCGCCTGCCACATGGCCCTCGCCTCCTTCTTTCGCTACTTCTGCGAGGGCCCTCCCTAGTGGACCCTCCAGGAGCGCAGCTCACACGTCACACTCCGAGTGCCATTTGCCCAATCCCCTCTTGTATTATTGGCGGAGCCGTGGTGGCCTATGGTGTTTGCAAGGGATGCCTGGCGCCCCTCACCCCATCCACTTAGGAGCCTCTTAATCACTGGGCCTGTACTTCCCATATCCAAGGGCGTGGGAGACACATGACAGAGAAGGAGATTTGAGACTTTTCATTGAGCCGCATGGGCTGCAGTGTAAAGCAACTATAGAGATGTAAAGGCTAGGCATGGGAAGAACCAGGGCCGGGCGTGTTCTTTCCTGGACGCGCCTTTGTTAACTCATTCTTTCCCAAAGGGGTGAAGCAGCGGGCAGGATATGAAGATGACTGATTCGTGACTAATGTTGAGTGAGCTTGACAGGCGAGTCATGATAACCGGGGTCGAACAAGATGGGTGGTGACAGGTGGGAACTGGGATATTAGGTCCGGGAGCGCCAGTCGCGGTCTCAGCCCAGATATCCCACGACTCCACTTACCATAGTGATGTACTATGACTGGAATATCGAAAGAGCTTTCCGGCCGCCTTGAACATCCAATCTTGACAATACCCACATCCATGTCACCGCCCCGCCTCCAGAAGCTAAGCATACTCCTGAGCAGGATTATTCTCATCCAGCGACAACCCATTAGGGAACCCCGTAATCCTCTCCGGTGGCCACTCATAGCCCCCAAAGTCCTCCTCAAGTGTCCACTCTCCGCGTCGAACGTCAAACACCCCTCCACCCGGCATCAAGATTTCCATGACCGTTCCAGCCGGAACCCAGACCTTGACCCTCAGCTTCCCCTCGATGACCTCCCACTCGACGCCGATCCTCCCGTGGATTGCGACATGCTCGACCTTCGCCCTCGTGATTCCCCCGCCTGGCATAGGCGCAACGCGACACCGAGTCCAGCCTGGCTCAAGACACTTCAGCCCGGCGACCCGCTCATGGATGAACTGCCCCACTGAGCCATATGCGTAGTGGTTAAAGCTGGTCATCTCCCCAGGGTTGACACTCCCATCCGGCCACATGCTATCCCACCTCTCCCAAGTCGTCGTCGCCCCCATCGTGATCTTCTATCGTCAGCATCTACACTCCAGTTGCAGGATGACATACAGCACTTACCGGATAAAGCCACGACGGACACCCCGTCTCCAAAAGCATCCTGTACGAAACCTGTACATGCCCCGTCTTCGCCAGGGCCTCGAGCACATACGGCGTCCCCGCAAACCCCGTCGAGATCCTAAAGTTATTCTTTCTCACCAACTTCTCAAGCCTCCTCCCCGCAGCCCTCAGCTGCTCCCCATCCACGAGGTCAAACGCAATTGCGAGGGCATACGCCGTCTGCGAGTCCGACGCCACGAGGCCCGCGGGCGTGACGTACCTCTGCTGGAACTGGCTCCTTGCCTTGCCGTGCCACTCCCTGTACCTCTCCTGCTCCGCGGTCTTCCCGAGAGCGGCGCAGATCTGCATCATGACGGACAGGCTGTTGACCAGGAAGGCGTTGGCGACGGAGTGCGCGTCCGTCTGTGCTTGCATCGGATTGTCAGGCGGCGCCAGCGGGTCAAGCCAGTCCCCCAACTGGAACGTATCATCCCCCCAAAGCGCGTCGAACTCGTCTCCCTTCTTCAGGCACCTCAGGTAAGTCTCCATGCTCTCAAACTGATCTCCCAGCACCCGCGGGTCCCCCGTTTCCCGGTACAACGCCCACGGAACAAGAACGGCCGCGTCATTCCAGATTGCGCATTCCTCCGTAAGACTCCAAAACTTATCCTTCTGCAGGACATTAGGAGACACAACAGGCGGGACCCCCCCGCAATCCTTCTGATCCAACCACAGGTCCTTCAACCACGACTTTAGCAGCGCGGTACAATCGTACAAGAGCGAAGCAGTAGGCGCAAAGACGGCAATATCTCCCGTCCAGCCGAGCCTCTCGTCCCGCGCAGGACAGTCAGTCGGGAGGCCGGTGAAGTTACCCTTCATGGACCAGATGATGCTTTCGTGGAGCTTGTTGAGGCTGGGGTTCGAAGAGTCGAAGGACGATGTGAGGGCCATGTCCGTGTGGATGACCACCGCCTCGATGTTTTCGAGGAGGTCGGTACCGGGCCAGTTGTCCACCTGCACATACCTGAACCCGTGGAAGGTAAAGTTCGGTTCCCACGACACCGGCTCCGAAGTACCAGCCAGGATGAGGTGGTCTGTCGCCTTGGCGGCTCGCAAGGGCCGGGTGCCCAGCTCCTCCTTCTCCATCACCTCGGCGAACTTGAACGTGACGGTGTGCCCATCCGGGCCGGCAACCTTCTTAACGCGGGCGTAGCCCACGAGATTCTGTCCAAAGTCGAGGATGGTCTTTCCGGACGGCGTGGTGAACCGCTTCAGGGGAGGGACCACCTGGATCTGCCGTATGGGCGCGCTGGTCATGGCCTCGAGGTCTATGCTCTCCGGGAGTGGCGCGAGGACCTCGGCCGGGGAGAATCCCGCGAGCGACAAGTCGCCCTGCAGAGACTTCTCGATGACCCTTGCTCGACGTGCGTCGTAGGTCTGGCCGTCGTAAATTTCCGCAATGCTCGACGCCCCCTTGGCAACACCCCAGCTCCCATCGCTGTTAACCACCTCTTCGGTACCGTCGCCGTACTCAATCTCAATCTGCGCCATTAGGGCATTCCGGTCGCCGTAGAACTTGCTCACGCCCTTTCCCCAGCCAAGTCGCCCTGTGAACCAACCCTCCGCGACTTCAACCGTAACGTGGTTCTCTGAGTTTTCGGCGAGGACACCGGCAATGTCATAGACTTGGTAGAGAAGGCGATGGTGGTAGTTCGTCCAGCCGGGGTTCATAAAGTCGGTCGAAACGGGTTTCCCGTTGATCCGCAGGTCGTAGGCGCCCTGAGCCGTGACGTACACTCGTGCCTTTTTGATTCCGTTCTTCGCGCCGAAAGACTTGTGGAAGATGACCGAGGGGCTCGGGGCATCCGACGAAGCGTATGCAGGACTCGAAATGCGGGAGCATGTCCAGTGGGAGCGCGACAACAGCCCCGTCTCGACATAGTGCCACTCGGACCACTCTGACTCAGACTCATCCCTCCAGGCGACCTTGACCCTCACGTGCGCCCCTTCCCGAGACGACAAGGGATGGGCCTCAGGCCATGGAACCAGGGTTGAAGACGTCCCCTGTATCTTCTCCGAGTAAACAGGCGCTGTAGTGGAGGGATCGCCGCCCCGGACAAGTTCCAAACGGTAAGCCGTCGGGAGTATATTGGACGGGTGGTCCGTAAGCCGCCATGAGATCCGCGGGTGCGACTCGCTTATTCCGAATGTAGAGAGCGTTCCGGGCCGGGGAAGGTAGTGCTCGAAGCGGAGATCGACCGGTCGGAAAGGGTTGTCCTGACCGGTGACAAGGCCGCGGATTGTTGTCATGACGTTGGTTATCGGGTCAAGACTGCAGGATGTCCCACGCTCTTTTGACACCAGGGCTCGACTGTACAGAGGGATACCCCAAGACTGAGCTTCCAAGGACCGGGGCGGCTCCGGAGCCTAGTTATACGCGACCGTCATGGCGGCCCCACAATCTCCTCATCATCCCCGCACCGTTCCCGGCTCGGGGTATCTCCCCCCCGAGGGGCAACACTAGCTCCAACACCCCGCTTCCATGTGCTCCCGCTTGTTCGGTACTGACCGTGGCACACTTCACCAAATGTCCGCAGGCGTACTAGCGCAGAGTATTCGCATAGCAAACCCGAAAATCATCTCATTGGCGGCAGTCTTGGTGGGGCCCAAATCCTGGCCCCTACAACGGAGAATCTACTGCCCGGGCGTGTACAAGAGCTCCCGACGAGCGTAAGTACCGCTGGCCATGCAGATACAGGCCGCTGTTCCGTCAAGAATATCATTTGATCTCAGCGACATCCAGTTTTGCATAGATCCGGTGCCTATTTCTGCGGTCATGGACAAGACTATCATGGGCATGCCGCCGTAAATGGATTATCGTCAAGACTTGATGCCGTAGGAGCAAGATGTGTCACAGGAAGACGCGCCAGTTGATAATATGACAGCGGCCTCTTAGCTACCTAGGAAATACATTTTCTATTGTTGCCACTTCCTCCCAGACCCCTACATTGTGACAATCCGTTTCGAGATGGAAACTTTTAATGGTGTTGCGCTGTCCGCTGGGTATATTACTATGGCCACCGGTCCGTATGTCGATCTCGTACCAGCGTTCTTTTTCAACTGCGTCTCCTCGCAGTCTTTCCCCCCCACAAGTATACAAAGTGAGGGGAAGTGGCCATTCAAGTAGTGCTTCCAAATATACCACAAGCTGTTCGAGAAATCTTCGTGACCACACCACTTCCAGCACCACCTCGGGGAACGAAGCATTCTCCCCAAGCCGCTAGGTGGATGGTGTTCACCGGTTGGTCTATTATATGGACGAAGGCCTTTGGTTACAATTCGATGTAGAACACAGATTCTAGCAGTGTCCGTTTCTCGCCTCGAACCCCGGCCACAAGATCGCGAGACGTCTACCTCCGGCCGGATCTTGCTAGTTTCGGCACCATCACGCCCAAATTAAACACGCTCGAGGCCGGCAGCGGAGACAGGGATAAAGGTCTGAATGTTTGGCCGTGATATCTATCGAACACTGCGGTTCGAGGAAATATCTCTGCCACGCTCTACCAGCCGGGCAACATTATCATGCTACAACCCCGTGTAACACGCAAGAGAGCCTCGATGACAAAGTGCTAATCCCGCAAGGAAGATGAAAAGCTTTGAGCTTGGAATCTTGTTTACGACCGAGCTCATCGCACCGTCTGGCTGGCACTCCAAGCGTTTTTATCGACTGCTGCGCCGGGGCCTCTATGAAGCCCTGGCTACAAAGTCATCATGAGAAGAATCTATTACTGCGGCTCAGAGTTCTTTACTAACGAGGACCCAACGATGTGTATCCCCACGGATGTCTCTTACCCAGGGATCTGGCGCCAGGCACTTCTGGGACACCCACTGTTGTAAAGCCCTTGTCTTGTACCTTCCCAGGAAATAACATATACCAGTACCGGGAAGGACTAAAGGCGTGCAGTAACGGCACTAACTAAAAATGGTATCCGCCTCCTCTTTTGCCAACAGAGTCGCCTTTCCGAGTCCAAGCCCGTGCTGGCGGACATCCACCGTGCGTGCGGGACTTTCAGCTCCGCAACTCCGCCAGCTGCCTGCACAATGTATAAAAGATAAACGAAGCTAGTCCCCATAACGCCGCCTCCGGACCGTCACGGTCTCCGTCCTGATGTATCATTGATTTACCCTCATCCAGACGGTATCTACCATTTCTCAAAAACATGAAGATCCTTTTCACGGGCGCGACGGGGGCCATCGGCAGCGGCGTGCTGGAGCAGTGCCTAGCGCACCCGGAAATAACCTCCGTCATCGCGTTCTCTCGGCGCGAGCTGCCCACTACAGTCTCCTCAGATCCGAAGCTTCAGGTTGTCATTGTCAAGGAATTCGCGAATTGGCCGGAGGGCGTTTTGGACGGCCATGCCGACGCGGCTGCTATGGTGTGGTGCGTACTGTCGAGCTCAAGATTGCGAATCCCGATAATCTAACTACTGAACCATCCAGAATGATGGGGGCATACAAGGCGGACCAGGCTGTTCACGTCGACTACCCCGTAATATCCCAGCAAGCCTTCCTCGAGGTGCTGGAATCGCGTCCGGGGCATCCCAAATTCCGGGACATCCACCTCAGCGGCCGCTTCGTCGAGCAAGACCAGGACAAGAGGCTATGGTTCCTCTCCGAACAACGAAAGATTAAGGTAGCACCTCGATTCCCTGTAATACCTTTTACCATTCTACAAGCATCTAACCCCAATACAGGGCGTCTTTGAGACCCAGGCCCTTGCTTTTGCGGCGGAGCACAAGTCCAAGTGGCAGACCTTCATCCTCAAGCCAGGCGCAGTGTTGACGAAGGGCACATGTGGAGCTGGTCCGTTGAGGGCAGTCATGGGCGAGAATCTGTCTATCCGGGTGGAGGAGCTAGGTGCGTTTGTTGCGGGGTTGGCGGTTAGAGGAGAGGAGGAGACGGGGCTTATAGGGCACTCGAGGATGGCGGTAAAGGGGGCCGAGGAGCTTGCCGCGATAAAGCGTGGGGGATCAGTGTAGATATCCGAGACGGGAAACGCAGTGAGAGACTTACCACACACTAGTATCCTTCTTCCGCCCAATTGTACTTCGACGTGAGGCGATAGAACACGGACCGAGGAAGACAAGTGGCCGACTGGAGCCTCAATGATGCCTTTGACTCATCTAGTCGGCGGTATCCAAGCCGGACTTGGTTCCCTAGAGTTATGTTACACCCGCGATGCTTACATTACGTGCTGTCAACGGAGGAACTGCTGTAGTGTGAGGCCCCTCGAGGGATGGCGTATCAAGAGCCGCTGCTCATGGGATAATGTGGTGGTGGCATGCCAACAACCGGAGCCGGGGATAGACGACCCGTCGTGGCATAGACGTTAACACAGTCTTGAGTGCGACAGTGAGCTTTACCATTGTGAGGATACAGAGACGTGGATGTCAAACACAGGTCCGTCCCGATGCTTTACGGACCATTGCACTCGTCTTGAAAGCGCTTAGCGAACCATCCATCCGAGACAATGGAGAGGTATATGAGCCGCTGGAAAATCACTCGGTGATTGCGGAAACGGTATGCCGTGGCGGGAATATTTGCTGTACAAGGCCTCGGTGCTGGACCGGACTTTACGCACGCTGCGGACGACGATGGTAGAGAGTAGGGGCACGAAAGGCTATCCCGTTTCTGTTTTTCATCAGTGGCAGTCGTACATATCACCTCCATCGTATCCGAATTTCCGCTGCTTTTTCAGGAATGGATTGCCGTTAGCCGATGATTCGAATATAGCTTGGAATGCTTCAATCGTCCTTTATGACGAGGGTACCGGCACAGGGCATTGGTCGTCGTGCAATCGGTCACAACAGGCATCGGTTGCCAGCAGTAACAGGCATGTATGTCCCCGCACAGAGCAAGCGATGGCAGCCTAGGTGGGCACGCTAAAGACTCTCGGCACCGCAGTTTCCCCCTCACTTCTTAGCCCCGACTACTACCACAGACGGAGCACTCATTCCACGCACAGGATGGGATCGCTCCGTCTTGGCACGTTTGAATGCATCATAGAGTTGCTCTGCACCGAATGTGGCCCTTACCGCCCTCTACACGAATGCAGCTGCGCCGGCGCCCACGACACCGCCTCAAGCCCCGTTCGCGAGGCGGAAGCGGAAGGCTTCACGTATACCCTCGCAGGCCTCTGCCTGACGTCAGGCCATGTCAGTTCCATTGCGACGCGTCATCTGTACCACCGCCCGACCTGCAAAAAGCGGTGGCTTCTAGCGTGTACGCTTTTCAAACGCCCAGACCTCGCGAAGCAAGTTAGGCACCTCGGTACCGGCGGCTGGAAAAAGCGGCCCAACCGTCTCAACCAGATAGGGATTCCCGCTTCAGTATGACGGCATCACAGAGGGCAGCTCGGGAGGGCGAATTTCATCGAGCACCGGGTACCGGGCGCCCTTCCAATCTTTACGTCTCTGTGCCTCGGCATCGAGGCTATCGGCGCCAATCTCAAGCCCTATGTCGATGACAAAGACGCCGGCAGGCTCTATGGCTGCGAGCCGGGGTCTCTGGAGAATCTCAAGAGTCTTGTCCTCTGGAACTGGCACACCTCAAGGGCCTACGACGGTTTGGGCCTATTCCTCCCTGCAGCCCGTCCTCGCTGCGGCTCCCAGCATCGAGAGGATCTCGGCCTGGCTACCCCCCGAGTGGAGCCCAGACCCCGTGTTTCCACATCTGAGCATTTCAAGGAGCGTCACACACCTCCATACTTACGACTGCGACATGAGCGCCGATGCCATAAACGATATATTCGCAGCCTTTCTGCGCCTCGTGTCTTTTGAGTACTTACCCGCCAGTGGCAAGCTTTGGTTCAATGACTTTCCTACGCCGCCACATACACAAGAAGCTCTCTTGGAACACGCACCTGACTTGTGAGGAACCTGCGACTCGATTTCAGCAAGTGTGACTTTGCTATAGACAGGCACGTGGACGAGGATGGTTTGATCACTTCCCTAGCGCGTCTCACGAAGCTGACCAGCGTGACGGTGGACACGCGGTACCTGATCCCATTCTCATCAGAGGATCCTAACCTAGAGCCCCGGGTGTGTGAGGTACGGAAGCTAGGCAATGACGCGCTGGTCGACCTTTTCCCGGGACCGATTCGTGAGCTGCGGGTGCAAAGGGGATCCAAGGGGGCAGATGTCGGCGAGCTGGCGCCGTCGCTGGCCTGCCTCGCGAGGGCGCGCGACCGGTTCCCGGGGCTCGGAAGGGTCGAGGTGTGTGGGGAGGACACTGAGAATATTGAAGAGTCTTGCGCAGATGCCTTTGTTGCGGCGGGTATCGAGTTACACGGACGGGAGGCACCTCGGGGCGTCAGGCATTGTGACTTATCAAGCCAATGCACGGGGCTACTGTGAAATATGGTATACCACATGTTTCTGGTGAGTACACATGCTTTTGGAAGCATTTATACAAGATTCAGATCTAACTTGCTTGCGTCTGGTGTTTCTTGGAAATTGCATCTCACTTGTGTAGCTCAGCATAGGCAAATGGAACAGTGGGACCCGGG
Source organism: Sordariomycetes sp. B11D1 (assembly GCA_025503055.1). Lineage (NCBI taxonomy): Eukaryota > Fungi > Ascomycota > Sordariomycetes > Sordariomycetes sp. B11D1. The sequence goes on along the minus strand of JAMFQS010000069.1, from coordinate 121,885 downwards.
TTGGCGCCTTTGTAGTATGTGGCCCTCGGCCCGCACATTCTGGATCTTCTTGGCTGACGGCGTAGGGCTGAGACAATGCGAATTCTGCCCTTGCTTGCCCCGAGAAACCCACCCGGCGCGCCCTGTGTTAAGGCATGCGTGCAGATCCCGCTTCTGTCCTCGGTCAAACCCCCAGCCTCCCCCTTAAGCCCGCGTCGTTACCTGATTGGCAGCTAAGCGGGCTGACACCCCTGCAAGGATGCAACTGCGGCATCATCAGCCCCCTGATAGGCGCATTCTGCTGCGCGCAAAAGAGGCGGGGCATTTGGAGAGCAATCTCATCCGCAGGAGACTAGGCGTCTTCAGTTTCTTTTTCCTGAATGCTCTCCCGTTCACCTCATGGCCACACGCCTCCATAGGATTGCGCTGTTTGCAACTAAGCTCACCCTGTCGCTTCCCGATATATATATACCGCCCCTGCCGCTCTCTTACCTCCCGGGCAGCTCCAGATGTCGGACTACTCGGGGTCGCATACATCCCGAATAACACGGGAACGGTACCCCGCACCCGAACGGTCGAGAAGCTTCGCAACATCCGCCACGCCCGGCCGGCACACTTACTCGGTACATTCGCTCCCCCGACAAGGACGACCGGACAAGTGCAACTGACGCTAACGCGCTCCTCCAGGTCCCCTTCGGGGACGAAGAATCCTACGAAGCGGACGGCTTTGACTCATACGTTCCGCGTAGGGGCCCGGCCCATTACTCCGCACACCCAACACTGAGGCCCTACGCCCCGGACGCAGACTCGGACGCCGATGTCGACATCGAGGATGACCAGCCACGCGCCCGCGTGTATAGGTTCCGCCTCGACCGCTCGACGCCCACGCCGACGGAATCGACAGAGGATGACTTCTCAGAAGACGAGCCCATCGTCGCGGAGCGGCGTGCGGACGTCGGCGCGAGGAGGGCGAGGAGCGTGATGAACGTTGTCGAGTCAAAGTACACGGGACTGGGCGTGCTAGAGAGGCCCCACGGGGCGCGGGTGACGGTCGTGGAGGGGTCGGGCGCCGCGAAGCCCCTGTTTCGGTGGATGTGAGACTCATCCACGTTTGGCACCTTGTCATCTCGTCCACAAACTAACACACACAGACACTTCCCGTGGAAAGAAAAGATGGACCTTGACGACTTCGCCGTATGTGTCCCCAACCGCACGCAGTTCCCAGTCCTTGCATCTAACTAGACCCAGGACGAAGTATCCCGGACCGCCGGCCTCACAGCAACGGAGCTCCACACCCTCGCCGACCTCCTCGACGAAGTCCGCCGCAAGCACGTCCGCGCCCTCCCGACGACTGGGCCCCGCCCCGCCCGCACCATGACCCCGTTCTCCCTCCAGCGCATCATTCCGCCAGACGACGCCCTCGGCGGTCGCGCAACCTCGGCGCCGCGGACCGCGACGTGGGTCTGCGTCCCCTACCTTAGCCTCGAGGCCTACTCGCGCCTCGACTCCGCGTCGGGGTTCCCCGCCAAGACACTCCTGCAGATGCAGTACTCGAGGGCGAGCAAGGCGAGGGACATGCAGCAGGCCGTGTGCATGAACGGCGGGATCCCGGCGGGGCACTGCTACCACATTGCGCAGCTATGGTGTCTCGTCCTCGATAACTGTAAGTTTTCCGACTGCCCCCGAGTTTCTATCATGTAGGCCGAGGTGGAAGGGGAGTTGACACATTCCAGCGCTGCTCTTCACCTGCTGCAGGCTGCCCGAAACGAGGTTACTCGGCGACTCGATACAAAGGGTCCTCCGGCCGGACACCGTGACGCCCAAGATAAAGATATCGGTCGTCTATCGCGGCTCCGTCATGTGGTCCATTCCACTCGAGCGGTGCGAAACCTTCTTCGTGCGCAGCGGCCCCCCCCCCCCTTTCCCAAGAGTCGTCCTATGGTAGGAAACTAATAACAGGCCTATTGGACAGAGCTTCGTCTCCCACTTCCGCGAGGTGTGGCCCCGCCGCCTCCTTTTCTACCGACACGGGCGCCGAATCACTCCGGACTACTGGCCCAAGATCTTGCGCGCCGCGTCGCGGACGGGCGTTACCCTCGAGCTCAAGATAGGGTACGTTACATTTTCACCGGAATCACCTCGTGCTTCTGCCAAAGTTCAAACCTTGACCTCTGTATAGGAAGCCCCCTGCGCCGCCCCCAAGGGGTGTCCTCACCAAGCCGCCAGAGGACAAGGCCTCGCCCGAACCGAGCCGGCCTGAGAACCCAAGCGACGGCCCGCCGCCGAAGCCATCCCAAAAGCCCCTGGCACCGACCTCGCACTTTGCAGTCTTGACCTGCCTAGACGGCGTCTCCGCAACAGACCCCTACGACCGCCCCGCCCTCGAGAAGCAGCTGGAAAAGGTCCACCAGCTCCTCCTCCGCGACACGAGCTTCAGGGACCGCAAGATGTACCGCTCCTGCCCCGAGGACTCCCGCACGGCGCTGTACGACTTCCTCGAGGCGGGCGGCGCCGCGTCGCAGGAGGCGAATCCCGATGCGCCGGCCCGGCGGCAGAAGAGCGTCGAGGACAAGATTGACCTCTTCAACTCCGTTGACGCCGTGTTCAGGTTCTTTTTCCCCGCTAGTTCGGCGGACCTGCCAACGGTTGGGAAGTACTGGGGCGCGATTGGCCGGGTCCTGCGTGTAAGTGCCCCGGAGCTGTAAGGAGGGTGTGACGCAGAGGTGGCTTGTAGAGCGGCCCCAACTGACACCCCGAACCCGGCTCGCAGGAATCTCCAAGGGACTCGATACCAGAAGTTACGTACAGGTCGGTGCAATTCGACATCGCGAGCTCCATGCTAAGGTTCCTCGCCACAAGACTAGAGTCCTTCAACGAAGTCTTCAAGCACGCGACCAAAGAGGACCGCGCCGCGATAATAGTCCCAGACGAGCTGATGGAGGCCTGGATGCATCTCCTCATGGGCCTGGTTTACTTTACCACAGACCGAGAGGTGGCTGCGGATCTCGTGAGCGAAGCGTCGTCGCTCATAGACGAGTCGCTGAAGAGCATGGTCATGACAATGTCGGACCATACGCTGCGGGCGCAGGCAGTTCTGCTGCCGATGGAGCTCGTGTGCCTCATCTCCCTGGAGCTAATGAGTCGGCCGCCGCCGGGGCTCCCGGACATTACCACGACCTACGCAGACCGCCTAGCCGCAATCGCAAGTCCACCCCTTTCCCCCATCCCGCCCTCCAAGATGAGGCGACGAGTACTAACCCCAGGGCCCGAAACCGCAGAACAACGACGTGGTGAATAAGCCCTCAGACCGCTCTCACGAGCGCAACATCGACCTCCTAAGACAAGAAGTCCTCATAATCCGAGGCTTACTCGCGTCCCAGGCCGACGTCTTCACCGCCCTTGTCCGGGACGCGCGGAACATGGCGGGAGCGGCCCGGCCCAGCGCCAAGACAGACGACGAGTGGGAGGACGATAAGACGAGGATGCGGACCACTACGCGAACCACGCCGGGATTCAAGGGGGGGAAGCTGAGCCTCACGGGGGCAGAGGCTGGGGGTTACGCGGAGCTCTTGGCGGACGAGTGCGTGATACATGTGGAGAGGGTGGAGAACGAGTTTAAGCAGATACGAGATCAGGCGCGCTTGCTCTCGGATTTCGTACGTCCCCGGCGGCCCCTTTGGACGACCAACAGGTCCCCTGTGACGGTCAGAGAGGTTGGCGCTAACACAGTTGGAAACACAGAACCAGAACAAGGTCGACACAACAAAGGACCGCCAGGAGCGAGCCATCTACGTCTTCACCATCGTCACCATCATCTTCCTCCCTCTTAGCGCGGTCTCCAGCATCTTCGGCATGAACACGTCCGACATACGCGACATGGAGCTAAGCCAGTGGGCGTACTGGGCCGCCGCGCTTCCCCTCACCGCGGCAGTGATATTCCTGGGCCTGTTGTTCACGGGGGAGCTGCGGAACCTCTTGAGGTGGGCTGTCGAAGGGGGGAAGCGGAATGAGGGGATGTTTGATGGGACGGAGGGCGAGCGGTTGCTGGGGAGGGGCGAGACGGAGTATGTGGAGAGGCCTAGGCGTGGGGATAACCATCGCGTACACTGGTCCTAGGTGTCTCTTGATATACGGGTCTGTGCCGTCGACAGGATAAGCCCGCCAAATAAACGAGACTACCGTTTCTCTACTCAACGATTCAACGCTCAATGACTCATGACATCTCACCTTCAGCGCTGCGGTAACTTGGAGAGATGGTGCTTTTTTTTTTTTTTTTTTTTTTTTTCGCGTCTGTATAAAAGTCATACTAGGGCGATAACACGAGGCACAACGTGAACAGGAAGAAATTAGTAGCCTCGCTATATGCCGGAAAGTTGATCCATCATCCATCATGTCGGAGCGTAGGTAGCGGACACTGCAGGTAGCCCTATACCTCCATCTCGTCAATCTTCTTCTGGGCTGTCTCCTTCCAATCCTCCCTCCACCGCGTCAACGGCGGCCTCCCCTCCAACATATCCCCAGCCCCCCACGTCATCCTCTTCCTATCCAACTCCTCACTAACATCATTGTCCGGGCAGATCACCCAAAACTGCCCCTCGGCCATCTTCGCCTCCAAAAAGTCCGCCACCTGCACGGGCCACCACGCCCCGCCGGGCTTCTCGCTCCCGCCAGGCCGCTGCGTCATGCCCGTAAACGTGAAACCCGGCACGAGCAGGTGGACCGAGATGTTGGCCTCGCTGCGGAGGTCCCAGCTGAGGTGCTCGGCGAGGGACTTTACGGCCGCCTTGGAGGAGTTGTACGCCGGGTTGCCGGGCGGGTTGGTGATGCCCTGCTTTGAGCCCGTGACGACGATGGAGCAGGGGTTTCCCTCGGATGCGCTCTGCCTTACCAGCGGGAGGAAGGTAGAGACGCCGTTCACTATGCCGCTGACATTCGTAGCATAGATGGCCTCGAACGTCGAGATGTCGTCCCACGAGCACTTGCCTCCCCGCCCGGCATTCAGCGCCAGGAAGTCGACCCTACCTGCGTTTTCATTAGCCAAGACGTACAGTACAGCCCGTTGACGACGCCGCTGGACCAACCACCAAAGTCCCGCTCCACGATTGCCCGGAGGGACTGCCATTCCTCCAGTTGGCTGACGTCCGCCTCCAGCGCCGTGACGTCGCCGAGACTCTCCTTTGCCGAAGCCAGAGCCCCGGCGTTCTTGTCCACGACGAGGACGCGCATGCCGTAGCCGTGGCACTTCTTTGCGATCGCCAGGCCGATGCCGGAAGCTCCGCCCGTGATGAGGGCGACGCCGCCCTTTTTGAACACCTGGGCCATTGTGCGGGCGTATCACGCTTCCAGGGTAAGCGCGGTTGCGAGGGAGGGATCGGTCGGTAGTAGAGTCCGGACTCGGCTTCGAGAAGACAAGAGATTTGGAAAGGGATACAGACCTGTCGGTGGTACCGGGGCTGGTAATCGGGCATATAAATACAGTGGTCGAGTGGGGAGATGTTACATGTGCATTTCCCGCCCGGCGCGAGGAGCTTCCGATACGTCATGCATAAGCTGCACCATCGCGTTGCCGCTAATGCGGCCGGCCGGTGGCATTTCTAATCAGCTCGCGGTGGGTAGGACAGGCCATGCTGCCGTACACGTGGGTCTAGGTCGGTTAGTCTGACTAAGTCGGGTAGGTCAGGGAGGTCAGCCGATTCGGCCATGTCCATGCACTGCCAATCCAACTATCGGAAACCGTATTATACGACTATATACGTTAAATAATACCGCGCTTATAGTTACCCAGCGGAACGAGACCGATACAGATCCCTCACCACCACCTTGCAAACTGACCAGACCCGGGCCATCTGGTTATTGATACAAGGAGTCTAGCTGACTTGGTATGAATAGGGCAATCCCCGCGATTACCGCAGGAAGGTAGTCAAGATGGGAAAGATCAAGAACCCAACGGCGCCGAGAGTGCCACTCCTCATAGACACCGCACTAGAGTCGTCGCCCTCGTCGGCGCCATCCTCCGAGCCACTGGCGCTTGAGCCATCCACCCCCACCTTCGCCAGACTCGTCCTGGTCCTCTTCCTCGCCCAGGGGGATCGGCCTATTGTTCCCCCCCCCCCAAAAAAAAAAGAAAACCAGACTCCGTCCCATTCGCCCACTTACCAATCTCCCCCAACTTCTCCGCAGCCCTTTTCCTCAAAGTCCTCCTGCCCGGCACTTTTAATCATCCCCGTCGTATCCGGGATACGAAAACAAGATACACTTGTCCGTCAGCCTCTCCTCAATCACAAGCGCCCGGAAGCGCTGCAGTAGCGGCGGGCAGACCCACTTCTCCGGTACAACGTCCGGCTCGACGCCGTCCTCGTGAGCCTCACCGTCTCAAACGTCGCCGCCGGCCCGGGGCCTCCTTCGTCGCGCATGAGCTCCAGCGTGATGCTCAGGTCCCGAGGCCGCGTCCCCGGCGCGCCGTGGATGGCGAGGACGACGGGGAAGGGCGAGGTGCGCTTGTAGGCTGCATTGATGCGTGGGAAGATCAGGGCCACGCCAAACCTCGTGGGATAGCCTACCGCCGCCGCCGCCGCCGCGATAAGGGCGGTGGATCGCATGGCCGCAATTGTTCAATGAGTGTCGTCGGCCGAGAAGGAGTGCACCGTGCCGTGTGGCTTGTGGTTTCGAGGCGCTCGCCTTTACAAAACTGTAGATCTGGGGTCGGTCGATCAAGGTAAGGGACCGTCGAATGGCAAAGGTCAACAGCCAGGAAAGGACAAAGCACGAGGAAGAGCAAAGCTTCTTACACTACGGCCCTCGGCTTCGTCGCAATCTGCTACGTAGCGTCTTGCTATCTACCCTGGCCTTGGCGTGTGGGTGAATGAGCCGTAGGCTCCGTGCTAAAGCGCGTGTCCCGGCAAAGTCTCCCGTGTCTCTACTCGTGGGACATGTTACAGGGAAGGAGAAGAAGTGCAAGCTCCGACAGCACCTCTGACGGGGAAATCTTTTCTTCATTGCGTGAGTGGTCGACAGGGTAGGGGCCGCATCGTGACTGGCTCAGGCACCGGAAGCCCCTAGATGTAACCACACCCACCATAAGGCTCAATGTCACCTCGTGCTGACGAGAGCCACACAAGCTGAATGTTTTCCTCACACCTCTGAGCATGTTCCACTGGATGCCTCAAAGACCGTCAATACTCTTCGACTGATGTCCCTGTAAGTTTCTACTGGAGTTGTGTAGAGCATCCATACTATCCCAACAGAGCCTCCATTCCAACCTCAATCGCGGTTCACAGCCACGGCAATCACTCCACGCTCGCCCAAACACGCTTCAACTCCCCCGCCATCTTCGTCCTCAACCTCCGTAAGCAGTGGATTGGCCATTCGGTCATACACTTCCGCTTCGACCCCAAACTCCGTCTGATACCACCCCAGCTCATCGTTCCCGTACAATCGGGTGTCATCCTCGTCAAAGTCGCCCGATATGCCCGCGATGCTATCGTGAATACGGCCTTGGACGTTAACGGCAAGGTGGTACTCCGCCATCTGCACCCGCTCCTCGTCAGATTGAGACCTGCCTTCGGCTTGCGCCTCCATCCTATCATACGCCACACGTCTTGATCTGGCGAACTGAAGGAGATATTCTGGGTCGCCCTTTGCGCACGCGTTCCTATATCTCTGTCGCATATCCTGGAAGTGCAGACAGCACATCGTTGGCTCGGCAACCCTCGCCCTTCTCAGCGTGAATGTAGGGACAAGACATGTCCCGTAGGCGACAGTGCTGTAGCACTCTGGACAGTTTGTAAGATCCTCCCACCCGTACCACTCGTGGCCCGAGGTCAAGACAGACCCGGGGCAGGAGGGCGTGTTGACGGCCTCGCGAGCCCAGGAGAGGAAAGTGTCAAGAGAGCACTTGTCTGCTGCCTCTCGCAGACGCCGAACGCAGACTTCGAGGCTGATATAACCAACCCGCAGAGCGCAGAGCTTTCGCTCGCCAACCTTGGACTCGAACGTGGAAGCGAGCCCCAGCGGGAAGATGATGCCTGCGTAGCACGCAGGGCACACGTCCAGGATGCCGTCGCCGATTACTCCGTACCGTAAGCCCCCAGGGCTGTTCTCCGAGTCATCACAGCTTCCCCCGCTGAAAATGGCGCTAGCTGCCGTTTTGAAAAGGTCAATGTCCCCGCTCTCGAGTGCGATGTCGTATGCGAAGGCGAGAGAGCGCGTTGCAAATAAACATGTCCGCTCCTCGCTCTCCACATCTAATCCTCCCCGGGCTTCAAAGCTCCCCTCAAACTTCCGCAGTGCTATCTTGTCTTCGTAACACGCTTCGCAGACGTTCATCTCTAGTCCTGTCCCGCGGATTCTCAACTGTGTCATCTGCGCTCTCGACCCGCAAGCCGGTAGCCTCGTCCGATGCATCCTCGCTGCTGCAAAAGTATCCCATTCCCCATGTATCCCACCGTTGTGATGGCCAAACGCCGCGCGGATAGCAGGAACTGCAAAGTCGCAGCTCGGAACACTGGTGCATCCCAGCCACCTATACTTGGCGAAGTGTATAGCGAAGGCCGTCCCGGCGATGTAGTCCTCAAAACACGCCTCACAGACGATTAATACTGGGAGTCCGGCGTCAGAAGTATAATACCACTCCACCACGTCGCCCATGGAGCCCGATGGACCCGAACAGTCCGGAACACGCGACCGTCGCTTTGCGTACCCGACGAGGGGTGACGTGTCTAGCGACTGGATTGCTATGCGCCACAGGGCTGCGACGCGGGGGACGTGAAAGTGGCAGCGCGCCTGCGTCGCCTTGACTCGGGTGAAGCATGGAGCAAGGGGCGTGTCTTGGATCTGATCAGCGAAGCAGCATGTGCAGATGAGAAAGTTCGGGGCGTCGGGCAGAACGTGCCATACTGTGTCGTAGTCAAGGACCCGGAGGCCGGGGCACCGCGGAAGAACTGCATCAGCGTGGCCGCGATCGGCCCCTGGAGGCGAACAGCTCATGGCTGTGTTTTGGTGTTTTCTGGATATGCAGTGCCGACTCTCTTGGCCCACGAGCAGTGAGGCCTTTTAGGAAGATGTTCGGACGAGAGACATGTCTGTTTGTATCCTGCGAGTTATACCCGCGTGTCGACGCTCGAGCTCAGCCGCACCGCGCATGTTGCGGCTTAAACCTCGCAGTCTCGCGTGAAACCAATGATATCAGGGAAAGATGTCACTGCGTGCTTCCGACTGGAATGTAATGTACCAGCCCACCGCACCGACCCGAGGTCAGACGTCCTCCGACCTATATACCATGTCCGCGCAGTGCTCGCAACCGCGAGCGGTCTACCCCCACCCGCCATCTTCCTTTGGTCCATTTGCGTACCCCACATCGCGGCATCTTGCCCTAGGTGGTCTATGGGTGGGGAACGCCCGCTCTATCTTATACTCTGGGGGAGGAACCCCACCCAACTCGTGGGACTAGGTCGGTCCACCCGGCAATGGAAACAGATTACCGCTGGGTAAGTAGTGAACGGTTTCGCCGATCCCAGGCGAGCAGGCTTATATAATTCCAAAATTGTAATGACCACGGGTGCAAACTATCGTACAATTACGTGCGAAGCCTTTTTTTTTTTCGCACCCTGTCCATAATACGCAATCCAATCCCAGGAAATCAACATCAGTAACCAGAGTGTATTATACTCGACATAGAAGATGTACAGACAGCTCCTCATTCCGCCCGACGCCCCATCCCAACCGAGTCGAGCTTCCGAAAACAAAGTACAAAGGAAACAAAGCTGCACCGCTCCGTTGTAACAGATGCATCTTTTGTCGAAAAGAACAAACGCCGTACCCACACCACAACCGTGTCCATGTTTCCCGCTGTCCGAGTCGCTGCCTCCACCACCAGAGACAAAGGAAAATACTCGTCAACCACCATATCCGCCCAGCCGTATCACGTCTTGCGCACCTTCCTCGGCCTCCCCTTCCTCCCAGCACCAGGCTTCTTCACCAACTTCCCGACGCACTTCTCCCTCCCGCCCTTGGCCTGCCAGTACTCCTCCAACACCGCCGGGGCAACCTCCTGAAGCTTATCCTCCGGCTCCCAGTTGTTATCCCCGCTCCCTACCCACGAAACAAGCATCGTGACCTTGCCCCCCGCAACCCTGTGGCTCTTGATCCCCGCAACGTACCACAGCCCCGGATCCTTCATGTGCGCCTCCCGCCCGCCGACGGCGCGCCAGTAGGAGAAGAGCGAGCGCGGCGCGTCGTAGTGCAGGTCCACCTCGGCCTCCCACGTCTTCGAGGGCCCGTCGGCGGCGTTGGCCCATTGGACCTGGAGCTCGAAGAGCTCGGGCTCGTCGGGGGAGGGGCGGTGCGCCTCGATCGACTTGAAGGAGTAGCGCTTCTCGCGGGGCTGCTCGGGCTTCGCTGTCTCGGGCTCCTCCTCCTCCCCGTCGTCGGCATCGTCTTCCTGGCCCTTTTCCTCGTCCTCTTCCTGATCCTGGGTGTTCTTGGTATTTACTATGGGGCTCGAGCGCCGGGGGCCAGTCAAGCTCCGGGGGGCAGGGCCCCGGCGGCGCGACGAGTTGGGGGTTGCTGTGGGCCTCGCGTGGCGCGGCGGTGTGGTGAAGGGGGGATCCCACTCCTCGGCCTCGGCGACAATCTGGTCGCGCACGGGGTACGAGTCGTCGGGTTCGGTGTCGGTGTCGTCGCGGCGGCGCTTTTTGGACGGAGTCGCGTCATCGTTGTCACGGGCTGCGTTTTCGGCCGGGCCTGTGGGACAGTTGGTTAGCGGGGAGCCACGCGACGCGGTGGATTCAGCGCGGTGGGGAGGTGAAAAGCATGGACAATTTACTTGTGGATGTCTCGACCTGGCGGATCAGCTTCAAAGCAGAAGTTGTCACCCCCGCCGGCGGACCTGCGACCTCCACCACCTGCGTAGTGTTCGCCGTCCTTCTGGCGCTCACGGGACTACCGCGAATAACCGTTTCCGACGTCGAAGTCTGCTCAGCAACCTTTGCGGCGGAGCCCGTATTGGATAAAGATTCGCCCTCAACCCTGGGAGAAGAACCCGTCTTCGCTGGCGTGTCCGTTTCGTTTTGCTGCTGCGCCCGCTTATTCTGCCGCCACTGGTCAAAGAAGGCCTTCATCGCCCCCTGCGACGCGACAGGCGTGCCCGGGCCTGCGTTCTCCATTGCCGTGGCGCCGGTGAAAGGAGGTAGGGAAACGGAGGGTTGGTGTGCGAGGGCGCACCCCCACCGGATGCGTGCAGACAAACAAACGGGGGCAAGTTTCCTTGGCGCGAAATGTGTTGTGCGCGCCCGACTCGTTCAGGAGCGCGGGAAATTTACGGGGGATCGGAGTGTCGTATGGGATGATTGGGAAAAACGCCGAGGGAGCGTGGTGGGGGGAAAAGAAATGGGAAAAGAGGGAAAATGGCCAGACGCGCCGGGGAATTTGTACGAGGTTGAATTGCGACACAATCAAAGGGCAGGCGCGGACGAGAGCGAAAGGTGCTCCAGCTCGGGAAGGAACCCTGCTTGCTGACGACATAAGTGTGGGGCGGCTCCTAGTAGGAACTTCGCTAGTTTGGCAGGAGCCCGATCCAGCAAGTGTACAGTGTGGATACATCATCACACGATGGTTCACCTCGCGCACACCACACTTTCATGCTGTGCCACGGAATGTTTTGTTTCGACTTGGTCTCGTCTTGTCTGCCAGTGGTTAGTTTTGTAGGCAGATAATGGAGACCATCGTTTATTCACACTTGGTATTCGAACATACTCTTGCTCAGACAACAGTGTTGAGAAGATCCAGATGCTGTACACTAGAAGCCGCCAAGTCACTCTACTTACCTCGACCACTCATATGCTTGCGTTGCTTGGTTCAAAAGCGTGAAAAATGTCAACATGACACGTCTGCCGGATGCTGCGGCGGCATGCAGCGATAGGTTAGAAACCATATCACCCGGCCCCACTAATTTCGTCTTCGCCCGAAAGTGTAGGCTTACTTTCGAGGAACCATATTTCGCACAGAACCCTTACCCGGTCTCTGATGCTTAGAAAATCCATGCCACAGTCTTGGGAATACGTCGGATACCGTGGAGCACCGGAATAACCAGCAAGGCGTTGATGGGGCATCTGAAGCGAAGAGACCCGCCTTTGCAGCTGATCAACCGCACCCGTCCCATAAAATATGGGAACGACGCATGCCTTGTGTCTGCGAGAAACGCCAAGGAAGGCGGGGAAACGTTCAGGTTTGGAGGTGAGCGACTGGCGGAAAATGACCGAATCGAACATTCCCTCGCCTCTTGGCCATGCATGCAGTCAATGCCGGTACCGATGATCCCTCCCTCGCCCACCTTCATTGGGCCAAGTGGGAACCCAGGATGCATAGCTCACCAGTCCCTCTACATTGACTCACAAAGTCCCGGCGGCTTGTATCCCGAGTAATAGATTGTTATACCCAGCCCAAGTAATAACTAAGCCCGCCATTCGGCCGGGAGAGACACGCTCAGTCATTTGTCAATAACCTAGTCGACCCGTGTTACTATCATGGACCCTCCCATTATGGCACCTTGGCTCGACCTTCTAGACCCACCCGAGGTCATCAAATTATACAGAGGCCACGGTAACGACCCGAAACTACAGGTCCTATTCAAATTTCAAAATGCTGTCCGCGCCGGTGATCTACCCCGCGTTGGATATGCAATCACTCCCGACCTCGTCTTGAGCGCCCTCTTTGGGGACGAATGGGATAACTACACTGCCCTCCGCCTCGCCCTACACCACATCAATGTCTTTTCGTTTCTTCTCGCTCTGGGCGCGGATCCCTTTGTGCCATCCTTTCCGGGCCACGAGCAGCCCCTTCACGCCGCGGTGGACAGAGAACGACCGGATGTGGTCCGACTCCCCTGAGACCTCGGGGCCGACGTCAACTCTACTTACGAGATCTTTGCGACTGTGGACTTTAAGCCCACTACGCCCCTATGGCTCGCAAAGCACTCATCCACCCAAGGCCTCGACATGCGCGACAAGGGCACAGGGCGCCGGATCGAGAATATAGACATCCTGGTCGGCCGAGGGGCCTGATATCCTCTGAATACGGGAATATTCGCCTCGTGGGGCGATACTTACCAGCCGGATGATTTCCACCCACCCATCCCGTCAGGGGACGGACTAGTGTGCACCGATCCGGACCCTCGAACCCCAGTCACCTCTAACAGCCTGTGCAGTTCGCGAAGGCCTTGAACTCTGTGTCACGGATGCTTGGGATGTCGTATCTCGAGAAGAGGTGCGTCAGATTTTCTCTCAGGGCCGACGGTATCATTCCTGAAGCCCATATAAGGAGGCCAGACCAAGCCTGGCTAGAAGATCGCGTAGAGGTGGCCCGCATCCTCCACGACTCCCGAGCCCCACTGGCCACACAGGACGTGCATCTGAGATCCGTAGAGCTCGTGGAGCTGATGCTCAAACGCGGCGCTGATGCTACTGCTGTCGCGCACGGCCGGGCGACGCCTCCTCTGGTGACGTGTGGCAGCCGCTTGATTTTATATGAGACTACGCGGGCTGTCATCTAACCCCCACTGACGCACGGAGCTAGCTTCTATACCCGGGTTAAATAAGGGCTTCTGCCCATGTACCACGTTACTGCGGGTGCGTGTTAGTTAAGAGTTGAAGGACGGCGGGCATCGACAGACTCCCAAAGGACCGTATGCGTGGAACTTATTTCCCGTCATATCTCGACGGACGTTTGCCAAAAATACTTACCCAGCTTATGAATAGCTATATCTTTATAGACGTCTCACGTACCAGTAGGTTAGGAGGGGCTGGGGAGGGAGGTACCTTAGTCTCGGTTCGCGACCAATCCAGGAGATCAAATGTTTTCAGCGAATATGCCTCCGTCCCATTCAACATTTGCACGAGGTTTATCATGCCAGTCTTATTAATGTAAGGGTCCTTAGGCGACGAGCCCATAGGCACCTTCAGCTTCAACACGCGGATGTTTTTGAAGCCCGCATCCTCCGCCCAGCCTCGTAGTTGGTGACCAGGAAGTCCAGTGCGATCTTTAGCCGCGAGTCCGTCGAGGAACATTTTGTTGCACTTTCGGAAGCCGTGCTCGTCGGTGAGGGCTCCACCATCAGATGTATACTCCAGATCGAAATCCTGCAGCTCAACCCATCCACCGGGATTTAGGTTTCTAAGGGTGCGAGTTAGCTAGTCCTGAACGTGGTTCCCAGCTGTGGCATACTCGTAGATATGCTCTATCAACTTGGGCCAGTCGCTGATGGAACCAGCCATTTGGCGGCAGACGATATAGTCGGATTCGAATGGATAAGCCCATGCACGTTCCACTTCATCGACCTCGAATTTGAGGTTAGGCGGGATCCTTCCAGCGGTTAATTATGGATACAGAGGCAAGAAGTCAGGAAGGCCACCATGTAGTCTCAGTAGGACTGAGAGCACATCCGATAACCTGTCGTCGTGTCAGAGGCGCGCTTAGAATCACGCATCGGGGCGGAGATACAATTCCTGTGCGCTAGGGAGGGCATCCGCAATCTCAATGACCACTACAGATAACCAGCGAGGACACTGCCAATTTTGTTGGCGGCCGTACTTCCGTGCCCCTGTTCCGGTCCCAATATCGAGAACTCTTTGGATCATGCCCTCTTCAATTGGGCAAAGGAAGAAACCCCCCCCCCCCCCCCGGAGAGTCCGGATTATCAAGCGGTGCACAACGTTCAGTCGCTCTAGCCCGCGCTTCGTAGGCCTTGATGTTCGCGCTCCAGAATACAGGTGGAGGTAAGATACTCCTATCTCACATCGTCATCGGGTGGGAAATAACCTTAGCCAGGAATAGTCAGCATCCGGGGACCCATTATACGACAGGACAGATTAAAATCTTACTCCCCCTCGCATACGCATGGTATCTTCGGCCGTGCTTGACTGGGCAATCCGTGACGCCGGATGAGAGGAAAGCCGTGAAGTCAGACCTAAAGTGGGATGCTGTGAGTACGTGGCTACACAGAAGTAATCTCCCTTACGCCGGTCAGTCTCCCTGGTCAGAAGGGTGCGTGCTTATCTAAACACAGATGCTCGACTTCTAAGGTGGCGTCTGTGTCCAGTTCCCCGGCAGCAGTTGCAGACTGTGGCGAGAAAGCCGCCAAGGGTGACGCTGACGACTTCGGGGAAACTGTCGCTCTGGGCGACGTCGCTGCCTGTGCCGTGGAATCAGCCATTATCGGTCCCATTCTGGATATGACCGTCCCACGAGATAATGTGAAATGAGTCCACGGAATAGAAAGAGCGAGACGAGACACCCCGGGCATCTATTGATCCACCTGTTGGCTCGGCGGTACGTGGACGACCACCGCGGATAGACTTCCATCCCCCGCGATTGATGGAACGTGGAGGGGATGTCCACTCAGAGACCCCCGGAAGACCATCTGGTTACCCGGCTGCAACTGACGTTCTAACGCCCCTCCCACGCGCTGGGGAAGTAACATTTTATCTCGACCGGTAAATACTGAGTTGACCAAACCTTGCCGCCGGGTTCCCCTATCCACGTCGGACCATTTCCACTTCTAGTGTAAAGTCGACACAGGTCTGGGGGCGGGGGCATTTTGTTTGAGGGCGTGCCTCCAGGGGGCCCATGGACAGGGCTTATTGTCTGCGGTGTTTTTAACACGCCATCCAGGCCAGATGGTTGTCCTTTACACCCCCTGACCAATCGGGAGATCACTACAGCTTAAACTGAACAGATCAAGGCTAAGCATACTTGGTCGTGCATATTAACTGGACATCACTAATTTACCTCCTCGCATCCATTCGCCTTGCAAACGGCGTGGGTGAATCCGGTAGTCGATATTAGCTGTCGTCGGGGAATCGTAGGATAACTCGAGATCTGCAAACAGGAGTGTTTTTGATAGCCTACACCTAGTCCAGGTGATTACGGGTGCCTGTCCGGCCGCCCAGCGAACACTGCGGGAAGCGTGATGACATACAAACTTCTCTCCCCCCGAAAGCATAGCTCAGCGTAGTCCAAAGTCGTATAGCGTATGGTAAGAAGATGTAGGAAAGAATTCTGCTCTCCTGCCCTGGGACCAATGCCACGCCACCTTGCCTCCGGGTCTCATGCCATGGTTCTCGCCTCTGCTGCTGCTTGCACCCAGGTCTTCCTCTCCTGCAGTCCCTTGAACCACTTGTTCGCGTACGGGTATCTCTCAAACACCTCCTTCCATTTACCCGCCATCAAGGCCGCGCCATTGGGCAGGTGAAACAGGTCGGCTAGGGTCACTTCATCCCCCGTAATAAACTTCTGTTTGGCCAAAATGTTGTCGTAAACGGCTAGAACTGTATCGAGGTCCCTTTCAGCCTGTTCGACACTTAACTCGTCCGGAGGACCAAGACCTTTCAGCCTATAGAGGCCCCGGGTTATTACGTGTACAGAGTAAACAGTGGGAAAATATAAGAATAGCGAGAATAAGCGTACGGTTTGATCACTAGCTCAGTTCCAATGGTCTCTGCGGCGGCGGCGAAGTAGCTTTGCTCCATGGAACAGGCTTGTTCGAAGAGACCGTAAGCCTTGGAATTGCCCTCTGGGATCAGTTGCTTCCCAGACGGGTATTTCCTGAAGACGTTTATCTCATCTCAGCATCCACTCTTATCTTGCCACTCAAGCCCTTAGCGCTTACGAACAGAGGGTCGCAAACGTGGAAAGCTCACCTGGCAAGATACTTGCAGATGGCTCGACTCTCGAATATCACATAGCCGTCGTCCTCCAGCGCAGGTACCTTGCCAAAAGGCTGCAGTTTCATGTAGCTCTCGCTCTTCTGGTCTCCATTTACAATGTCAATGAGGATGAGCTCGTATGGGAGCTCCAACTCGAGAATTGTGACCAAGACGCGAGACGTGGCCATAGTAGAGCCGTAAAGCTTGAGGACCATTGTTTTCGTGCAGACGCCGGTTGATGCGACGAAGAATGAAGGAATACGTTTGAAAGGGTTGGTAGCACAGAGTCAAAGCTACAACATTTACTTTGTCGAAAGGTGCGATAATACGCCCGGATAGAGGCGGGGAACACTTGGAAAGTGGGGAGACAGCCACATATAGGGATGAAAAGCAGGGGGATTGCGGGGTCGTTAACGCCCCCCCACCTTCAATAACTCTCCTCCACTTATACACATGCATCCCGTACTCGATTTGAGTGGATAGTGGTATTTTCCCACCGCCCGTAAGATCACACCGCCAAACTATCCTGTAAGTCATTCCTCCTGAGCAACAAGCACAAAGTGCAGCCCAGTCAGCATTAGGAGACTCACTGCATTCACTGCAGGCTCTTACAGGGATTACCCCACTCCCTGACCCCTCATGACACGGTTGACTTCCTGGTGCTTGAAGACCTCGCGTATAATCACAAAAGCCTATATCAATTAAGTCCGTGACGGACATCCCTTCAGTAAGCACCAAACCGGGAAATTGTTACTGCTGGGCATCGGAACGTAGGCAACTAGCGGCAATACACTTCAACTCGCGCGATAGCCACAGCTTATGATCCCCCTAGGGGCCTCGGCGTGTGGCACAGCAAGTGACTTCTTAGGTACCACGGGTTAGCAACAGGTGAGTGTATACAAAACGGGTAAGGTCCTGTCCTCCTGTCCTCGAAACCACTGCCCAACACATCACTCAGCCGCCAAGTTATGTATCATCAACCCGGCATGTATCCAGAGTGGCCGTTGGTAAAAACGTCAAGTCGATGTCTGATATTCCGAGAGATTTGCAGAAGAAAGACCACCACTAACACGTAAGCTGTTCTTACCTTTTCGCTCACCATGTAGCGTCATGGACACATCCACGGCCACTTGTAGTATTAGCGCAACTTGGGACGTTCGCTTCTATCACTACACCTTGTCACTCAGCTCTCGCTCAAACTGTTCGAAATTCACGGGGCACGACTAAGATGACAACATTTTAGATTGGAACTGTGAGTGACACATCAAAACGGTGTGAAACATATCGACATGATGACAGATCGAAAGCGTTGAAGATGATGGTTGCGCATCCAGGGGCCAGCCAGTCAGACAGTTAAGTTAACATAAGCAACACTCATATTATGTACCCGTAGAAACATCCCCTCGCCCATTTCATATTTCATGACGCCGTCTCAGGCTTCTGACCGTACACGACATACCTGCCCCAGTCGGTTAGCAAGTAGTCGAGACAGCCAGGGGAGCTGGACTCACAAGAACAGGTAAGTATGGCATTTGTTGGACTTCATTTCCTTTTTTCACATGCGTAATGAAGACCTAAGTCTCCATCGTAGACCAGCCAGCCAGCTCGAAGATCTTGACTGAGAATCCCTCCATCCCGTCCAGCATCTGTACAAGGTTCATCAAGCCCGTCTATTCCAGCTGCGGGTCCCTGGGCCACGAGCCCATGGGAACCTTGAAAAGACTCGACGCGGTTATTCCCGAAACGTGCGTCCTCGAAATAGGCACGGAGCTTAGGGCCAGGCCTCGCGTCGCGGTCATTGGCAGCGAGACCCTCGATGAAGAGGCTATTCCACTTGCAGAAGTGGTGCTCCTCAGTGAGCGTGTTGTCATCAGATGTGAATTCCAGGTCACAATCCTGGAATTCAGCCCAACCACCAGGGTTTAAATCTCTGTTCGAGGATTGTTAGCTGGCGAGCCGACGAATACTGCAATCAGCTTCGGACGCAGTCGTATGCCCGCTCAACGAGCTTGGGCCAATCAATGATAGAGGAGGCCATGTAGCGTGAGGCGATATAGTCGAACTTGAACGGATAGGCCCAGTCCTTCTCTACATCGTCGACTTCAAACTTCAGGTTGGGAGGGATCCTTCTGCAGTGTTAGCAATAAGTAGGAGACAGCAGACGTGCCTGCCGTGAGCTTTACCATGTCGTCTGAGTTGGAATGAGGTCGCATCCGACAGCTTATGATCTCGTTACCACACAATGCCCATGGGCTACGGCTATGGGCAAAGGGCATCTAGTTTTGGGTCTCCGTACCTGTGCTGCGGGAAAGGTATCGGCAAGATCAACGGCCACTGTTCATTCTTGGTATCGATGACCTGCAGCAGTAAACAGCTCTACCTACGCGCTCCAGTTCCCTTGCCGACGTCCAGGATCCGCAAGGCAGCAGGACAAAAGAGGGCGGGCCCTACCGGCCTTTATTACACTCCCCTGGCTCTCACGTTGGAGCGCCTCCACGTACAGAGCGTTGCATCCGCTTCGAATAAGGTGCAGGATGCCCACCAAGCCAACACGAAGGGTTATCTGGCTCTCCGGCTGCAGCCAGCGAGAAATTGCGCCTCCTGTATGCGCATAAAAGCGACCTGTCAGATTGTGCAGTGCGCCGGTCTGTCGAGGTACGCACCGTGGCCACCTCTCACCTCCAGTATTGTGGAGTACAGGATGCACATTGCGATCTATATCTCGACAAAAGTCTCTAATGAGCTCTGGTTGGGAAGTGCGGTCGTCGAGGTCTGTCCAAATCCCTTACGTTACGGCAATCTGTACTAAAGCAGGGCTTTTCGGATCTGTCCGAGGGGCGCCTTTGGACGACAGGGAATTCGTGGGCGTCTACTCCATTGCCTCATATGAGAGCCTCTACTTCGCTACTTTAGGGTATGTACGTGGTTTGTAAGGGATGGACATCCTTCTCCTCTAAGAGGTTCTGTTACAAGGGAAATCGAGGCACCGAGAACGATGACTGCTTCTATACTACTTCACAGTAGCAAGCTTGTAAATATGTTCAAAATGAAGGTGTACGCTATAATCGCCGAAACTTTCGGGCATATGATGTCCGTGGAAACCTATGAACTCGGTTGGAAGGATATCCGTAGTAATGTCAACATTTGTTTCTACGCCACTTCCGGCTTCTGTCCATATACCACGTGGCTACAAGAGAACATCAGTAAACATTCAGTAGAAGAAGAGAAGGCGAGGAACTTACAATGGTACATATGTATGACACTCGTTCGACTTGATCTCCCTGCGAACATTGGCCAGGAAGACTTCGATCTCCATCCGCGACCACCCCGTTGCCTCTAGAGTCTTCAGCGAAAATGCCTCCAACCCGTCCAGAGTCTGGACGAGATTCATCATGCCAATCTCCTTTAGTTTGGGATCCTTAGGCCAGGGTCCTAACGGCACTTTTAACTTCACCTCACGGATATTGATAAAGCCCGCGGTCTCTGCGTATGATCGAAGCATGGCACAGGGGCGTACGGTGCGGTTGATGGACTCCATGCTAGTGTTGAAAGTCTCACTCCACTTGGACAGGTAATTCTCAGGTGTAAGACTTCCGTCGTCAGAGGTGTACGTCGCGTCAAAGTCCTGGAGCTCGACCCAGCCGCCGGGAGTCAGATTCCTACCAAGGCCCAACCACGGTTAGTAACTATTCCAGGGAGCATCTCGCGGGAGTGGCATACTCGTAGATTCGCTTCACATGGCCGCGCCAGTCGCCAATGGAGCCGCACATGTAGCGACTAACGACGAAGTCGAACTTGAAAGGGTATGTCCACTCCTTCTCGACGTCGTCCACCTCGAATTTCAGGTTCGGCGGGATCCTTCGCGGGTTTAGCATTGGCATAGGCCCTAAATCAAGTGTCTGGTTTTGGGATCTGAGCTGAGACTGTACCAGGTGCTTTGGATAGGGCTGAGGTCACATCCGATAACCTATTGTCCATTAGCTCGATGTTTGTGCATTCAAGCCGAGTGTGATATTATCACTCGCGGCGTAAATGGCCGTACCTGTGCGCCAGGGAGGGCGTCGGCAATCTCGACGGCGACTACCTAGAGTTAATAACATAACACAGCGATGAGAATACCACGTACGTATTCCAGTCCCTGTCCCAATGTCCAGGGCATTCTGGATCTCGTTCTCATCAATCGGGGCGAGCCAGAAACGTCCACCTAACAGTCTCGCTACCATATGGTGTACTACGTCTAGTCTCTCCTGCTCGCGCTTCTAAGGTTGTAGCGTGTGGATTCGGGATGTAGGCTTGAAACTGGTGCACTTACATCGTCGTTGGGGAAGACGTAGGCTAGTTAGGTGTAGTCAGTACGCAGAAACCTGATAATTGGCCCGGTAGGCATCTGACTAGGATCGTTACGTACAGCCCTTCTGGTACGCATGATACCTTCGCCCGTGCTCCATCGGATAATCCAGGACACTGGACGAGAGCGAGGCGGTGAAGGTAGACCTAGGATGGAAGGCACTTTGAGCTCCCGGTTGGATGATAGCGGGGGACGGGCGGGTATACTCACAGTCGCTCGTTGAGTGTGTTTTCATCGTCGTCTCGGTCCTTAGTGGGTTTCAGGTCAGTTGTTGGCGTCAGAACTTCGTCGACATGCCACACAACATACGTGATCAACCTCAAGATGTTGTTCCTCAGGATGCTGCTCCTCCCCGCCTTCGGCCTCAGCCGCTGGATGCGAGGACGCCGACTTGGGTGGCTTGGGCGGTGTTGGAGACTTAGGAGAGGCAACCGCCGTCTTGGGCAATGTCGCCGCTTGTGTGCTCGAACCAGCCATTATGACCAGATAGGGCACCTGTAGTCGCAAAAGATAATGCTCAATGATTCTAGAAAAAGGAAAAGGGAGGGGTAGGAACGGGCCCTGGTAGAAGGGCGGAGCCATTTATTATCCCGCCTGTTGGTCCGCCCGCTTGCCCCGCGAACAGGGTTCATTTCTCAGGGAGTGACACAACAGAAAAGACCAGGGCCACCACGCCAGCGCGGAACTCGGCCTTGTTCCCCGGCTGCAGCAGGCTTGCCATCGCCCCGCCCGGATGCATATGGAAGCCGCATGTCGTCTCCGCCCGCGAATGGCCGTGTCCGCCCTGGGCAGGGTAACAGAACCCAGCCGCCGGCCCCCTGCGCGTCCTCCCACCTGCTGCTCGGGCCTTTACCTGGACTGGTCAGGCCCGACCCAGGACGGCCCGTCCCGGGCGCGGACGGAGGTGGGGCCGGCTTGGTCCTTCTGGGACTGGCGCGGAATTCATGACGGGTAGCTCGCATTCCTCGGCAGGGCGCCACACGCGTTCCCGGAAACAGGGACGATGGGGTAGTCATGCAACAGTCGGTTCGCCAGCAAACCGCAGTTTGACCAATAATGGCGACTGTGGCATCTGCGGGAATCCGGCTGTTCCGACCGAGGCCGCCGGAGGAGGTCAGAGAAGCGTTGCACTACATTCCGACAGATGGGCAGCCTATCAGCTTCCACACTACGTCGAAGCAGTTGGGAAACGTCATGCAGAGGCTTTCACTCAAGGTTACCCCTTGAACGCTGTAAACAGAGGTGGACGTCGACGACGACGGATCTGCAGTCGCAGCGGATGCAATCCAATGTGGTGCCAGCATTATGTGTTCCGCACTCTACACTTTTCATAAAACTCTATCTAGCGGGTCTCTGCCGTCCCGATTGATCGCCACAGCATCCCGTCCAGTCAAAAGCCGCTTCTGGCCTTACGATAAGCGGGACCTGCCGCTCGGGCACGCCCGAGCATCAGCACTGACTCAAACACGAGACCCAAAACGCGCACGGCCAAGAGGGACCGCTCGCCCTCTTGGGGAGGATCGCTCCCATAAACAAAACGACCGGCGATGATCATTGTGGATGGAATGTCCGGCGGTCGCATTTGCTGTGGTGTCTTAGATGTATACGAACGACTGCTCCTCGCCATGATTGGGATTTGTACTCGGGGTTACGCACGAAGGTGTCTGCACCCAGTGTCCACGGCGCGCACGGGATCGAAGTAAGTGTCAAGGACTGAAGAAGTCGGGGTGGCGGCTCGAGGATCCCAAAATGCGGGTTCCAGACGGAGTCCCGGAGAGGGGCGTCTACAGGAGACACTGGACCCTGTCCTCGAGAGTAGGCCCAGTGTCTAGATCGTGCCCAGAATTGCCTAAACTGACACCGCGAGGCCGGTTAGTCCCAAGAGTCTATACCTCACCGATACCTGGGTAACAGACAGAATCGTACTCACCGAGAGTCCGAGGGTCTGACTCGCTCACCGTATCTGGACTTTGTGGTAAATGTACAATAGCCTCCCTTGTGTAACGGTATATAAGACACGTGGCAGATCGTCAATATCGACAGAGTCTGACTATAGGCCAACATCGCCTACTCATCCATCTGGAGACAAATGGCTGCGGAGAGCCTTCCAGTAGCAAAATGCAACAAAGCGTTTCCTAGGAGGCATGAACGTAGCTGGCACGAGATTATGTGAACGGCGGCAAGCCTCGACTATGTAAGTGCGAGTGCCGTGATGATAAACGCCGCAGCTTTGACCAGCCACTTCGAGACTCACACAAGCCCCATGAGGGTATATATCGGCTCGTCAGCCTCGCCGCCTTCCCGGACGGACTACGACAAACTCCTACCATACGTCGACGCCTATGTCGAGGAAATCCCGAGGGCACAGACCACGGGCGTTGATAGGTTCTATGGCGTCGATATCCGCAGTGCCGACCATAGGGACCTCTATAATCTGGGAGGGGCGTGCGTCCGCCTCGCCGCATGCCGATACCCCCTTGAAGGCGGAAGCCATAGGATCTCTTCCTCCGTTGGCAGCTGGCCTCGTGAGAACGCCCGCCTATTCATCAACCTACACGTGCAATCCAACGCTAGTCGGTGCCTCCTTCTCCCACCACTAATACCAACGGAGATTCCAGTTTACCAGTAATTATACATTAACTTCTAAAGTTCTCTGTTCCATTGAGATAACATGAAAAAGGATCCCATGAGGGCACCAGGCCCTCCTCGTCCTCCCTCCACTCGCGCAGCCGACGCAGCCCTCTCGCGCTCCTCCCGGCCTAGTCTCCGAAATCCGTCTTTGCCCTCCACCCGTTGTCCAGGTCGGTATCGTTGAACAGCACCGCCCTCCCGCTGTCCCCCTTCATCAACTTCCGAACATTATGCCCCGCGTTCTTCACCACCACGAGCCGCAGGTGGCACTTCCCACCCGTAAGATCACTCCAGTCCGTCGCATTCGGGAAGCTGCCAGGGAACCCTTCCAAGTCGACATCACTTCCCGCCAGCGTGTGGATGTACCGGTACCAAACCAGGTTCCTCGTCCTCCGATTCCTCCCGCCCTGCAAATTCGCCATACACGACGTATCCCCTCCCTTGCCCGTATCCTCGTAGCCGACGAGCGAGACGACGTCCCGGCTGACGTACTGCTTAAAGTAACCCTCGGGAGACTGGTGCAGGCACGCCGTGCCGGGGAACCCCTGGAACCCGTAGCGCCACTTGTTCCAGTCCTCGCAGGACTCCTTGCTGACGTCCGTCCAGTCCAGGACGGCGCGGTCTTCCGTAAAGTACATGGCGCTCGAGGCATCGCCGTGGATGTAGCGGACGTGGAGGTGGGAGGGGGGGTCGGCCCCTACTGCGGCGTACCGCTGGGCGAGCTGCCCGCCGCCGCCGTGGCCTATGACGGTGATGTTCTTCAGGTTAGGGTACTTCTCCTGGTCCCCGTGGTATTCGATGAGTCCGTCGAGGACGTCGTAAGAGGTGAGGGCCGTGTTATTAGGGTGGATCGCCCTAGCTCCCGGCTGCCAGGCGTTCAGGTCGCCCCACGCAAGCTGGTTGTCAGAATACTGCCCGGAATTATACTTCTTCGAGAAGAACTGAGGTGCCATCACGGCGAGGTTGCGATCCGAGCCGGGAAAGCCGTCCTCCTGGGCTTCCTTGATGGCATTGTTGAATACCTTCCAGTAGTGGTCGCCATCCCGACGTCGTCCGTGCAGGACGATGAAGAGGTGCTCTAGGCTCGTCTTGTTGATGTCCTTTGTGATGAAGACGGGCATCTCCTCGTCGCCCAGGGGGTCGTTGACGGGGAAGGAGGTGAACTCGGAGCCTTTGGGCGGCTTGATCTTGCCGTGGGCCTAGCATCCAGTCAGTCAGTCTGGTGGTCATCGTGGTTAGCTGCGTCGTCCAAGGCGTACCTCTCCCTCGGCGCGTGAGTCGGGTCGTATCCTGGCCTCGGACTCCTCGGCGTATACATCCTGCTTAGCCGACATGGGCAGGAGCCGCGAATGGGCGCATTGCAACGCGAGGCACTGAGGAACTAGGGCAGCCAAGAAGGCCACCCACATAAGGGCGCGAAAAGCGTGGAAGGCGGCCATCGAGCGAGGTTCGAGGTGTATGTCTTCACAATGAACCAAAGGTGGATGCTTGGACTCGAGCCCTCGAGTATCCGAGGCCTTTGCCCTTCTTAAGGACTCTGGCCTTTGCGCAACCCGGCTTGGATATCGCAACAGGAGCCCACCACCTCGACGCCCGATTGTTAGGGCGGCAGAAGTAACGAGCCTCCCGGTAAGACAAGGGTCGCGCACCTGTATATGTACCCCGATGTACCTCACGTGCCATTTGAAGGTGGGATGTACATTAAAAGTACGACTTCGGCATTAGTCTGCAGGGAGGTGGACTCCCTGAGCTCTGATATAGCGAGCAAGATTACGAATAGGGCGTCCTCCTCTCGCATGTGAGTGTGGAAGATCATCGAGGCTCATCGCAGATCCACGACAATCAGGAGAACGTCAGCGCAAACACGGGAAACACAGGAGGAGCATTTCTTCCGGTCCGTTCCGCCGGACTCTGCGGCAGTGGGGCCGGACAGCGGATCCGGCGGGCCCGTGGGCTCGCCTGAAAAAGGGTCGACAGGCCCATCTTCGCCTGGCAGATCCCAATCCATTGTGCTCACAGCACAGCCCCCCTACAGGGGGGCTCGTCCCCTGAGACCTACATCCCAGCATCGGAGACCTGCTGTCCGTGTGCCCTGCTTGCTGGCCTTCCCGTGGGCCCTGTTTCACAGGCCTGCGACCGGCCCGCGCCTCCCGCGAGAAACGAATCCCGGCGGTTGGGGAGGAACGTCATAATTCTGAGCCGCCACCGATCGGCGTTGATAGTTCCCCCTAGCCCACTCTTAGTGCCCGCTCTAGATTTCAAGGCCCACCACGTGCACCACAGTGTCGGGACATCAGGGGACTTCTGAGCAGGGCGACGTGGAAGTGATAAACCGAGGCAAAGCAAAGTGCGAACAGAACAGAAACGGGTGGACCTCGACACGCATATGAAGCAGTAGTTTCGAAACGAAAGATACGGGTAGAAGAAAAGGTTAAAATAAAATAAAAAGGGGCAAAAAAAACATACAACACCGGGGATTCGCTGGTCGTCACCGACCCAACTACTAGTCCGGCGCTTCGTGGTTTATGTTCAGGGGAGCGGACGGGACCCTCAGTTTTCCACGAGCTATGGTCGTATGTGGTGGACAATATCCTGCGCGCGCCTTATCACGACTCAGTCGCTAGAGCTCCAAGACACGCCACCCGAGTAGCCGTTTCTTGTTGTTGGCGGGAACCAAGCCGAGTGGATGTGCAGGGCGCACGCCCGGAAGTCCGGCCGATTGCAACAACTGCCGCCGGGCCTTGGTAGCGCCGGTGATCGGTAGGCGCCAAGGTTTGCCGGTTGTCGAAAAAATGCTTTTTCCCGCGGCTGTGTAGTAGCCAACAACGGCGACGCGCACGTCACCGGCCCCGCTTGCCACCTCTGACGCACCAGTGCAACTTCTCTCCTGCATGTTGGTCATTGATAGGCCATGAGGCTACAGCAAAGAGTGGAACGCCCGAGGCGTCTGGCCCGTCGGCAGCGGACTTCCGTCCTGTCAGTACCTCGGAGAACAAGTTCTCCGAGAGACAGATGTCCCTCTAGATCGAGGTCCCCGCTTTACCTTTGATGGTGCTGTCGTTCGGAGCTCCTCTACCGAGCAAGACACGAGTAAAGGTGGGAGGGGGGCCCTAGCTCCCAACCGTCGGCATTATCCGAGACTTTCTCAAGCTGTCTCGCCGGATGAGCATCGGCTCGGCCGAGAGAAACTCCAAAGTACAGGTTCTGTGATCATTATACTACTCGCTCTTGCCACTTTCTTTTTCAACCAGCCACATTCCAAAACGTGGCACTCGACACCAAAAAACCCTAAGCCTTGCTCAATCATTAACATCCCGACGTTGATACCCGGCCATTTTCCCCAAGTAGACTCCACGTTGCAAAGCCCCTCCTGAACCCCCTAGCCCCCGTACTGAACCACACATCCATTCTACTCTCCCCCCTTTTTCTTTCCCCCGAGAACGAGGAGATTATAAATCCGACCACCCCCCCTCCCGTCTAGTGCGACACATCCATGGCGTTAGAGTACCCATCCGACTCGCCCATCCGATCCACAATCGACAGAAAGTCATACGACGAGATGCCCAAGTCGTCCAAGAACTCATTGCCGATGATCCCCGGCTGCAGATCCGAGCCCAGCTCCGTGTCCCCGGGCGTCGGCAACGTAGCCCCCACCCCCGGCGTGCCCTCGCCTCCGCACCCTCCTCCATCCTCACAGCCAGTTCCCGGCTGCCCGTCCTCAGGCGGCGTCGTCAACCCAAGCGTCTGCAGCCCGCTACGCTCCACCCGCCGCGAGAGCTCCCCAAAGAGCCTCTCGAGGTGGACGAGCTCCAGCTTGCGCATCTCAGCCACCTTGTTCCCCTTTGATACCATCTCGTCCAGTATGGTGTGCGCGCGCTGGTAATAGGTGTGGCAGTCGTCGAGGTGCGGGAAGAGGGCGTTTGCCATTGCGACGTGGATCGCGGCGCCGTAGGTGAATTCTAGGTCAAAAGGGAGGAAGAGCTCTGCGTTGCCGGTTAGCGGTCATCGTGGTATTTTCCAGCTGGAGACGGGGGGAGGGCCTCTGGTGGTGGTTTGGGGGGGGGGGTGGGGAACGTTACCTAGTAGGCCGTCCTCATTCGAGAGGACCTGGAGCGTCTTGATGGCGGACTTGATGCTGGTTGATATCAGGGGCTTGGTCAGGTTGAGGAAGCCCTGCCAGTCACCCTCGCCCTGCTCCAGTTTGTCCAGACGCTCCTTCAGGAGTGATAGCAAGAGCGGCCTCGTAGCGACAATCACACACTGCGCCAGTGTCACTGTTAGGGACTAGCCGCATCGGGATGGAAACGAGTGGCGGGACGCCATGGTATGCCTACCTGATGGTACAGCAGCGTTATGTGCCGAGTTTCTTTGGACATGGCCTCCACCGAGCTCTGGAAGTTGGCGTGGATAATCTGCTCCATGTCCTGCGCGATCCCGACCATGCTCTGGAGTATGGACCTCGTGGTCTCGAGGAATACGCCCAGCTGTGTCTGCTCGGTTTCGTATATAGCTGCACCAAAAAATGAGTAAGCCCGTATCCCACGTCTGCTTGATAGTAAACATACTCTTCAAGATGAATGACAACTGCCGTGAGAGCCGCACGTTCAGGCTAAGTAAGGAGTCGCGCCGCGGTGATATACTCGTCGAGTCGATCAGCGCGGTGATGTTACTGTCTGGCGTGGACATGGGGAGGCCGAGGGACGACGAGAAGTGCCGGTCGATTATGTATAGCGTCCACCAGAGGTTACGGCACCTCACGACGGTGTTGACGCCGAGTTCGTCCTCGGGGAGCTGTGTGTGTAGACCCTCGAGCTGGGCTATACGGATAGCCTGGCCAACCTGCGAGCGAGGTCAGCGAAGGTGATACGGCTAAGGAGCGCGGCAAGAACCTACGTAAACGTGGGCGCTCTCTCGATAGTCTATCGAGTATAGGAAGAGCCCGGCAAGCGCCAGCACCTCGATGGCCATGAGGCTATCCTTCCACATGGACGTCATCTCCGGCATCAGCGACATTGCCCTGACAAACAGGCTGGCGGCGGGCGGATCCCTCGTGTTCTTCGGCCACGACAAAAAGGCCTTTCCAAAGGCGAGGACGAGGAGGAACTGCACGAACCACAGGCGGCACTCGGTCGCCTTGGCCACTGGGTTGCCGTAGTAGAACTCGCGCATGTGGTGGGTGAATTCCGCCTCGTCGAAGAAGCGGTAGTTCTGGCCGAGGTTGAACTTTACCGTCTCCATCAGGTAGAGCGCGTAGTCGATGGAGGGTAGGCCCGAAGTATCTGGGACGCTGTCCGCGGCGACGGGGCTCCATTTCAGGGGGTAAATGTCCTCTCCAAACGAAGTCGGCGCGCTATACTCGAGGTCGAGCTTTTCGCTCATCAGTAGCGTGAGGCGAGCGGTAAAGGACCACATGGAGGACGGTGCCAGCCAAGCTGTCGTAAAAGGTCTTTGTCAGTTGGGAACTTGTGGGTCGGGAGCGGTCGAAGCTCACTCCAGTTACGCTTGCCCTTGTACACGCTCTTGACCGTAGTCGACGGCTTGGAGAAGGGACTCGTCCAGATGTTACGGGCGTCGTCGCCGACGCGAATGGGCGGGAGGTCCTGTGCTTGTGAGCACTCACCGTCGCCTTCGCTGGGCCCGGCGGTGTCGGCGCGGGACCGCTGGGATACGGGCGAAGCCCGAGCCTCCTGCGCCCGCCCTTGCAACTGGCGGAGATATCTGCCAGCATGTCAGCCGCCCATGTCCCGAGATGCCTAACGGGTGGGGTGCCCGCGACAAACCGCTCAGAGACGACGACCCTGTTGCCGCCCTCCTCGAAGCGGCATTGTACAAGCCGGCGCCGGCAGTTGGCGCACGGCTGCTCGCCGGAGCATTTTATCTTGCTCAGGCGGCACGCAACGCATCTATCGCGTGAG
Organism: Sordariomycetes sp. B11D1; assembly: GCA_025503055.1. Classification (NCBI taxonomy): domain Eukaryota; kingdom Fungi; phylum Ascomycota; class Sordariomycetes; species Sordariomycetes sp. B11D1. The sequence goes on along the minus strand of JAMFQS010000069.1, from coordinate 92,315 downwards.
AGGCATCAGTGTGGCCCTGGCCTAAGGCATTTCGAACAATGTAATGAAGGATGGAAAGGTTAAACCCACGCGTTGGCGGTCCTCCTAACCTTGCGGGCCTGGCCGTGCATTGTCGCGATGAGTCGAAGGTGAAGACGCACTCGGGGAGGCTGGGTGAGCGGGCGACGGGGCTGGAATGTAGAGACACACGGCGGCAAAGTTCCCCGCCACCATGCGCCCTTTGCTTCGGTGTCTGGGGTCACAAGCGGCCGTGCCGCGTCAGAAACATCCTTGAGCACGATGGTACCTGGCGTCTGCCGGCGGGCGACATGTAAGCTCACTCGCCCTCCTTCACAGCTGGCTGGGTGGGCTGCCGACTACCGGCCAGGAAGAGTGACCCGGTTGTTCTGGAGCGGGGGGGCACGCTGCGGCTTCTCCGCCCTCGCAACACGACGAGGCGGGTTTATACTATACACTGGCCCTAGTGGTCACGGCCAAGTACTGGGGACTGTCTGTTTCCCCGCACCCCGCCCCCAAAACTAGGCCCAAACTGGGCATGTGATTGCAGCAATTACGTAATTTAACGTTTAGCTGTGCCCAAGGCTCTTGCGCAGGCGAGGAGGAGTAGGGTCTGGAGCTGTCCGTGCACGTCGCCGACTTGGGTACGAGGAGACATTTTGGGACTCCGGCAGTGGGAGAGGAGGCCCGGGGAAAGATTTTTCGATCAGCAACGACGACGACGACGACGCCTTACATGAGAGGATCGCGAGGACATCGAGCGGGTTCCGGGACTGCCCGATGCTCATGCGCGAGGTCGACGAGTCTCGTTGGGGGAGGTCCCGGAGCCCGTTCATGTATGCTTCTCCCCAACATTTGCGCCTTGGCACCGGCGTCCGATACTCCGCGTCGGAAAATAAAAAAGAAGAAAAGAAAAAGAGAAAGAACTAGTAGTTCCAGATTACCTGATCGGGCGAGCGGCGTCAGAGGCTCGAAACCCACGCTAACGCAGCGTGGGGCAGGGGGGGGTGTGGGACGCATCGCCCCCAGGTCGGCTGTGCTCCTAGTTGGATGCGATAGTGACCGGGGTCGGGTAGAGGTCCCGAGGGCAGCTCTTACAGGTGCCGAATGATGCCGCCGCGGACCGTCCTTTTACACCCCGCACGGTCGTCAAAGAGCGCGGATGGGGAATTCTCCGCCCGACCCTCTTATCCCGCGTTTACCCCGCAAGAACTCGGTGGGTAGATGGGGCCTAATGTGCCGGCGCGTCACTAACATGAGGCCCTGCCGTAAGCTATGTGACAGGTCGAATGAGCCAGGGCAAAAGCCGGGCTGGCCGACGGCGGAGCTCTCTTTTTCCAATCTATGACTCGGAGAGGACTCACTGGGCTTCCGAGATCGGCTTTCTTTGTAGCTGAGGCTCTGTGTATCGCGAAGTCTTTGGAGCCTGTGGCCCAATGTGAGCGCCTTCCACATTATGCGGAGCGCCTTGTTGCTCGTGTCATTACTTCAAGGGCGGTATGCCTATTAGTGTCTCAAGACTACTTGATGTCGGCCAAAAGGTGACACGAACCCCAACGTCCCGAAATCGCGTCACATAACTCCACGTACGTCATTTCGCACAATAAGACAGACATCTACGCATCCTCCATGGTCACCTTCCTCTTTGCCATGAAGAACTGGGCACAGTCTCTGAAGAACCCAACCGGCCGCTCCTCCAGCGCCTCTTCATACGCCGTTATGCTCGGCGCCTCCCACACGAGGTCCACCTCGCTCGGCCTCAACCACCTCGTCCCCTTCAGGAGCTTCCACACCACGAACAAAATGGGCACAAGAATGGGCATGGTGTACGCCGTAACAAACGCCGACGGATCAAACGGCTCGAAGCTCTTGTAGCCGTAGCACGTGGCGATCAGCACCTCGAGCGCGAGAGCCATGTATCCGCACCAGGGCTGGAACCACCCGCGGTAGGGCAGCGTCTTGCGATCCAGCCCCTGCGCCTTGCACGCGCGGTGGAAGCTCACGTAGGTGATGCAGATGACGATGTTGTCTATGAGCGTCGCCCCCGTCGCGAGGTTGATGAGCCAGGTGAGGACTGTGGCGGAGCCGCTCGACATCTGGAGGAAGGCGAGGAAGGGGGAGAGCATGACGAGCGCGATGCAGAAGATGGGCACGCCCTTCTTCGTGCACTTTGTGAAGATTTTGGGGGCCCGGCCTTCAAGGGCAAGGCCGTAGAGGCTCCGCGTCGCGCAGTAGACGTACGTGTTTCCCGCGGAGAAGATGGTGGTGGCGAGGAGCGCGGTCGCGATGTGGGGGAGCACGGGGATGCTCATGTTTCGCATGGCGATGATGTACGGCGACGCCGCCGCGCTGCCCGACTCCCCCGTCCCATGCTTGTAAACGGCCTCCAGAACAGGGTCGTTGTACGGCACGAGGATCCCAACGGCCAGGGCGCCCCCCAGGAAGAAGAGGATTATCCGCCAGTACACCACCTTGTACGCCGTCTTGACGTACGTCCGCGGGTGCTTCGCCTCGGCGGACATCATGCCCACGAACTCGGGCCCAACGCACGTGAACGACGCGGTCCACAGCGCCGAGAGGAAGGCCTCGAAGCGGCCCAGGCTCCCCGTGCTGCTAAACTCGACAAATGCCCCTGGGTCGTTCCAGTACCGGAAGCCGTAGACGTCGCGCTGAGGGTTTCCGCCCACCATTGTGACAATGGTGAAGAAGAAGAGCATCATCAGGAGGAAGACCTTGCCGCCCGAGAGCCAGAATTCTGCCTCGCCGTAGATGCTGACGGCGAAGACGTTGAGGAGCCTGTCGACGGTGAGAATTCAAGTCAGCCAATTAGATCTTGCGATTAACGAGCGTGCCGCGGACTTACAGATAGGCGACGATGCACCCGCCGCAGATTGCTCCTACGGGGATGTTGGGGCTCCAAAACGACAGCACGAGGCTCAATGCCGTAATCTCAAACGGAATGACAATGATGAGGTATAGAAAGAAGTTCCAACCGACACAGAACCCGAGGGCGTCGTCCACCCAGTGGCCCGCCATGCGAATGAAGCTGCCGCTGACGGGCATGTAAACCGTCATCTCCGCCATGCAGTTGTTGATCATGAACAGAAACACATTGTACACCGCGAACGCCAGGAAGAGCGTCCCGGGCCCGGCGGCGTTGAGAACCCCGCCGATGCTGAGGAACAGCGCCGTACCGATGGAGCCGCCGATCGCGACGAGCTGGACTTTTCTGTTCGAGAGGCTGCGATGCAGCCCGTTTAGGTCTTCCGCCGACGCGGTGGACGCCCCTTCTTTTGTTTCGTTTTGGGTGGCGGAGGCCTTGCTGCATCTGTCGAGAGATATCCGGTCTAGACTGCCAGCTGCTGAGGACGATGATCCTTGTGAGACCGCCATGGTTGCGGAGGCCTTGTGGCATGGAAAGCACGGGGGAAAGACGGGATAAGGAGCCACCAAGAAGTTACCAGGAAAGGCAGCTAATAAATGCTAGTGGAGAAGAGCAGACCCGACGGCGCATACGAACCGAATCGTTGCCCATCCTTATACATATATATATATATAAGCACGGACAAACATACAGAAGAAGCAGCGACTGTCCATCTAATTGCCCGAGACCCTGTCTGCCAATATGAAACCCCGCCCTAGCCCACCCCCGCACGATGATCTGGGGAACCGTGGGGTGGGAAAAGCTCACAGGCCGGGGCGCGGCGACTTGTCTCTCCCCCGTGTCTAGGCAGGTTCCTCGCTTAGGGCTGGTGCCAGTTCTTGGTCGCTAGCCCGCGGGAAGGCAGGGGGGGGGGGGGGGGGGCCGAGCCGGAGGACCCACAAAGCTGGGGCGGAGGCTTCGTAGCGAACTGCCGGATGCTACCGGGATGTTTGGCTCTCACTGGAATTGCCGCATGCGGCTAGGTACGGGATGTCGCTTGCGGCTCTACCCAACTGCAGAACCAGTGTATAGCCTGAGCATTTGCCGTCGATCGTCAGCATTGGCGAATCAGCTCCAGGGGAAATAAGCGTTGCGCTACATGTCCAACATCAGCCCCCGATCGAGGACAGTTATGAGTGCAGATGCAGAATGCCAGCGAGTTTCCGTTTACACCCGTAGCGTTGTTCTGTCTCCACAGTGTTATCCGAGGTGGTAACCTACCGGGTGTGCTGGGCTTGGTTGAATATTGATAGCGCGGAAAGTCGTTGACCTACATAGTGTATGTCTAGTCATCCTGGGTTATCTGACTTCATCCATATCCTAGCCAGGCGCCTCTTCTGTGTTTCTCGGTTTGTCTCAAGGTTGGATGGCCACAAGTATTCCCTACGTCTGTCGTCCAGTCTTGTCCTACTCAAGCACTTGCCGCCACTACATGTGGTTCTAATAACTCATCTCCCAAGCGTTGAGCCACGGATCCTCCAGAAGCTTGCGCGCCGTTTTGCAGTCCTCGGGCCGCCACGCCAGCATCCCCCTCACAAAGTGGGGGGATATGGCCTTTCTTCCCCCAGCGAGGACATACTCTGCGTTTTCCAGGCTGTTGTCCCGTGGTATAGGGACGTCTGCGATTCACCTGCCTATAATGGCACCCAAATCAGGCCAACCCCCCCTGAATAATAAACATCGTTAGAAAACAGCTTACTATTTCCCGACAACTCCTCGCTCCGGACCCCCCGCTACAGTAGGTACAGCGGCAGTGGACCCCACAGCCCTAACATGTCCGCGAGGTGTGCCCGGGTCGCGTAGCCCTCCGCCACTGAGGTCCTGGTTATAGAATAGGTGTCCGCCTTTGAAGCCATCCTATACGATGGCGCCGACATACCGAATGGCGACGGGATAGCCCCACAGGGTCTATAGCATTATCTGGGGCGAGTGGTAATCATCAGGCTGGGCATTATGATTTCTCTCAAACTTGCCGTTTACGACGATGTTAAGATCTCGGAGTATGATTCTCTTGAAGTCTTCGGAGAGGCCGCAGTGCCAAAACTTGTATATGGATGCTCGCTGTCGACGTACCTTTGTGACGAGAAGCTCTGTACCTCGTTTATGACAAAGTTGTCGAAGCTACTCTCGTTGACGATTGTGTGTGACATGTGGATTTCGGCGGAGGCGATCGCTCCAGCTGCTCCACATTGGCCACTGGACAAGGCAATGGTGGCCCTCTGTTCCCGAGACTTTTAAGGGTATCTAAGGAACACGTCTTCCCATGGTCCTTGGCGGATACCTTTAGAGTGACATAGTCGTGCTCATGACTCAGGAGTCAGTCTCCGATACGTACCGGAAAGCTGAAGACAGAGACATGCAGAAAGTCACACGCAAGCCAAACAGTGGAGGGAGGCTCAAACCCCACCTTCCCAACCACTTGATACTTGTCAGATAGGTCTCCAATGACAACCGGATAGTAGCCACCGTTTTCAACTCGTCAAGCCGCTCCTCCTCAAGTGCTTTCCCTGGAGTAACTATGTCGAAACCAGCTCTAGGGAGGTGTAAGGGGGTCCACGGCCGCCTGCGGATAAGGTCTCTGGCCCATTCCAGCAGTGGCGGCATACGAGCCCGCGTCCCTTGGCTGGATTTGGCGCGTGTTACGAATAAGCGTGTAGGACATGTTTACGCTAACTGGCACCCCGGACTAATATCCAACCGATACGCTTCTACTAGTCGCCAAGATCCACCGTGGCCACCCGGCCGTCTCAGCTGAGTTCAGTAAAACGCGTTCGCGGGGTAGTCGCGGGGAGCGCCCACGACAGGGCGTCATGGATCCCCTACGCGCGCGCGCGCGCCGCTCCTAGAGTCTACGTTTACAACTCTACGCTCTTACGTTAGAGACAGAAGAAGGACTGACGTGTAATACCATACAATGACTTTATAGGCGAGCATAATCGGCGAAAGAGCGCCGTTTGCAACGCGCACATCATCTACGTCAAGAAAGAAAGACGTCATCCCGAAGCCATGAGGCGGAAGCGGGTCAGACTTTCGGTCCCGAGCATTCCAGACCTCTTCTCATTAATCGATTCTAGTTGTGTAAAGAAGCGGCCTCCAGATCGGCCTTCCATAGGCCCTTACCCCGAAGCTTTTGTACTGGCTTGCGTCTGCGTGTCAATGGTATCCTCCGTGGCGTAGCTCAACTATCCGCGGAACATGCTCGCTCTCAGTGTCGCTCTCCCCCTGCCTTGCTGCAGCTCCAGGCGGCATCCTAGCCCCGGTTCTCGATGCTGCCTCGTCGCCGCTCTCATAGGTTGACCCCATCGACTTGACTTTACCTTCGTCGCCCCTCCATTTCAGGTAACCCGCGGCCGCTAGAACCTTTTCCCCACGGCCAAGCCGGAAGATGATGGCTCCGCGCAGTAGGGCCAACCAGCGCGATAGCCAGGTGTCCAGAGGCGAGGGAAGACCCAAAGTCCGAACTTGTTTCTACATGACTACCAGGACCCGATATGTCGGGACATGCTGAGTGGGCATGATGCTCTTCTATGTACTGGGAATGCGCCCTCCACGCGGTCTTTATATCTCATCGGGTGGAGCCGAGACCGTTGGTTTTGCCCCTTTGCATCACCACGAGACAAGGGTCGGCCCCCCATCGAGAACCCGCTCGGCTGCTGGATCTGGGGCTGTCTCCCGAGAGGGTCAAGGTCGCAGGGCGATTTTTGTTTTGTGGATACCAGGATTGCATGACAGATCCCGAGAACTACCGGGGCCCGGCAAGCCCTTGCCTGCAGCATGGCTCTATCCACTTCAACACGGTAGAAATAGCTAACGGAAATAGCCAATGCAGCATCTCGACCAGCGGGCTTGTTTGGTGGGGGGCAATAATCCAGCGGATGTCCCCTCTTTTACCAAGCTGTTGATCCTTAGGCCGCACATTCCCTTGAATACCATCCCACTGCATGGAATAGGGCAAATGTGCCGCGCATGTGCACCGCCAGCACACTACATGGGCATCAACGTAATCGTTTCGGATACAAGTAACCGTTCCCCTTCTAGTTAGATACATCCCATGGACATTGGTTACCGTGCGGCCCTCGGTCAGTGTCTCGGAAGGGGAAGCCGAGGGAAGCGCGGACCCTCGGATGAGACCCCGAAGGTACGTGCGTTGGGGGCTGGGTCTTGGACGCCGACGTCGCAATGACAGTGTCACCGGCTGCTTAGCTCCACTGGTCCCGCACGCACCCCTCATCTCGAGGTGGGACTTCCCCGCATGAGCTACACTAGCCCAGCTCGGAGGGCCCGGCCGATGCCGACGCGGGCAGCCGAGCACGGCTCGGGCGACAAGCGCGCTGAGGCCTTGTGAGAATGGATGCAGTATATGAACATGTTGCGGCTCAGTGTTTCTCGTTCATATCAACAGTTTTTTGCCATTTGAGGTATCAGAGTCTCAAGCCACCATAATACGCTTAGAGCATACGACTGAGATCCAATAGCCGTACACCCACATACACGTACGGAGAGCGACACAGATACACACATTCACAACACGCACGCACACAAGCACACACACAATGGCGTCTTTAGCCTCCTCCCTCAGAGACCCTAGCCTCCTGGTCGAAAAGGCCTACATCAACGGCGAATGGATCCCCTCGACATCGGGCAAGACATTCCAGGTCAAGAACCCCGCGACAGGCGACGCCATCGGAACCTGCCCCGAGTCCAACACAGACGACCTCAACGCCGCCATCGACGCCGCTTCCACAGCCTTCTCAACCTGGCGCGCCCAGTCCGGCCGCGCCCGCGGGCGCATCCTCCGCAAGCTCTACGAGCTCATCGTAGAGAACCAGGTGGACATTGGCAGGATCATCACGGCAGAGAACGGAAAGGCAAAGGGCGACGCGGAGGGCGAGGCGCTCTTTGCTGCCAGCTTCTTCGAGTGGTTCGCCGAGGAAGCGCCGAGGCTTTACGGGGACGTGGTGCCGCACAGCAACCCCAGCATGCGGACGCAGGTCGTGAAGCAGCCCGTCGGTGTCTGTGGGCTGATCACGCCGTGGAACTTCCCCATGGCCATGGGGGCGCGGAAGATGGCTGCTGCGCTGGCGGCGGGGTGTACCATTGTCCTCAAGTCGGACGGCCTCACGCCCTTCTCGTCCAACGTCCTCGCGGTGCTCGCCGAGCGCGCAGGCCTCCCCAAGGGCGTCTTCAACGTCGTCACCGCCACGGAGAACACCCCCCAGCTCGGCCTCGCAATGTGCGAGTCCGACACCGTCAAGAAGATCTCCTTCACCGGCTCTACGCGCGTTGGAAAGCTCCTCATGAAGCAGTCGGGCGACACCCTCAAGAAGCTCAGCCTCGAGCTGGGCGGCAACGCGCCCTTCATCGTGTTTGACGATGCCGACATCGAGACGGCCGTCAGTAGCGCGCTGGCAAGCAAGTTCAAGGTGTCGGGGCAGACGTGCGTATGCGCCAACAGGATTTACGTCCAGGAGGGGGTGTACGAGCAATTCTCAAAGAGGCTCGTGGAGGAGGCGAGCAAGTTCCGGGTGGGCCCAGGGGGGGACGAGGGCGTCACCCACGGGCCCCTGACTGTTGGCGTGGCCAAGACCGAGGAGCACGTGCAGGACGCCGTCGGGAAGAAGGCCTCGGTCCTGCTGGGCGGGAAGCGGCGTCCCGACCTCGGGGACAACTTCTTCGACATTACGATCATGGGCGACGTCGACGATAGCATGATGGTCATGAGCGAGGAGACTTTCGGGCCCCTGGCTGCGCTGTCAAGGTTCAAGACGGAGGACGAGGTTATCGCTAGGGCCAACAAGGTCGACGTGGGCTTGGCTTCGTACGTCATGACGTCGGACCTGTCTCGGTATTACCGCGTCTCCGAGAGATTGGAGTTTGGCATGGTGGCCATCAACACCGGCGTCATCTCGGACTCTGCCGCGCCGTAAGTCTCCTTGCCCCGTCAAGACGTCAAAGCACACACTGACTTGGTACAGGTTCGGCGGGGTCAAGCACTCCGGGTTTGGCCGAGAGGGGAGCCGCTACGGGTGCGATGACTACATGGTCTACAAGACGGTCATCACCGGCGGCATCAACACGGTTTACAGCCGTCTCTAGAGCTGGCCAAGAGGGGGGGGGGGGTTCAGCGGCGTGTTAGTCCGGGTCCCGATCACATGATCGGCCGCGTATTCCGGCCGACGGTATATAGCATGGCTCATGCATAGGATTGCCGAGCCTAGTTCCTAATACTGAAAATGCTTGGACAACGTAATTCGTGTTGGACCTAGTGGCGAACACGGTGTTGTAGCAAGAATGTGGTCAAGGACGCGGCGAAGACCGGGGTACATCCGCCCGTGACCGCCCGTTCCGACCCGATGCACTGGCAGCGACACCAAAGCCGGCATTCCCTTGCCTGCCTTTTGCCTCTTTCCCCGCACTCCCCCGCCTCCCCCGGATTCCAACTCCACGCCCCACTGTTAGTCCGTCGGCCCCGAATCCCGATTTAAATGCGGCCCAGATCTCATCCTGCCCCCTTTGTCTGCACCGCCAGCCGGCCCATCATTGAGTAAACAACTGCCACAACTGTCAAAACTGCCACCATGGCCCGTGCAAAGCGTCCGTACGTCCCAAAGACAAAGGGTGATTCTTGTCAATAAATCCCACACGCATAGTGACTCAGTCATGGCTAACGCTGTGGCAGGATGCTACGAGTGTTCGCAGAGGCGCGTGAGCTGCGATAGGGGCGAGCCCGACTGCGCAAAGTGCGTGGCAAGAGGACTGGAGTGCAGCGGCATAGATAACTCCAAGTTCAGATTCCGGAACCGGTTCGTGGGGAGCAAAGACAACAGCCAGAGACGGTTGAGCCACAGCAGCAGTTCATCACGCCGCTCGGAGCCCGATGTCGTGGCCGAAACCAAGAATGTTCAGAGCCTAGAAGATGAATTTGAGCGCAACTACGACATGGTTTCAGACGGCAATGTTGGCTACCAGATGAGCTTTGACTTCTGGGACGACCCGGCTACATCCTCGTGCTGCTCGCCACCAATGGCGTTTTATACACTGGACCACATCACGCCGCATCAACATGTACTTCTCGAGCATTGTAAGTGCTTGGGTGTCAGTCTCTTGCTAAAGTTAAAGGATGCAAGTAGAGGCTGACGGACCCCCAACGCAGTCTCGGAGCATATCGCGCCTGAAATGGTCGCCATCGACGACCACAGCAACGGCTGGCGGCAGCTAGTCCTCCCGCTGGCCTGGGTCAACGAGATGGTGCTAAACTCGGTCACAGCCGTCGCGGCGTTCCACATGCCCGAGAGGATTGCCGCATCGTGCCAACCAACGAAACGTGCAGTGCCGGCTCTTGCCGACCCGGCCATACTCTACTCCAAAGCGATTCTGGAGCTCCAAAAGCGGAGAGACTTGCACAGCAAGGACCTTGAGTCGAGGCACCAGGTCATAGTGGCAATAACTGTCCTCCTACTGGCTACCATGGTCAATGGGAGCTCTGACTTTTCCATAATCTTCCACATGCTGCAGTCCGCGGTTGGATTCGTCGGGGGCGAGCAGGCGTTAGCCGCAAGTGGGAACGAGCTAACCGATTTCCTGTCCATCCAAATCCGCAAGTATGGCTAAATCCCCTCCAAGTGTTCGTGTTTGTTCCGAGCTGACCGAGCTTCCCCAGGATGCGCGTCTACGCATCGCCCTTCATCAGCCAAGACGTAGGCGTCCGCGCCATTACAACGCAAGAGCATCTCGGATGGGACTGCCCGCCGGTCCGCTTCCTCCCGCGACACGAGCACGAGGACTCCCTCGCAATCATATCAAGCCTCCGGAAGCTCGCGTTCCAGATCTATCTTCAAACGGCATCCACGGGAGGAGCGGCTACGCTACCCTCCGAGACACTAGTGTCGAGGTTCAGGCTGCTGCTCGAGTCACTGCCGAAGGGTGTAGAGGGCGGTCATGTTCTTGTCTGGCCTGTTTTCATCGCCGCGTGCGCGAGCGACGTGCCGGAGCACAGATGCTACTTTGTGAGGTTCCTGGAGAGGCAGTTCCTTCGCAACGGGTTTGGCAACATTCCAAAGGCGCTGCAGTCTCTGAGCCGGATATGGGAGAGGAATGAAGAGGAAAGTTGGGTTGCCTTGCTGCCAGAGCAGGTCGTCTTTGTCATGTAACCAGGGACCCAGTGTATATCACTATATCACTCATCACCAAGTCTGAAATCTAACATTGAAAGTAACATTCCATCCTCGTTACTTACTTTCCCTCCTAACTACAGGCGAGACCTGGGAGTCTCCTGCTTCAGAGCCTCCACCACCTCCTTCGCCCCCCTCTCGCCCGTCGCGAGCGCACCCTCGAGATACCCCTTCCAGTCATTGGAGTACTCCGTCCCAACAAAGTGCAGGTTCCCCGCTGGCTTCCCGTACACGTCCCTGAACTTTGCGTAGTGGCCAATGGCAGTGACAGGCGCCAACGCACCCCGGCTGAACTGCTCGTGCTGCCAGATCTGCTCAAAGAACTCGGTGGGCCGGTAAACTTCCGAGTCGGGGCCGACGTCAAAGGCCGCCGCCAGCTCGTCGAGGATGACCTTGCGCCGCTCGTGGGGGTACATCTTGCCCCACTTCTCGCCCTCGCGCCCGTTGACGAAGCAGGTGAAGCCGTACACGCCCGCGTGGTCGACGCTCGTGTCGCGGACCACGCACGCAGGGCCCTTGTAGCTCATGATGAAGCCGTTGAAACCGAGGTCGCGCCACCAGGGGCGCTGGTAGAAGACGATAGCCTTGTTGTAGTGGCCCAGCCTGGTGGAGTTTGTGACTTCTTGCAGGGGGGCGGGGAGGGCGGGGGAGAAGTTTAACTCCCTGTACATTGTGCTGGGGATGGAGATGATGGCCTTTTTCGCGGTGAAGGTCTTGCCGGTTGTGGTGGTGACGGCTACGTGGGACTTGTTGTTTTCGATGGAGGCGACAGGTGAGGAGAGGTGGATCTTGGCGTGGCCGATGAGGTTTGCGATGCCCTTGGCTATGGATTGCGTGCCTAACCCGCGTCAATACTATGCCTCACGTCAGAAGGTCGGGTGAAGAGCTTACCGTCCGTGATACGCATGTAATTCCCGCCCGTGTGGTCATCAGCGCGTATGGCCAACAGCCCACGGTTGGACCGGCAGTACTCGATGAACCATGCCGCCGACTCTTCGGTGGACTCGAGGCCGTGCATGACGCGCACCCAGAGGTTGACCATGGCCCTCGTCTCGGGGCCCGCGCCGAGATTGCGCACGTACTGGTCCAGGGAGACGTCGTCGTCCTCCTCGCGGAAACCATCCGGCTTCATGGACTCGGCCTGGATGTGATCTCTGATCTGCTCAAACGTCTTCTTCTCGGAGAACTGGACGCAATGTTAGCCTCATCCTGATGTCCCAAAAGAGAGATAATAAGTTGACCTACCTCGGGCGTCGTCCCCTGCGTGAACTCAGTCCTCCCCCCATCCTCCGTCATCAAGACGGCCTTCTCACCCAGCCTCTGCTTCACAATCTTGCCCTCAAGGCCAAACCGCTTGATGTACCCCCAGACGCGCGGCTGCAGCGTGTCGTTAACCCAGGCGGCGCCCATGTCGGCCACGCCGCGCCCGTTGGACAAGGGAACGCTCCAGCTCTTGCCGCCCACGCGGTCACGCGCCTCAAGGACGGCGACGGAGAGGCCGGATTGCTGGGCAGTGTAGGCGGCTTGGAGGCCGGAGAAGCCGGCTCCCACTACTACGAGGTCGAACATGATGGTGTGGCGTTTGGGGGGAAGAAGAGGTTAGGCGGGTTGGGGGGGAGGGGGGCCGCGGGGTAGAGCAAGTAGGGGAAGTTCAGGAGGTTGCCTCTGCGTGAGAGAAGGTGAATGGTCGACTGCTTGAATGGGTGACTGATGACTTGCTGTAGAAGCTAGAGACGCGGAATCCCTTTAAGGCATTTACTTGGTCCCGCATGCGGCGCGGAGGGGCCGCTTGACATCGGGGTAAGTTTCCCCAGTAGCCGTCTCGTGATATCTGCTCGAACCACCCCTGCACGCCGCTGCGCGGGAGCTTGACCAGTGCCATGTCCCAATCGGGCAATTTCTATGAGAGCCGCCCCCCCGCCACAGCCCTGCAGCTATTGACCGTCTGTGGGGTTACAACCGACAAGAAGCGGGCCCAACGTATCCCTGCCGGGGTCCGTAAGAAGCTACTGGGAGCCATGATGGGTGCCACCGGGACCTGGAGCTTGCCCGAAAACGGCTGCGCCGAGCTTTCTTTTTCTCGAGCCTCCTGGATTCCACGGGAGAAGGACACATCCCTGCTTCGTGGAAACGTTGAGGTGCGGGTACAGCAGCTCCGGATATCACGAGGGGGCATAACGCCGTAGCAAAGGCCGGAACACCCACCGGCGGGGTCAATTTCTAAGCGAAGCAGGGGCATGTCACGCGGACACCGGTCACCGCTCCCGAGTCATGAAACTCTGCTTCTTGATGTCAATTTTCGGTAGCCATGAGCTTGTGTTGCGTAATATCATCACTTCGGCTGTGGAAGCCGAGGGGTTGGGGGTTGGTGGCTTGCATGGTCTAAGCTCGGCTAGGGATCCCGAGACACCAAACGCGCCTCGGATCCGGGTGTCCCACTCCGGGATCGGGAGCCGAGCATGTCCCACCATCTCCGTGATCAGTCGGACATCAACACACGAGCTGCAACGTTTGTTCTAATGCAGATACGAGGGACAGGCGGTGGGTTTATTGAATCGATGACAGCATTATTGCTAATGAGGCTTTTGTGTCCGCGGCTTGGGCACAAAGGGGTGGGAAACCGTTGTGTGGAGGCTGTTGTGAGGCGTCGGCTACGCATTCCGGGGAGACATTGTGGTTGCCCGGCAGCGCGTTCTGCTCGCGATGAGCGACCTCACTCGAGTATCGTCACATCATTATCATGCACCACTGGCAGTGGCGTTCTACTCCCTTCACTGTAGACACCATCTCAAGGCGATCGAAAGCGCGTCTTAGGAGGGCAGGGTGCTGTTTTGCTTGCTAGATCAGCTGGAAGGCTCGGTTGGCGATGTATCAGTGATTTGGGAGGTAATCTTGAATATGGGAATCTAAATCAGTAGTAGCCATTCCAGATTAGGCCATGGGATTCCTTCACGGGGCTTTGGGTAGCAAGGGACTGGAGTTAGTGTGCCATGACCTGGGGCTTTGAGTGGACATTCTGATGCGCGGCCAGTTGGGCAAGAGTCGTAACTCATTGCTGAGTCTTGGACCACCGAACCAGATCTTTGCTTGTCGCTTTCGGGAATGAAGGATTGATGATTGCCTCGGATCAAGGATACCGATTCACCAAGCAAAATAAAGATTCTGAAAAGTAAAGTCATTTTAACAAGGGAATTCATACTAGGCAATCTCTTGTGCTCATCAAGACGTGTCATCATTCATGTGGGAACCCCCTACTCCTCGCTAAGCTCCTCGATCATAGAGTCAATAAACTCCCTCTGCTCCTTCAGCCACGCAGTCATTTCCGCCGTGTCAAACGCCTTCCGCGCCTGTACACGCCTGCGCTCCTCCTTGGCCTTGAGCCGCACCCGCTCCTCGAGCAACTCGAGGCGGTACTCGGTGTACTGCGTGTACAGCTCCGAGCGGGGCGAGATGCCGCGCACGCCCGTGAGGACCGTCTCGTCCCGGACCTTGGGGCACTTTGCGCGGAAGCAGGTGACCATGCTGATGCGCTCGCGGCCGCCGAGGGCCTTGAGGGCCTGGTGCTCGAGGTACCTGCCCTGCATCACGACGGCAGTTCCCTGTGCGTCTCGTTAGCGTCAAGGTTACCTGGTGGCTGGAGGGGAGTGGGGAGAGATAGGGGAGCCGTACCATTGCCGGCCCGCGGACCTTGAGAATCTCCCCCGAGGCCGTCCTCAGCGCCGTCTCGCCGCCCACCATGCCAGTGCAGTCCGAGAGCATCACTACGCACACGAATGGGAAGCTGTCGTAGTGCCACGCAAACGCCGACACGCTGTCTTCGACGGCCTTCTTCTCCGCCTCTCCCGCGGGTCCACCATTGTTGACCGAGATGTTGATGTTTGCAATCTCAAAGTCAAACGAGGGGACCAGGTCGATTCCCGCGACCTTGGAGATGCTCGAGACGAGCTCAGGCGACTTCCAGGCGGCGTATGTGAAGGGGGCCCGGCTGCCGTTGTGTTAGTAAATGTTATCATAACAAGGAGTGGGCAGGGTGGCAAGGCTCACCCTTCGCCCATGCCGCGGACCATCTGCTTGCAGAAGCCAGAGGTGTACCTGCAGTCCCTCATGACCTCGTCGCTAAAGACCTCTGCCCTGATCTGCTCGATGGCTTCCTGAGTAAACAGCTGGAAGGGGTCCGAGACGGCGTTGGGCGAGATCCCGTGGCCCTCGAGCCCCAGCTCCTTCATCGTCGTGATCTTTTTCGGGAATTCAAAGTTGAGGTGCTTGGAAGCATCGAAATCGACCCGCTCCGTGAGCTTGGCCTCGTCTATGAGGTACTGGGGAAGGGGCTCATTGGGGCGCGTGGCCGTCTTGGTCTTGGAGCCGACGACGACGGGGGCCCTCGGAGGGGAGGAAGCGGCAATGACGCCAGGCATTATGTCTTTGGACGGGTAACGTCTTTTGCGGTCTCGTGTGATTCAAAGAAAGCGAAAGGTACTCCGTGTTGCAGAGGGTGCAAGGCTTGAGAGGGCAGATGTGGCTTGTTCCGTTGCGGTTGGTGCTGAGGTGTCTTGTCGTCTGGATCGTGTCGAGGTCATGGACTCTTTTATATCTTGTTCTACTCGCCTTGATACCCTAGGACTACCGCTGCCCCTCCCCACGACGTGCCCCTCGTCACAATTACAAGCCCCATGGGGAACCCGGTCCCGACGGTGGCCCACGAGACTTTGTGCATCGGGTTTGTCGGGCTCGCCATCGTGGAGATGGCAATATGCTCTCAATGTCGAGTGCGTACTGCATTTGGTTAGTCTACCCGTGATCCCCAGAATATTGACTCGCCTCGTGGGCCCGTGTAAGTCACATGGAGCCCCTCGGGATCCAATTCCGGGAGACCCAACCCCTGCAAACGCCCCTTGCAAGTGGCTCCCGCCTCGGTGTGCGTCCTTGGACGCCGGCTGTGGTGACCGACCTTAGCAACCGTTACCTAATCTGATCCATGTTGTGGCCATTGTTCACTCAAGCGCCGGTAGTTGCCCCCCTCGGGACGTGCCCCGATACGAGGACCCGGAGAAGCCGAGGGTTCTCGGGTGTAACTTGTGGAGTCTCGATACCGGTGTATCGGGGCTAGGGCCGACTCATTCGAGTTTTGAAACGTAATGGTTCTTTTGCGATCACTTCACGGTCCCATCCGATACACGCAATCGTAGCCGCGGCTTCCATTGCCCATGGACCGAGAGGGCTCGTTTGTTCATGAGGCACCGGTGTTCATTGGAGTGGATGCGCGTTCCGGGTGTGAAGCCAGTCCGGGGACATGTCGAAAAAGCATCTGCCCGGACGCCTGATACGGCCCGTGCCCCTTGCTGTGTCGCCCGAGCGGGAGCGTGATACGTACACTCAGGGGAACATTCAAGTTCCTTCCAGAGATGTAGGAGCCCGATGACGGCCCACTGTTTATGTGGGTTGTCCTACTGCTAACACGGACCATACGCTCCATGTCGACACGCCTATTCCAAGCGCGGCCGCTGGCAGCGTGATGCTGCGACTATTCGAGGAGCTGGAAACCACATTCCGACAACTCACATTACCATCGTGCAGGCGTTGTATAATTCGAGAATGAGTCTCGTTACCCCCGAGGCCAATGACCTGCGGGTCCTCTAACCTCGAGACGGCCGTATCACCCAGGATCAAAGCCCGGCACGATATTCATCCAGTCACAGTTTCCCCAAGACCACAGTTGCAGAGACGACCCACACAACCCCAGTTAAGTGCATCACTCTGCAAATTCATCAGTGTTCGAGGCCCATGTTAGAACCGCATGGAACGCAGTCCGGCTCGCCGCGCCCTGCTTCAGAAGCACGGCACCGTTGCGCTCGCTGCCATGCCACGACAGGGATCATGGTTCCCACCGCGGCGCAACCCCCTATCCCGGAACGAGGAACCGCCGTCACCCGGCCCACGAGGAGTAGCAGACTGGTAAATCAGCTATCAAAGAACTACGGCCTCTATATCCACGTTGGAGTAAAACTCCCGCCCAAGTCCGCAGTGGCCTCCCATACCATCGAAAGGTCTCCTAAATCCGACGGCGCCAAGAACAGCGATTGCGCGTCCAAGCCAGGCTCCCCGTCCGCTTCCAAGGGCACCAGCTGGGGCCGGCGTATTTCTGCAGGACTATCCTGTGCAGATAGCCCCGCAATGGCATGTCCCACGGCTTGATTCTTCCCACTGGCCAGCGGATCCTGACTCGCGTCCGAGACAGAAGGAGCCTGATCTTGGGCGGCAAAGCGGTTGTCACAGCTCACGGCGGAGTAAACGCCTGCTACCGGCGGTACCTCATGTCTGTAACCGGGCGGGGTTGCGGTACCGAGATCTGCCAGGAAGGCCGATGCCGCGGCATCGAATGCGTCGCGTTTGCCTTGGAACGCAGGGAAGCGCTCTACCATGCCCCACAGAACAGACGAGCACATGTGGATTGCAGATTCAAGGGACCGGGATGTTATGTGCTCCCGTACCTCGGGCGAAGCAGCATACGCAGACATTAGAGCGGCACCGGCAGAGGACAAGTTTTCCACTGCTTGCCAGTAGATGGCGAGTTTCTGCTGGAGGAAGAACTGCCGGTATAGCCGGATCATATTCGTCGCCGCCTCTGTCATGGCCACCCATTCTTGCCCCGACGGCGTAGGGTTGTTGGTCGAGGGCCGGTATAGATACAAGAGCGCCGCGTGATAAGTGAGCTCGAAGGTCTCGATAACGATCCTATCGCGGCTGTTGAGTTTTCCGATTGGTGGGATCCCCTCGTACCAACTGTCGATCCGGTCCCGCATTCGTTGCTGCCAATGTTCTAGGACGACTGGCTCGTACGGCGGCGACGGCCTCTCGAAGAGGACCGTCCTCATTTCCGACTGGATCTGGCGGTGACGGAACAAGTGGAGACTCACAAGCTTAGGACCAGAGATGCGCGTCTCGGTTTTCGCAATTCCGCTGGATGCGATTAGCGCGTCGTCAACCTCACTCGGAAACTGAAGAGATGTAAGTTTCTAATCTGGTAAATGTCAATGTCGTCCCTACCTCAACGTCGACTGCTCCGTCGGATAGGCATGATGGGATAGCCTTTGCAATTGAAATATTCCTCTCCATGGAATATGCCACCCAAAAAGTCCTCCGCCGCGTGTCGAGCGAGAGGGCGTCGAGCTCGCCGGGAGGCGGATCGCGGTGTAGCCCTAGCTCTACTGCAAGGCGAATGGCCGCGCCAACCGTGTTCCAAACGGACCAGCGAGTGGGATGGAGGTAGTAGAACTGCCCGACGAGAAGAAGCGCCTGGATCCCCTCCACGTCATGAGGCACGCCAGCTGCTAGCAGGGATCTGATGGCTAGTGTGTGGTGCCGATCGGCGAGCCACGACGGGATCTTCGAGGGGTGGCGCTTTTGCATGGATAAAAGTGCCACCGCAAACGCTTCAAGGACGAAGAAGAGTGCAAACCTGGACTCAGGGCTGCGATGCGTCTCGGCAAGATCTACAGTATGTGGCATGCTGTATAGAAAGGCCAGCTTCTGCCGGAAAGTGGGTTCGTGGAGCAAGGGCATCCCGAGGTTCGAGCATTGGAAATACTCTTTGGTCAGGTTCTCCGCTGCTTCCTCGGTTGGAAGCGTAATTGGCCCCATGTCTAGATTGTTAACAATATCATACGGATGCTCTGCCCCCACGAGATTTTGGTCCGGTTGATATCCCATGGAAGGGTGTTGTTTTGCAGAGTTCAAAGACTCTGCGAGCAGAAGTCTAGGGAGTTCAGTGTCTTGGCTAGGCCCTGGTGGCGCCACGGGAGCCATTACTCCAAGGGAAGTGGACTCTGGCCAACAACTGGCAGTCGGTGAGGTGGTTAGGTCCGAAGGGCATCCCACAGAGCGTGGTTCTGAGGTTGTTCCGCTGCTTGTTTCTGGAACTTGGTCCGAAGGCGCTACAGGATGAGACCTGTCGTGATCCCGAAGGCCATGTCCCCGGAGTTTTGATTCCAGGTATGCCACCCTTTCTTCCAGACTTTGAACATAACTGTATACCACTGTGTTAGTCGACGGGTCAAATGGTGTAACATCCACTAACGATCCTACCTTCGAGGTACTTGTCTCCTTGTGGCAACGTCGTATCCGTAACACTCAACACCGGCAAGCTCGCACAGCCGACACCTCTGAAAGGGTTTAGGAATACATCCCAACTGGGAAAAACAGGGCCGTTCTGTTCCTCGTGCTGACACGGGAAGGTCACACGAGGTACGTACCGGTAGCTTCTGATCACATCGCCTCTTCTTCTGGCGACAGCGGATGCATGCTGCTATGGAGCCTCTAGTAACATGTATCAGCCTGCTGTTTGTGCTGGGGTTGGAATTGGTCTGCGAATAACCTTGATCTGGACGACATGGCTAGATGATGTGGATACGCGGCATCAGCATAGAGTGAGTCTGGTAATGGTCCGAAGTCTGTATCCTTTGGTCCTATTGAATGCGGGGTAGTCAGATGACTGCTACTGTATCGGCCCCACGAGGCCCACATTGGGGCCCCAGACTCGGCATTTAGGACTTACCACCCATGTACGGATACCTCGGATCCGAATCCTGAGCTAGGCTACTTCGGGCGACGAGGCGTGGAGCAGATGTTGGGGCAAGCCGTGTTAGGCACGAGCTTTGACATAGGATATTTCATTTCAAGCAATACAGGAAGGGTGACAGGCTTGTCTAGTCGGAACATTAGGAGCAAGACGCCTTGCCAGTCTACAACACCAGGCTGCGTGGCTATTCGTTTGCAGCCAAGCCGAGGTAAGTAATAGCTAAACAAGTTTCTTGCCCGTCAGAACCGCAGCTTCGGAATGCCATCGACTGAAGGTGCTCGCCTTGACCAGAGGTTCTATAACATGCGTTACGCTCTTAGAGCAAAGAGTGGTTCTATCATATGCTTATACCGGCAGTGCATTATCGTAGGATGCAACAACCAAGCTATTGGCGAGAGGCCAGACCATTCAAACTGGTCTTTAAAGCCTGCTGCGGATGACTTGCTCGAGCTCCCTTGGATTCCCAGGCATCCTGGGCGAGTTCCCCTCGTCGGAACCTTTCTGACTCCACGCCCATTTCTCAGCCAGTTCCCTCTCCAGCTTGCCTTCCATGGAATCCAACACCTTGTCGCCGATGATTGGGAGGAACTTCCATGCGTGAGCTGAGCCGCCGGTGGCGACGTGGACGCCACATATGCGAGGATGCGGAGCAATGATAAAGTCGGCGGATGGTGTCTGCGACAGCCTGATTCCCCCATTCTTAGCATCTCGTGAATCCATGGGTCGGACAAGACTTACCAGCAAAGCTTTGTCCGATCAAACGGCCGATCGGCCAGCTGAGGCATCAGTTCCCGGAGGTTATCCCGAAGAGCAGCCTCTGCGTCCTCCGGGATGGCGTCACCCGGGTCAGTGACGACCGTTCGAGGTAATGACGTCTTTATTGTGCGTGACGGGTCTTCCGGGTGAGGGATGACGGCTGTGTTGCGGTATCCGGCGGAGCGGCGGAGACACTTTATCTCTCCATTGTAGGGTGGGAAGATATTGAAGCCGGTGCTAAAGTTTGTTGTGATTGCCATGTCCTTCCATCGGGCGACCTCGTCGTCGGTTAATTTGAGCCAGGCAACCTCGATTGCAGACGAGAGAGTGAAGCCTTCGAGATATACCAGCTTGTTGGACCAGGCACCAGCTGCGACCAACGTCAAGTCCGCCGTCAGATTACGACCATCCTCCAAGAGAACTCCGGTAGCCCGCCCGTTTTCAGCACATAACCGTTCCACAGCCACTCCACATTCAAACGAGATGGAAGGTTGTTGTAGGCAACGCTCGTAGTAGACGCGCACGCACTCTTTTGCGTCGATGAACGCGTCCTCAAGGTTACAATAACCCCGGTTCCACTTTCGCTCCCGTCCGAGTGTCTGTTCGGACACGAGCTCGGCATCCTGACCGTGGATGCGCTTGTAAACCTCTTCAGGCGTCTTCATCTCCACCGGCGCACTCGTACTCGCCGTATGCCTTATGTTCGCCAGACCCTTGCCCCAGACATCCAGTATCCGCCCGGGCTTGCCGTCGACAACAAACGACATGCCCTGTTTGAAGTAGTACCGACAAAGGTCCGGGTCTTGTTCAATCTTGCGCTGCGCTTCCGCGGCCAGCCGGGCGTAGATGGGGTCTGCGTAGTCGGCACGTATGCACCTCGTGGTGTCAACGCTTGTTCCGTCTTCGACGGGGGGCGTTAGCCGGTCGACGACTGTAACTTTGGCCGAGGGGTGGCGACGGGCGATCGCGAGTGCAGTTGACAGCCCGAAGATGCCGGCGCCGACGATTATTATCGTCCGGGGGAATGGCTGAGACGGCATGTTTGCTAGCGAGATGGGTCTGCCTGGGTGGACAAAATAGAGATACAGGTGGACAGGAGACTAGCAGAGGTCTATCAACATGCGGACCTTGGAATCCTTATAATCGTAGAGAATGGAGTTTATCGCAGGCCCGCTGTCGGCAAACGCCACACGCGGTTCCGGGCTTCGGTCCGGATTGGCCACTGCGATTCGGCGTCGAGCTTGAAAGGGCATAGTCCACATGCGGCAAGTGCCGCAAGCCTGCGGGGTTTGCCGCACTAGCCAGCGGTATTTACCGCGAGCCTGCTGTTTGCTCACCCTGCGAGCGGACTTTACCATACAGCAGGCGGCCATTCCCACCAAAGGCATAGCGTAGCCGAGACTGAAGATATAAGCGTCATCGGATCACCACCCGCCACATTGATAACAACAGGCACCCACACGCCATACTACCAACTACCTCGAGAATATTCTCCCTGTGACAGCCCCAAGAATATCCTATCAGGATCTCTATCCATGGATTCTGATAAGCCAACCAAGGATGAAGAATGGACGGAAGAGATATCGGCAGAGCGGGCAAAGGACGAGAGGGCACTCGTCCGCCGTATCGACATTCTCCTCATGCCAATGCTGTGGGTGATGTACGTGTTTTCGTACGTCGATCGAACCAAGTGAGTTTCCCATCCCGTATCACCAACTAACTCTATGGCTGACCGCCTCAAGCATTGGAAACGCAAAAGTGGCCGGGATGATGGACGACCTTGGTGTCTCGTCAACCGAATACTCCATGGTCCTCGTGATATTCTTCATCTCATACGTCGTATTCGAGATCCCGAGCAACCTCATTCTCGTCAGGACGCAGCCGTCCGTTTTCATCCCCACAATCATGGTTCTGTGGGGCGGGATAACCATGTGCATGGCCGCCGTCGGGAGCTACGGGTCTCTACTCGGTGTCCGCTTCGTGCTTGGCATGGTGGAGGCCGGGTTCGCTCCTGGCGTCATGTTCTTGCTTTCCTCTTGGTACAGGCCGGTGGAGCAGGCGAAACGCTTCTCCATATTCTACTCGGCAGCTGTACTCTCTGGGGCATTTGGAGGCATCGTCGCGGGTGCTATAACGGGAAGTCTGGATGGCGTGCGTGGTCTTCGAGGATGGCAGTGGCTTTTCGTACGTTTCCGCGTCCTTTTACGAATCAATGGTGCGCAGGCCTAACAGTCATGCGTCTAGCTTGTCGAAGGTGCAGCAACGGTGGCCTGCGCGATCATAGCGTATTTCGTCCTCCCCGACTTTCCCGCAAACACGAAGCGTTTCTCCCCGCGAGAAAGGGAGCTGGCCGTCCAGCGGTTGAAGGCCGACAACGTCTCGGGGAGAACAGATGACGAGACGCCCCTTACGTCCTTGAAAGCTCTGCGGGCGTCGCTTACGGACTGGAGAACCTGGATCCTGACACTAGGATACACGGGAAGTAACGGCGTCAACTCATGCGCAGGATGCCTTGTTAACGTTTATGGGTTTTCCAGGCCATGGGGGGGTCAACGACCATGTCCTACTTTTACCCGACGCTTGTGGCGGGCTTGGGATATACTGCGACCATGGCGCAATACAGTGAGTGCTTGCTCTGATTCGCAGCACCTTGACATCACACCTGACTCGAAACAACGCAGTGGTCGTTCCTATCTATGCCGTGGCTTTTGTAGCCGTCCTGACCACCGGGTACTTCAGCGACAAGTACCCCACAGTCCGCGGTCTCATCGTCGCCTCCTGGCTGGCACTGTCCATGGCATGCAGCATCGTTGTGTGCGCCGTGTACGACTTTAAGGCGCGATACGTACTCTTGGTGTTCATGGCCACTGGTCTTTTATCCGGAAATGCCTTGTCACTGGCCTACGCCTCATCGACATTTGCGCCGCAGAGGCCAGAAACAAGGGCAGTGAGCATAGCGTTCCTCAACGGTCTGGCCAACCTAGCTCAGATATACGGCGCATATCTATTTCCTGATGGGGATGCTCCTAAGTATATCATGGGGTTCGCAGTCATCTCTGGGCTGTGCGCAGTTTGTGTGGTGGTTTATTCAGCTGCGCATTTACTTATCCGTAGGTACCCCGGGAATCGTGCATGAGAGAAGACGGTGGAAGAAGGTTTTGAAGGAGGTCTCGGTCTCCTCTGGCACGAAATCACACAATGCAGATGGTTACTACCCGCTTTGACTTGGATCTAGATGACGGACTGGACGTGGCCTCTCGAAACGTGCCCTTTGAACTACCTTCAAGGAGAGCGCAGGATAGTCCGCGCTGTATTACCCGTTTAGTGCCTACATAACAGTCATTAGATCAAGGAGCCTATCTCTTGAGGTAAAGCTCGTAGTACTCTCCCCAGAGATGTACATGGGAATAGTCCTCAACGAAACCGCAACCTCAATTTTCCTGACAACTAAATTCAGTCCCTGACCCGCTACACCGTAGTCGACTCGTTCGAATAAAGAATTCGAATCCAAGGTTTCTATAGCACAGCCCTTCGGAGTAGCATATCTTCAGTTTGGCCAGTGCTATTTGGCAGGAACCCGCAAATCCTCGCAAAGACCTCCAGGATACTCAAAGCCGCGAAATGCCCCCCATCATCACACTCTTCTTGAGGATGCTCATTAGTACTTGTTCTCATGACAAGGTGGATCAGGCAAAAAAAAGCCTTAACTGGCGTTGTCTTGGGGCACTTACCGTTATAGAAGACCAGGTTTCCGGTGTGCTTGACGGCACTCTTTGACGATGGCTTAGTGTCCTAGAAGAATGACGTGTAACCAAAGGGTATCTGGATCTAATCTTCGGGCTGGATGGTATATTCCGAACACCATCGTAGTATGTGAGCATAGATGGCATGATATAACTAGTGGGATAATAAAGGGACGCGGTCATGCGTATCGCCTTCGTCCAGAACGGGGAATTTCGCTTTCTTCTTTAGCTGCCTCATTGTACTTTTCCTCCTATCCACGTGAGAATACCTATTGGGTTATCTTGAAGGGAAACCCCGATTACGTGCGGCTAATACGACAAGGCGATATACCGTTCGTAGGAACAGTAGAACTAACAGACCGAGATTATATATGATCCCTTTCGGTATTGTGTAACTTACTCCGGTCCTCATACAAACCGCATACCCGAAGTAGTTCTCAACCCAGTCGTCGACCCGCTCTTGGACCACTAGAGCGCTCTGGTAAGGGGCTAGTGTTCTTGAATGACGTTAGTTAGAGGCTTTACAAGGCGCGCATAGCTTATGTGACGGCAAGATATCTTTCCTATACTGGGTTTTCAGACGCCAGACCACTTCGAAGACGATGGAGAGCACAAGATAAAACCGGATCTCACCAGGGAAATTTTCTCCCCATGTTATCTGGGGCGTGATGAAACTCAAAGAGCGGGCATTTAGGAGGAGGATCTTTAAAGGTAAGCCGCATCAATTCATGGGTTCAATAGTACTTGCACCGTACGGTTCTCAGCATTCTCGTCATGTGAAGGTGTGGAGATCCTCTGTAAAGCCACCGCATCGGT
The DNA here is from genome assembly GCA_025503055.1 of Sordariomycetes sp. B11D1. Classification (NCBI taxonomy): domain Eukaryota; kingdom Fungi; phylum Ascomycota; class Sordariomycetes; species Sordariomycetes sp. B11D1. Next base: position 67,334 of record JAMFQS010000069.1, on the reverse strand, counting down.
AATAGACGACGGGAGGGTCTCAAGATCTTCGATTTCACCTTGACATCGCTACTGAAATTGAAGGCGTTGGTTGAATTGTCTCATCTGAGTAGCTAATAGCCAGTCACTCGACTAACGACCCTGTGCCTCGACGTAAAGCTCCTAGCCCTTTTCCCAAAAATGTACATCGGAATAGTCGTCAACGACACCGCAACCGTGATCCCCCCAATAACAAAGAAGCAGTCCCTAACACCCTGGACCTCAATCCAATCATTCGAGTAAAACGTCAACCCAAATGAAAACATGTTCTTAACGAAATTAATAATTGAAAATACTTCAGACGACTCCCGGCGGTGGCAGTCAATCATGTAGACCACTACGCCTGTTACACCAAGCTGGACGCCAAGGTTGATCATTCCCATGCAGACGATGATAGGGACGGGCCAGGGCTTTTGGTCGTCGAGGGATTGACCCCAGGCGAAGAAACCGGTTGCCGTGAAGAGGAGGAAGAATACCAAGACTGGGAGGCGGAACTCGGGCTCTTCACAGTAATCGTTAGCATGACCGGCCTCCAACTGTATGGCGAGGTCACCTACCGAATATGCCTTTGTTACGGTTAGACATGTACTTGGCCACGCCATCTATCAACGGCCCAGCAGCGGCAGTCCCAATGAGGGTGGCAACGAAAGGTGACATGTTGGCTGCCCCGACGGCAGCCACAGAGAAGCTATACGGCGGCGCCGAAAAGATTTGCGACAGAGTGATGGAGATGAGTACCAGCCACGAGATACCTGTCGTGAACAGTAGTGTTCCCCACATCACAATCGGCGAGGCGAGCATGAAGAATGGGAGTATCAATGTCCGCCAGAACGACACCCTATCCCAGTAGCCGCTGTACGGAAGAAGCTCGCGCATAAACGACTTTCGCGGTTCTGTTTCTAGCGTGTTTTGGTTCCCCTGTGACTCCTCGTTGTGATCGATTTGGATGTCTCCCTTTTCTTTCATGCCGTCCTTCATGATGGCTTTGTCACCAGTGTCGATATCGAGGGAGCCGGTGCGGTGGTAGGCTGATTCAGGCATAAACAAGATGGTGAGTATCGTCTGGAGGGCGAAGGCGGCACCCATGGCGTGTAGGCAGATTTTGTAGGAGCCGTACTGGATGATAGTACCCGCTTTTGACAGTCAGTATCACTCATTGCCTCTCGAGATCCCAACTCTACTCACCAATCGGCGACGCTAGATTGATCCCTCCAAGTACCCCCAGGTTAAAAATGGCGTTCCTGTACCCCCTCTCATGCACAAACCAAATGTCGGCGATCGAAGCCGGCACCAGCGCCTCCATAGGCGCCATACAGAACCCCAGCACCGCCCTCGCCGCCACCAGCGACCCGAAGCTCTTTGCCTCGGCCGCCCAGAAGCACGAGGCCATGAGCCCCAGCGAAGTCGCAATGTAGATTGGCCTCTTCCCGATCTTCACGGCGAGTGTGTTGAGGAGGAGGCTTCCGAGGGCAATCGTGGCGACGCATGATCCTTGGACGCCGAGGGTGAAGCGTTGGAGGGGGACGTTGAATTCCTCGGCGAGGGATACAGTGGCGGAGGTGAGCAGCGGTCCGACGGCTGGCGGCTAGTTAGCTTATGCCCCGGGAATGAGGCTTGTGGAAGACTGGGAGCGAGCTCACCTCCGACGCAGCCGCAGCCATATACGATCGCGACCGTAAACATCTCCTTCTTCCATCGCGGCCAGTTGTAAGGGTCATTTGGCGAGTCGGAAGGCTGCGGGACCAAGACCGTCTGACCCGTCGGGTCGAGCTTCAGGAGTCCCGGGGCAGCGCCGTCAATGGACTCGGGATCCTGCCTTCCGAGTTCCTTTAGGGGCGATGTTCCCGGGACATGCTCGAGCTTGTGGTCTTCTAGGATGCCGAGGGGCATTCTCGCGGGGAGTGGATGCGAGCCGGAGGGAGGGAGTCTTCGGCCTATTGTAATCGCTTCCGCATTCCAGGTCAATCAAAGGCGAAGGATGCGTCCGTTCCTGAGCTAGGAAGTTCCCAAATCGCAATTATTGATTGAGAGGAGAGTAGAGACGTCGGCCAAGGCAGGGCCCATGAGGCGTAATAACAAGCACTCCGCCCCTATATATAGTCGGGGCCAAGCCTTGGCGAGAGTTAGTTACCCCATGGGGAAGACCCATCCCCACACTTTGGGAGAGCTCCTCCTGTGCAGCTGCTCAGTTCCATGCTCTTAGGCTCTACGTCTGCTGCGGGGACAAGGTAGTTCGGCGCAACATTTGGATCCCGGGCACGTTGAAACAGGGCGATTGGCCACCGGCAGTTGTCCTAAACCGGCAGTGATTCGCTCGGTATACCCTGGAGATCGGCAGGGATTCCGTGGTTAATGTGGGGATAGAAAGTGAAATATCGGCTACATACTGGCGATAGCGGGGTTCTGCGTCAGGGATGGCCTCGGCTCAGGTGCGACCAAGCAGGATACACGACACCATCTAATTCACCAAGGCCTCTACAGCTGCCTCATAGCGAGGCTTGGTGCTGCGGGATAGCCATTGCCCTAGGATGACTCCATGCTTGTGTATTGCTCGAGGGCTACATGTCCATGATACTTCCATCGTCTATCGTCGCTCCTCGGTCTACGCATATCCAAGGCTCCAAAACGTCTCCATGTTCTTCTTGGTGTCCTCATCGACAAACTCGGCAGGTGCTCGGAGTGTCACGCTATCACCGTGAATCTCGGCGACTTGGCCCGAAATCGAAGGGTCGGTCAAGATCTGATCGACGCCCTTGATCAAGGTTGACATTGGGGTGATAACCATGGACTTGAAGAGGTCGCTGCTCGGCGCAATGTTTGTTTCTATAAGACATGTAAGCAATGAAGTCGACAGAGTGGCGTTGATGTGACAGTTGCTCCGCGACCGACGTACCGAAGACTACGGGCGCAAGGGCATTGACCTGAATATTCGACTTTTCGAAAGCGGGGCCCAGCGACCGAGCAAGGTTTACGATTCCCGCCTTGGAGGCCGCGTACAGAGGGGCAACCGGGAAAGGGTATAGGCCCGCAGACGATGCCGTCATGATAACCGAGCCTCTGGAGGCAGAGTCGTCGTCTCTGTTCTTGTGCATGTAGTGGAGGGCGAGTTTGACGGCTGCGAGGATGATTAGCCAAGTCTCCGTGACAGCCAGAACTCAGCAGACATGCAATAAATGACGCCTAAAAGGTTCACTTCGATAGACTTCATATCCGGCTTGGCAGGTGCCTCCTCCTCGACGGCCGAGATGCTGCTTATCCCCTGCTCCGATATGCCCGCGTTGGCCATGACCACGTCAATCCGCCCGTGCTGCCGGTACACCTCCTTGAAGGCGGCGGCTTGCTCTTCCCAAGACGAGACGTCGACTCTCTTGAAGGACACTGCGGCTTGAGGATGCTCGGCGGCGAGCTCGGCGACGATCCTCGACCCGGAATCACCGTTTATGTCCAGGACGGAGACGGCGTGGCCTTGGGACGCAAAGTTCCGTGTCATGCCGAGGCCGATGCCGCTCGCGCCCCCGGTCACGATGATCGACTTCCTGGCTTTTTGGGAGGTCATTTCTCGATAATTCCTAGCGGATTTCTCAATCGATATTTCGAACGACCGACAGTGTCCCTACGCCTTTGCAGTCTGGATACCTACCGTTATACGTGCTTGATCTGTCGGCACATGACTGCCGACGCTCCCCGCACTTCAGGAGTGTGGAGCCGGTCAGGACTAGATAGTCGGGTACTTTCCACTTGGCAAATATCCGGACCGAAGCCGACCTGCGATTACTGACTATTTGGAGCACTGGGGGTCACCTGCGTCTCCACCACCGCGCTCGACTATCTTCCGTCAAGCCTGTGGATGGTCGCCCCCTAGGCTACCTAGGGCTTGGACTCGCTGAGATATCGGACTGGTTTAGTATGAAGGAGACATCATCGGGGACTTGGGAACCCACGTGATCGCGCGTCGGGATGGACATAAAGGCAGTTACCCTTAACAAGCATTTTAGAAGGGGGTCGCCTTGCCGGCGCCCGTGACAACTTCCCGCCCCTGCGGGCAAGACCCTATCTCTGCCCCCAGGACGGCCCACAAAGGGAGGGGGCCCCGAAGTTCCGATGCGGGGAGTGCGAGACACAAACCTTCCGGGAACGTTTTGCTCCGGAGGAAATGCTAGCGGCTGGGTTTTTGGGTGGCACGATGCCGCATGCGGTTGCGAAAGGCCTAGAGAGCAAGCGTCACTGACTACTTGAGCTACTCATGGACTACACGACTGCATGAAGCCATGTAAAACTTTTCATTCCATCTCATTGACCGAGTAAGCAACGGTAGCTACTGACTTCAGTCTGCACACGGGGATGCGCCGGATTGCAATGGAAAGCTTCACAAGGTCCTTCAGCACGTCTTGTCGATATCTTCTTGAGTCTTAGTTCTAGATGAATGAGATAGAAAGAGCGACGTGTTCTTAGTCCCAAGCTTCGAGGCTCGTGAGTGGTTGGTCGAATGTGTCATACGCCGTCGTGTACATTTCAAGCGACGTAACTATACTCAACGTGTCTGGCAGCGGGTATTCGCGGCAGCGGGTAGGAGTTGCCATTTGTCGATACCGGGACCACTCTCGAGCACACGAAAGGATATCGCATCCGGACAGGCTTGGTCGCCTACCCCTGTCGTTGGCCAACGGAGCCAATATTCCTTAACGTCAGGGATCCGTGCACGGAAAAGGCTTATTCAAGCTGTAGCGGAGAGGAACCACACCCAATGAGCCTGTACGACGTCCACCCAGGGTACTTCCAATCCTGGAATATTGGCGCAAGACCTGACGTCGGAAGAGCCCCGATTGGTCAAACAACCCGATCAGCTGTCCTTGAACACGACGAGGCTTGAGCTTTGCTTTTATTGACGCCATCAACTCTGGCCTCGCCTTTTCAAAACGGTCTGGATTTTGATCCGCCTGTGCACCAAACCTTCCTAGACGGAGACATTGACTGACACGAAGTCGTCCTATACCATCTCGCTACGGAGTCCGGGGAGCGCCATTCTAGTACGCTGTATCAAGACAAATGGCCTGTGTGGATGTCGGTGACGCCAACCCCGACATCTCGGGCAACGGCGTATGCCCCCTGGAACCCCTGCCCCCCCATCGACCGTATCAACTGTGCCGCTAAGGCTCACTGGTACAGATCATAATATCGTTCGCAGCACAAGCGGGAATATCCATCTTCCTCGCCTCTTGGTCCTTTTTCCTCAGCCTCGCCGATGCCTCTAGCGCAGTCTCCAGTTTTGCGAGGCCGCTGCGGCAAAGCGAGGAGGGTCAGTCTCGTCTAGCCAGAGATCGGACTGTGCTGCGCACGCAGCAGGAGAACGCGAGGCTACAGGCTCAGCTTTTGGTCATCCATGACTTGAGTCTTCTCATCAGCGATGTGCAGACGAATAATGGTTATTGTCGAGCCTCCCAAGCTTTGCGCCATTCATCTACTGACTATGATGTTGAAGGCGTCGCGCTGCTCATCGCGGCGCTCGTCCAGAGCAAAACGCTCAGTTTATACCACAAGCACATTGTATACGACATTGTCAACCTTACTGGGTATTCATCCTCCCTCGAGACCCGCGCACTCGCTGTTGTGGCTTACAGTTGCTAACACAGAAGCCTGGCAGTGTATCCTTCTGCGCAGCCTTGGCCAACATCCACCACACCACCCGCGACGGGCGAACCTCTAGATCCGCGGCAATATCCTGCTTCGCAGTGCTCTACCTAGCCTTCTCGGTCGTCTTTGGTAAGTCCCTCGAGCAATGGGATAACAGCGCAATGGGAAAATGCTACCTCACAGCCGGTATCGCGCTCCCCGAAGCGTCCCACCCGTACGTTGACAGGATCTACCTGGGAATTACGTGCTTTTACCTCTACTCGAGCCTCATCCTCTCCGCATGGGTAGCTCTAGCCGAAGGCCTCGGTCCGAGTGACATCAGGACTGGGTTGGCGTATAATCTTTGGGAAAAGCCGTTCATGTTCACCATTGGATACTTCAAGTGGTCGATCGTTGCGGTAGCGCTATTGCAGTACCCATTGCACCTGTACATTGTCGTCACGATGCGCATGGCAAACAAAGAGTCACTTGGCGGGGATTCGGAGGACTCATGGGGGTTCGGACAGATTGTGGCTCTCACTATGTTGGGGTTCACGATTTCCAAGTGCGTCGAGGGCATGTGGAGTACGTTCCTCGGTCCCACTACCGCACCCATAAACTAACGGCTCCACTAGACTATCGCAAACTGCGCAAGGAGTCCAACATTATGGCAGTGGGCGAGAGTGACGGGGGACATTTACGGGATAGTTGCTCCACCGCGAATGGTACCCCAGATCGAGACGTGGCACTGAGGGATGTGACTGCCAGATAGTGTTCACTAGAGTCAACCGTCCTGGACTTTACAAGCTGTTCATCCACGGGAATATTAGATATTATATACTAAGACATGCTCGAAGTAAACCATCTCGATCAAACCCCTATGAGCTCTCCGGCAGCTCAATCAGCTTGTGATCCTCCTCGAGGTAGTACCACCACGTATACTTCTCCGGCACCTTGGCCGCCTTCTTCTTGTCATTCTTCCTTGGGATCCCCAGCTCCTCGTACGTGTCGCACCGGGATACGAAGCTGTCGAGGTCCTCCTTGGAGGTCTGGTTGTAGTTGATCTCGCCCGTGTCGACGGACCCCTCGACCAGCTCCTGCCAGTAGCCGTGGCTCTCCTCCAGGATGCTGACGATGAAAGTAGCGTTTTTGTAGGTGTCGCCGACGATGGGGATGAGGTCATCGCCGCGAGGGACCTTGTAATACTGCGAGAGTTTAGCTCTCGCTGGTCACTGGACGCTCGGAGACAAGGGTGTGTACTCACGGTGAACCAGTCGCGGTAGGTCTCAGTGAGACCGGGGCGGTACTTTTCGAGGTCTTCGAACGCTGCTCTACATCAGTACTGGATGGGGGCCATACGGGCTGTTTAAGGGGTCCATACAGTTCACGAGCGGCGCAAGGGGGTCGTTGACATCGATGGCCAGAACTTTCCAGTCCGTCTCCTCGCCCTGAAGAAACTGTTAGAGCCAACCACAAAAAAAAAACACTCATTCAGGAGAGCGACTCACATCAGCGAGCGCGAGGCCGCCGAGAACCTTGACCTGCTTCACCTGGCCAATGTATCCGGGACTATCCTCGCCGTCAGCAAAAGGACATCACCAGCAGAGTCTTTGGACAAACTTACTCGTCGCCAATGTCGATGATATCAACGGGGTCGTTGTCACCGGGGTACCCCGTAAACTCGTGGTCAAAGTTGGGGCTCTCCCACGTCTGGGGGATGGACCCGTAGAGGAAAGGGTAGCTCTTGTGGGGCCACACGCTCTCGACAAAGCGAGGCTCGTCGTTCTTTTCGTCGTGGAAGATGGGGTCTGCACCCAACAAGTCAGCATGCGACAAAAGGTAGAAGCTCGCGGGAGGAAGCTAATGGCGGGGGACATACTCAGCGGCTCCTCCCGCTGGATCTCAATCTTGCCGTTGGTCCACCGCGGGATCTCGACGACCATGTTGACTACCTGGTGGTCCGTCTCATTGGGATAGAGCGGCACATCGTGCCAGTAGGAGATGGGCTTGCCGTCGCGCAGCAGCCAGATCCTCCAGTCCTGTGGTCCCGTTAGCTGAGCTCCACCTTCCGTCATGACAAAGTATCCGCACCAAGGTGTTCCGGCCGCCGACCTCCCGGCGGCGTAGTGTCGAGTAGTTAGTCAGGGGGGAGGTGTCGTTGCAGTCCCCCTGAGTGGTGCAGTTGTCCGCGGCGATCGCCGTGCCCGCGAGAAGGAGGGCGGCGAGGACGGGGTTGGTAGGCTTCATGTTGGTCTTTTATCAAGCGTAACCCTAAGACCACTGGGAAGGAAATCGACAGCAAATCGCGGGGGATCGACAGCGGGGGAGCAAAGGAAGATCAGAGAACGAGGACCCGTGACATTTATGGCGTGTCGACTATCCGTCCCACGAGCTGCGAAATTGCGCCTACGCGTCTAGCGCGATCCTACATGCGGCAGGGCTGATGTGCCGCACCCCCACTGTGGTGCGTCGGTATCCAAAAGGGTCGCCATCATCTCACAAGCTCACCACAAGCACAGGCTTGGAAGGGCGGCGGGAGCACGTGGTGCCTGCCACTTCCAGACCGGGGCCAGGTCGGGAAGGTGCGCACCAGCGCTAGCGCGTCCGAAGACGTTGTCCCCTGATTCTTGGCGCTGGGGCTGGCCAATGAGCGTCGGTGGTGACGCACGTGAAGCGGTGGGGACGGAAGGCGGGCCCCCCACGTCGAGGAAGGTCCGATGTCGAATTCTGGAAGCAGCGCGGGGTTCTCCTTTGATCGCTGACGTGCTTGTAACTCGTTCTACCCACGTTCCGGACCACGTCCAATAGGCTGAGTGTTTCTCTCAGTCTCGCTCCGGGCGAACAAAGTCTTGCCGTCGCATCCGTCGTAACGGGTAGATCCCGAACCGAGGGGGCGGGACGGTGTACCGTCCGTGACGTCTATAAGGCCTGCCGCTCGCCTAGTCTGGGAATTAATTGGTTGCTTGGAACACCAATCTCGACCAACGACGATCTCCCTCCGTCGCCACGATGAAGGTCCCAGTCTTCTCCGCCCTGCTCCTGGCGGCCACCACCTCGGCCCTCAATATCACCTTTTCCAACGGCCACACTATCGATACCGTTGCGCCTCACCCCCTCCCACCACCAGGCGCCTCCTCCGAGACCGATGTGATCATCCGTCAGTTCACCTCCCTCTCCCGCTCCACGAAATGGACCCTAGTAGAAAAGATCCCCTTCGAGGGGCGCACCGGTGAACCGGAGGGCATGGTGCGCCTCGGCTCCGATCGCTACGTCGTCGCGGCGGGCGAGTGGACCGAGCCGACGGAGAAGTATCCCGAACCCATCAACGGCACGGACAGGACCACCGGCGCCGGCTTCGCACACCTCATTGTATTCGACGGACAAGGCCGCCGAGTCGCCGACGCCACCATCTCCTCCCCGGGCGACACGGAGTACCATCTCGGCGGCCTTGAATACGACGGGACCCACCTCTGGGCGACCCTAAGCGAATACCGCCCCAACTCCACCGCGACCGTCATCCGGATCCCCCCGTCGACCCTCGAGCCCGAGCCGCTCTTCCGAGTGAGGGACCACCAGGGCGGGATAGTCCACGACCTGACGACGGGCCACCTCGCTACACTTAGCTGGGGCGCCCGCCACGCCTCGCTGTGGCACCTCGCTCATAAGCCCGCTCCGCTGCCGGGCTTCACGACGCCGCGCGCGGTCACCCCTAACCCGAGCAATTGGATCGACTACCAGGACTGCAAGTTCCTGGGCCACCCCAAGACCTACGGCTTCCGCGCCGTCATGATTTGCGGCGGCATAGCCGACATTGGCGGCGGCGAGGGCCAGCAGGAGAAAGTGAGGATAGGCGGTGTGGCGATTGTGGACATGCTGACCATGGAGCCGTTGGCGGACGTGCCTGTTCCGATGGTTACGGAGAGTGGCGAGGCGGTCGCGAAGAATCCCTTTGACGTGGCGATTGTGGATGGGAGGTTGAGGTTCTACTTTTTGCCAGATGAGGGGGAGTCCACCTTGTACGTCTACGAGGCAGAATAGGGGCGGTAGCAGGAGAATGGATGCTTATGGATCTGTAATTGCCTCGGAGTAGCCCTGGCCAAAAGGGGAGTTAGTCCGTGGCCATTCCAAGACGAAGCAGCGTGCATCATGGTGTACTCTAGCTTGCAGGAGGCACATCGGAGAGCGGCCCGGCATCGTTCCCCGGGCCAAGTGGAACCCCGAAACGCGGGGTCCCCAACCTTTGTTGTCCGAGCACGCCGACCCCTCCGTCGCCGACAAGAAACAGTCTCCCCAGAAGGTCATCGCCCTCATGGACGAAGCAGGCGTCTCCCACGCCTGAATGCCCGCCTGGAGCTGACCCGGGAAGATGATCTTCTCCAACGAGGAGGCGGCAGGGTACACCCGCGCCTACCCGACCCGCATCTCCGGCCTCGCAGCCGTCGACCTTCGTGACCCCGTAAACGCAGTCAAGGAGCGGATCACTACGACAACGTAGAGGGCTTCTTCGGCCTTGGGGTGGTGCCGTGGCTCTGGGCCCTCCCGCCCACGGACCTAGCACTACTGGCTCCTCTACGTGAAATGTATCGAGCTGGACATCCCCTTCCTGACGTAGGTGGGTCACACCGGCCCCGCGTGCCCCAGCGAGGTCGGCCGGCCAATTCCCTACATCGGCGCGGTGGCGCTCAAGTTCCCGGGCGTCAAGGTCATCAAGGGCCACATTGGGTACCCCTGGGCCGCGGAGACGGTCGCGGTGAGCTGAAAGCACAAGGACATGCACATTGACAGCAGCGCGTGGTTGCTGAAGGACTACGCGCCTGAGGTCTTGCACTTTGCTAATACGACGGGGCGGGAGAAGTGCATATTTTGAACAACCTTCCCGCAGCTTGGGTGGAGAGATTGCGTGGACAAGGTTAACGGGCACCTGGTCGGGCGCGAGGAGGGTTCGAGGGAGAAGGTGGCCGAGTACTTCATGGGGAGCCAGGACGATTAGAGTCCTGATGCTGTCGCCTGCTGATGTGGGTAGCCCCAAGTCTGACCAGTAAGAGTTCGGTGGAGTCAAAATGAGGTTGGACTATAGTTTCTGGGTATCATGAGAATATACGACATCCAGTCGGACACCCACTGTGGAAGTCGATCCATTGCCTGTAAACGTGTTCAGGCTCGGCCTTCTACCATGTCCGCACCACCTCCACGCCCTTTGACATCTGCGGGGTGAACCAAGGCCCACAGGAGGGAACTCGGAAACTTCGGAGAGGCCGGAGTACGCACCATGTTTTGGCCTCTTAAAAATGGCCCTCTCGTGAATACCTGGGACAGCAGTTCAGAGATCCAGATCACAGCTACCGCCTTGCCTCTGCCCACTCTTTGCTACGCGGTACGCTCATTTCTCAACTCCGTTGCCCCACTACACGCATCCCCCAAGTCCATACCAAGAGAAAAAAGAGAATGGCAGATCGGATCCCTCTGGCCGAGTACCTCTTCCGCCGCCTCTCGGAAGTCGGCGTCCGCTCCGTCCACGGGGTACCAGGCGACTTCAACCTCACGGCCTGCGACTACGTCCTGTCGACGGGCCTCCGCTGGGTCGGCAACGCCAGTGAGCTGAACGCCGGGTACGCGGCGGACGGGTACGCTCGTGTCAAGGGCATCGGGGCGCTCATCACGTCGTTCGGTGTGGGCGAGCTGTCGGCTATCAACGCCATCGGCGGTTCGTACGCAGAGAAGGCGGCCGTGGTCAATATCGTTGGATCTCCCCCGCGGGCGGCGCAGGAATCGGGGGCGTGTCTCCACCATTCGCTGGGTGATGGCAACTTTGACGTCTTTTCGGATATGTACAAGTCGGTCACCGTTGCGCAGGCCCGTCTGTTTGACCCAGAGATGGCTACTGGTCTTATTGACCATGCTCTGGAGCAGTGCCTCTTGCACAGCCGGCCGGTGTATATCAATCTCCCCTCGGACATGGTCCCCGTCAGGGTCGACGCCCCAACTAGACCAATCAACCGTGCCATCCCGGGATACAGCGAAGCCTTCGAAGACAGCATGGTTAACACCCTCGTAGCAAGGATGCAGTCCGCGAAGAGGCCCATGATGCTCGTAGACGGATTTACCACGCGGTTCGACGTCCGGAATGAAATCAACGACTTCGTCAGGCTGACCGGCTTCCCAACACTCACGACCCCCTTCGGGAAAGGCCTTTTGAATGAGTCGGCGAGCAACTTCCAAGGAGTCTACTACGGTATGGCCGGGGACTTAGCCCACCACGAGTGGGTGCAGGGCTCCGATCTGGTCCTCCGCTTTGGCCCGCTGAACCCCGACGTCAACACCTTTGGCGGCACAGCGATCCCCAGCCCCGAGGTCACCGTTACTTTTGATAAGCAATCCGTCCATATCGGGAACAAGACTAAAGCCTGTGATGGCGAGCCCCTGTCGATCAAGTCACTCCTCGAGAAGCTCCTGGCACGACTACAAGGCACGCAGCTCGCCTCGGAGCCGTTCCCCCCGAACCCTGACCTACCCTGCGAGCTTCTCAAGACTCTCCCCTTCCGCGGTGACGACGCCGCCGTCCATCAGTACTCGTTCTGGCTCCGAATGTCCGAGTACTTCCGGCCAGGGGACGTCATCCTCACCGAGACGGGCACCTCCTCCTACGGCGGCCAGAGCATTCACCTCCCGGACGACACGGCGGTCATAAGCTCATCCATCTGGCTCTCCATATGCTACATGCTAGCCGCCTCCCAGGGCGCATCACTCGCCCAGCGCGAACTTGTCGCCTCAGGCTCCCGGCCGGCGGGCCGGACCATCCTGTTCGAAGGCGAGGGGAGCCTCCAGATGTCGGCGCAGTCTATAAGCGACATGATCCGGAACAAGCTCGACATTACGATCTTTGTGCTGAATAACAATGGCTACACGATTGAGCGCGTGATCCACGGCTTCAGCGCGAGCTACAATGACATACAGCCGTGGCGGAACCTCGAGGCGGCCTCGTATTTCGGGGCGCCGGCGGACGACCATTCTTACCCCGTCCGGACGAGGCGGGTGGGGAACTGAGGGCAGCTCCGGGCTGTGCTGGGCGAGGACGTGATCCGGGAGGGCAGGGGGCTGAATATGATTGAGGTTTTCATGGACATGGCTGATTGTCCGGCGTCGCTGAGGACGTTTGCTAACTATCTGAGCAAGAAGAACGCGGGTGGCTCTTAGGCGAGGCCTTCAAAAGAGTGGGCGGAAAGGTTCAATGGCGTTTCGCAGAAAGCATAAACGAGTATCGGATAATGGAGTAAATGGAACTGGTTGGACACTTAATCGACGCCACATAGACGGGCTCGCAAACACGCTACGTTCACGTGGACTGGTTTGGGCAAAAGACTCGATTAGACTAGCACTAAACACAAGACCACGTCCAGTTTTCCGACATCAAGTCGCTCTTGACCACCACAAAACGGGGGGGCCGGTACCTGACTATGATCTGAGTCCCGGCGGCAGGCCCGTATGCTCGCCCCTGACCGCACGTCCTTCAACTCTCCTGGTTGATCAACGTAGGATGCTCCGCAAGGTTAGCCCAGAATCCAAACTCAAACTCCCAAGGATCCATCCCCAACACGCCCCAATCCTCCACCTCGTTCAGCCCCAAGCTCGGCTGCACATTCGCGGGCGCCCCCGGAGACCGCCACACCATCAGCGAGTCGAGTAGACTCTGTATAGTCTGCGTGGCGCGCATGAACAGGGCGAAGTTCGGCTCCCCGCCCTGTATGACGGCGCCGGTTCGGATCTCGGCGACGAGAACGCTGAGGTCCTGGACCATTTTCGTGCGGGAGAAGGGCTCGAAGGCGGTGCTGACGGGGTGGGTGAGGAGGGCGAGGGAGATGACTCCGGCGGCGGGGAGGCCGTATTGGGCAACCTCTCTGGTTGTTAGTATCCCGTGGTACAGGAAAGGAGAGGGGGGGAGGGTTGAGACCGACCTTCCATATGAGGGAGGACCCCGAGTTCACTAGGCGGTCGCGGAGGATAATGACCTCTACGACTAGGGACAGCATCTCCTCGGCGACAACGAGGAGAGCGTCGTCGGGCTCCGTGGAGCGTCTCGACGATATAAGATGGAGGAGAAGGAGGGTATGCAGGTAATCAAGCCGCGTGCCGACGAGGAAGTCCCGCTCGAACCGCGAGAGGTTACATTCCTTTAGACTCGTGCTCAGCCGGAAATGGGGCGGCAGCTCTGCCCATTTCGCCTCGATTTGAGTCCGCAATGTTCTGATTTTAGGGGAATCCAATCAGCCTCGCTATCTCTAAGCCCGTGAGCCTTTAGGGGCACATCTCACCGTATCTTATCCCCTAGGTCTTCTGACGAACGGTCCCTCGATAGCGCCAGGATATCCTCCTTGAGACACGCAAACGACGCCGAGCACCGCGTATCAGCGGTGTAATTGATCGGTTCGGGTCCGTCTTCAACGAGTGGCGGGACTTGGCCCCACAGAAAGGGTAGGTTGTTCGGGAGGTGGATGTTACAGTAGGCTTTTATAATCCTCGGCGGCCGGCCTAGGAATATCGCCAGGGCCTTGTCGGCGGCGTAGATGCGTGCAAACGTGGCCGTTCGTAGCTCGGCGATGAAGTTGGGAGTCGAGGCATCGGTTATTCTTTCGTGGTATCCAAGGGCGAAGAGGGAGCTGGAGAGGTCGCCCATCCTCCGCCAGCAGTGATAACCTGGTACGCCGTGTTAGAGGAGAAGCTCTCCCCGCCGTCCCCTGAGCACTTACTCTGGTCCCCTTCGACCTGCGAGTGTACTATAAAGTTCTCGTACTGGAGCATGAGCTGGAGGCCGTTTAAAAAGTCGACGGCCAGGCACTTCTCGAGACAGCTGTCACCCAGAGCCGTCAAAGCCGTTATGAGGGTCCGCCTCTGGCCCTCGTTGGAATACAGCGGAGGGAACGATATCGTGTCTAGTGCCGCGCGGGTGGCGGCTGTTATGAATATGCCCAGGCTCTCCCAGCGCACGCACTCCCCGCGCATCTGCGCGAGGAATCCGTCGAGGGTTGTGTCAGCCCGTATGTTGAGTGGAACGTGCGTATTCTTGAGAAGGAACTTTGCGCGCTCCAGTAACCAGTCACTAAGCCTCGAGCCACCGGGCGACGACACGGGCACATCTGCCCATAGCGCCGACACGGCGTCGACGCATGTGGGGACCATGGGTCCTGCGAGGGGGAGGTTCACGCCCTCACTTAACCAGTTGTTGACAAGGATGACCAGGCTGGCGACATCCAACTGGCCCAACTGCCTCAGGGCCGTGACAGATTTGCCGACGGCGACCTCGTCATTCGCCATGTCCGCCGGCGACGGGTTCAGGATTAGCGCGCCGCCGCGCGGACCAGGGGAATCGCCCCCGGCGGATGAAGATACTTGCTTGAAGAGGGCAGAGTGGCTCGAGGGGCCCAGGAAGCCCGGGTTCGGGTACCGACGCGGCTGCGGGGACGGGACGGACACGGGACTCGCATTCCACTCCCTAACCTTTTTAGCAGTGGGGTCATTCCTCGGCGTACTGGCGGCCACGACACTCACACCGACCGGCTGCCCTGTCGCGGCTTGCGCCGCTTGAAGGGCTGGCTCCGGTAGACGCACGCATCGGCGTGACCGCGTGCGCGGCACCGGTCACAGGTGGGTCGCTCGTGCCCGCAGGCGAGCTTTGCTCTCCGGCACGGGTCACATGCGGCGAGACGGACGTTCATGGTCTGCTGTTTCGGCGGGATTGTGGGGATAGAGCCCGGGGCGGGAGATGTCGTGTTTAGACGAACGACGAGAGGTTCGTTCGGTGTGGAGTTCGGACAAGGGAGACGGGCATGTTACATGGTGTGGTGTAAGGGAGGGAGCATTTAGCTTCCGTCTCGCCGACACTAGCTGACCCTCTCTCCGAATACTCCGCATTTGACCCACATTTGGGTGGATTACTCCGGTTACTCCGATGCGCCCTGTCTTTTACAAGGCTGGAAGGCACTTTTCCGAATACGCGTGGACGATCCCAGGCTGAGCACATCTTTTGTCAAGTTCAAACATGAAACTCGCATCAACCCGGTTTTGCGGAATTTCCCCAGCCTATCTTTACTTTTGCGACGAGGGAGAGGACATGGCCCAGAAACGCCAAAACGCACAGGCGCGAACATCATGGCTCTCGCTTACTCTTGATCGATCCCCATCAGGATTCAGGATTTGACATGCTCGTAAATGATATCCGTCCTGATGGTATACTTTGTCCCAGCAGTGACCACCGCCCCCTCGTGGAGCAAGCCACGGTGCTGGAACAGCAGGACGCTCCCCGCCTTGGGGTTCACGTCCAGTCTCCTTTTCCTGTCGCGCGAAAGAAAGGCCGTGGCGCCGCCTACGAGCTCGGACGACGGGTCCGCGGATGCCGAGTCGTTGAGGTAGAGCTGGATCGTGTACTGCGTCTGGAACAGCGTGTCGTCCTTTTCGTACCCGTACGGACCGTCGCAGTGCGCTACCCGGCTATCAGCACTGGAGTCTTTTTACTGCGCGGAAGTGGGGGAAACTGACGCTTGAAGAACTGCCCCGGCGAGTATTTTAAGAACCTCATCCGCTCGTTCAGCCTCTGGAAGCGCCACTCCCCAGACGCGCCGTCGGGGCACGTAGCCAGGAGTTCTCGCATACCCTCCGCCTGCGCCATCCGCTCCCAGATGCGATCGACGACGGCCTGCTGATCCCAGATGATCCTCTCGCTGTCGCGGTACCCGGGCGCCGCCGTCTCCACGCCTACCCCTACATTTACCAGCGCAGGCCTCCAGGGCGACGCCCCGCCGTCTTTAGGCACGGAGGCTTCCGCGAGAGCGAGGAGCTCGGTGCATTCCTCGGGCGACAGGACATTGTCGAGCACGACGGCGGTGCGGCCCTCATACTCTGGGAGTGGGGACGACGCCCAATCGATGTGTCTCGCGACGACGGGCTGCGCCGGCGGGCTGGTGAGGAAGGTGTCGGGGATGGCCATGTCAAGCGACTTGTACTCCGTCCGCACGAACTGGCCCATGGCTCGGATCTGGGTGGGTTCTGATATCTTGGACTTGCCGGTAATGCGCGAGGCGGCCGAGCGGATCGCGTCGGTGAAACTTTTGGCAAACATGCGGGGATCTTGGCTTGTTGCGTTGCTACTCGGCTACTCTCTTTGGGTGGAAGGGCTTTTTGATGGATGCGAGGGTTGGCTGGGAAACCGTCCTATGCGCCGTGGATTGTCCCGGATCATGCAGCCGCTGGAGGCGTGAGCGGCGACTAGCGCGTTTTTAAGGCTGGCACAAAACGGCTGCCTGTCGAATCCTTCGAGGGAGGACGAGGCGGGACGCAGGGATCAAACTATGGATCGTGGCGGAGGGCTGCGCCAAGATGGCATCCGCCCCATTCTTTTCTAGGCTCCCAGGAATGGGGCTCAATTCCCGAGGTCCGTCAACCGGCCGGCCTCCTTTTCGTCCTGATCATCTGTAAGTCAGCTATGCTACTAGAGCCAAAGGAATCTCGCGACTTTAATGGTCGTCTCCTTACCCGCAGAGTTGCCAAGAACAGGGCATTGTGTGTTTCATCTTCGCCGTCGTGGATGTGGAGCCTGAACCTCTGCATTTGACAACAGGCAACCGCCCATGGATAACCCTCGGTGTATTATATGTGCGCCAAGGGCCTATTTAGCCATCCAGCCTAATCCTGGCCACTTTAGAGCCAAACTACCTTTGACCCCGCAAAGTTCCCCTTCCCCCGCAGCGGGTGGGCGGGTCCCGTGACTCTCGGCAAACAAGTGGGGCCGAACCAATGGCGACTCCGGCGCACCGGTTGCGCAATCGACCCCGCCAGGTGACAGCACCAACTGACCTGGGCTGGGATGGCACCGGTGAAACGAAACAGTCACCATGCCTCTCTTATCTCCCCGTGACCCAAGGTTTCATATTCATAAACAAACCCGTCGTCGTCTTCACCATCCTTCGCCTCGTCCCCATCACCATACCCTACACAGTCGTCCCCGAATCAAAATGTCCCCCCCAGAGGCCCGAGACGACGCCCGAGAGCCGCTGATCTCACCCGGCACCGAGCATGGCCCCACATACGGCGCCGCGCCCGCGGAACCCCCATCCGAGCGGGGGACCTTTGCGAAGAACCTGGGGACGCTAGAGGCCTTTGGCATCGTGGTTAGCATCGTCATAGGAAGCGGCGTCTTCACGTCCCCCGGCGCCATCGATACCAACGTGCCCTCGCCCGGCCTGGCTCTGGTCGTCTGGTTGCTGGGCGGCGTGCTTGCGTGGACTGGCGCGAGCACGCTGTCCGAGCTGGGGACCGCGATCCCGGGGGAAGGTACGTTTATCTCACCTTACACGCACATGGGCTACGTACCCCGGGTCTTGTCGAGATCGTCCTGACGGCCATCCCAGGTGGCGTCCAGCCGTACCTCCAGTACATCTACGGCGACGTCTTTGGCTTCCTCGCAGCCTGGACCTGGATCGTGGCCGTCATGCCCGCCACTCTGGCGATCCTCAGCATCGTCTTTGTCGAGAGCATCTACACCGCTGCCGGAGTAACCGACCAGGCCTCAGCCCCTTCACACAAGGCCCTCTCCGTCCTGGTTCTAGTCCTAGTGACCTTGGCAAATTGCCTTAGCACGAGGGCGAGCACGCGTCTCAACAACTTCTTCGTCGGCACAAAGTTTGTGGCCATCCTTGCTGTTGCGGCCGCGGGGTTGTCGGTCGTCGTGATCCACCTGGCAGACCCCGAGCACGAGGTGGGTGGCGGCGACTGGGCGGAGAAGCCGTGGTTCCAGTACCGCAAGGCTGTCGACTCGGACGGGAACGAGACGGACTGGGCGAGTTTGGGGAGCTGGGAGATCCTAGGCCATCTCTCCGCGGCGATTTATGCCGCGTTGTGGGCGTATTCTGGGTGGGACAAGGTGGGAGACACGCAGTTACAGTGGTTTCGCTACCCTGGATCTCGTTCTAATGGCGCTATATCAGGCTATCTACGTCTCGGCCGAGCTATCTGACCCTGTTCGGCAACTCCCGCTCTCCATCAACACTGCCATTCCGACAATCATCCTCAGCTTCCTAGTTGCCAACGCCGCTTACTACGTCCTACTCCCATGGAGTCTCGTCGCGACGACTGATAGTGTCGCAGTGGTAAGGGCTGGCCATTGTCAGTATTCATAGACTTGACCTGACCAACCTTTGCCGTAGACTTCTATAACCCGACTGCTCGGGCCAGCATTCGGAAACATCGCTGCCGCAGTGGTCTGCCTCGTTGTTGCCGGCTCGCTCCTAGGGAACTCCTTCGTCGCAAGCCGCATGGCCGTCGCCGCCTCCAACAAGAGGTGGCTGCCCAACCTCTTCGCGGTCATAGGCCGCCTCGGCACCAGCTCCCCCGCAACGGAAGACGCTGCCCCGGAGCTCCTCAACGCCAGCTCAGCCGAACCGTCGCCTAAGCCGGTTTCTGACGCTCCCATAAATGCCCTCTCGCTTTCTGCGCTTCTTTCCTCCTTATACATCATCCTCGGCAACTTCCGCGCGCTGCTGACATTCAACGGGCTGGGCGAGTACACTTTCTTCCTTATCACGGTGGTCGGCGTCGTCGTCCTTCGTGTGCGGGAGCCGGACCTCCGGAGGCCATACAAGCCTAACATTGCCGTCCCACTGGTCTTTGCGGTCGTGAGCGGGTTCGTGGTTATCAGGGGTGCGGCGTTTGCGCCGGTGCAGGCGGGAGTGCTAGTGGGCGTCTGGGCCTTGGGGCTGCTGTTCTATTACCTAAGGAGGTGGCTTTACCATGACACTGTGGTATCTCTTGGCCGGCGTCAACACTCTTTGACACAGGGGTCGTGAAGGGCATGACACCAGGACACTAAGAAAACCACGTGGTGCTATAGATGGGGTTTTGCACGTCAGGCCCGGCAAACTATCGTCCGATATCCTTGAGTGCGATGTATAGGGACCGAGTGACTAACTAAGATTATGACGTCCTAGGTTCGGGTATAAATGCAGCCTGGATAGCGTAGTTTTCTATGGCCATGGGCGTGCCCATCTCCTACTAGACTTCATACCAGACAAATTAAGCATCTGAGCCTAACTGAACTCGCTATTCCCCGGCTACTCCAGCCGTTTTGAGCTATTATATATCTTTGTGGAGTTGTGAGGTTTGCGCTATGGGGGCCCCCTAGTGGGGATAACTGTGCACGAGGGGTTTTAAGAAGGGGGGATCTTATCTAGTAAATAGGAGATTGAGCCACTACTGGAAACTTGTCGATCTTGACTTTAGGAACCAAACTAATTGTTACGGGAGTTTCAACGTCATCGATTACCAACTATCAGTACATGGAGCCCGCAGTATACTCTCAGCGCCGACCACAGTCACCACCTCGCGGTTACGCCTATTCATCACCACTACACCTTGCCACTCTCCGCTACCACGACGACACCACTTGACTCCGACACAGAAGACTCCGACTTCAACTTGCCTGCGTCGTCATGCTCGGCGTCCCACTGCGCCAACTCTGCGAGTGGGACCTTGACGAGCCGGTGCGTGTTCGCGTCCCCGCTGTCCACGTCAATGACCTCGGCCCGGATGGCGTAGCCCTTCCACTTTGGCAAGACGTAGATCCAAAAGACGTAGTAGATGCCGCAGACGAGCATACTTTTCTGAGGGTCAGCAGGTAGCTCCTTCGCGGAGAACTATAGCTGGGTGGTGTTGAAGGGTGACTTACATGGAGATCCCAACGACACAGTACGTCGCATACCAGAAGCTCACGTCCCCTGCGTAGGGACCGCCCTTTGGCGGCCACCAGGGCATCACGACGATGAACACCTGAACTAGGATGAAGAAGATGACGACGACGTGCCACGCCCTGAACTCCGTCCGGTCGTGGCCTACGCGCTTGTGGCGGTATCGGACGACGTAGAGCCCGACGGCTAGCGCGAGTTGGAAGAGGGCTTCGGGGTATGATTTCAAGCTGACGACTGTCGGGGTGGTTAGGCAAAGCTACAGACTGAGTTGGGGACCTTGGGGACGTACCGAACTGGAAGGCGTCGCCGGCGGGAGGGGCCACGATCATGATGAAGGTCATGGCCCACTTCAGGAGGTAGGGGCCGAGGGGCGTCCCGAAGGGCTTGGTCGAAACCCAGAAGTTGGGGTACGGAAGGACACCTTGCCTGCACACCGTCTTGTAAGCTCGTGGCTCGGTAGCGGGGCTGTGGAAGTGAGGGCACACGTACCTCCCAATTTCGCGGATCATGCGTGACGCCCCGATCAGCACGGCCAGCAGGTTTCCAAAGGCACTCAGCAAGACTAGGACGTTGAGCGCCGTCTCCGCACCCCGGCTCCGGAACACCGTCGTGAAGAAGACAGAGGCCGCAATTTCACCAGAGGTCGAGAATTCCTCCTTTGGAACTATTTCCGGGCATGGTGTGTTAGTCTGGCCTCTGCGAAAGTGGGCCGGACATGTGCAAGATTAGCTTACCCGCAGCGAAGTACGCGATGTTGCAAAGCATATACAGGACAGCAACAATCAACACCGAGATGCTCCCGTGGCGCTTGATCACCGAAATCGGCCTCTGGATCTCGTTGACGACGTTGAAGGCGTTGGAGTAGCCCGTGTAGGAGAAGACAATGTTCACGAGGGCTGAGGCGAGGTCGTTTCCGTTGTCAGTGGTGCCCGCGAAGGCGTCACGGTAGTTGATGTTCGGGTCGGGGATGTGCGAGACTTTGCCGCCGAGGACGACGAAGCCGGTGATGCTGATGCTACACGGTGATGTTAGCTCGGCCCGCGCCGCGGCTGGTCGATAGGGGGGGATCGAGGAACTTACAAAATCAGAGTCAGGACCTTGAGGGCGCCAAAGATGTTGGTGGCCCAGAGGGAGTACTTGTTGTGCGCAATGACGCCTTCAACAGGTTAGGAATGATCAAACACGATGGGAGCTCGTTACTCACATATGACCGCAAATGTGTAGGCGGCGACGGCCACGCCCTTCATCTCCCAGTCCGTCGGCGTCTTGTCCGCAATGCGCCACAGGTATCGAGAAAGCACTATGTCAGTGAGCCGGGTGTCCTCGAAAGCAGGGGAAGTTCCTCGGCTGAGTGCGTACCAATCGCATTGCTGGAGCTAAACGACAGCAAAACGGACTGCACAGCAAAGGCAATGGGGAACAGGTGCTTCGGGCGAGGATACGCCTGCTCGAGGTAGACGACCTCGGCGCCGCTGCGGTTGGGGAAGTAGCTCGCGAACTCGAGGTACGTGCTGAAACCCGCGATGGCCATGACGAAGCCAATGAGCCAGTAGATGAGGGCTAAGCCGACGGAGCCCGTGTTGGAGAGGATCGTTGCCGCTGCAAGGTGGGTTTAGCCATCATCGTCGCCTGACAAGCACGTTGACGCGGAAGAAAGAAAGCTAATTCGACGTGGGAAAGGAACGTGAGGCTTGAACGTACGCGTGGAGAAGATTCCAGTCCCAATCATCTGATTGACGTTCAAGAAGATGACGGTGAACCAGCCGACATTGTACCCAAGCGGCGAGCTAGACTCCACCGGCGCGCCCACGGCCTCCTGGTACGACGGCCCCGACTCGTTTCCGCCCTTTACGCGCACGTACGCGAGGCCACCATCGCGGAGGACCGAGACGTCGGACTCGGAGGTGTTGGCTGCGGGAGCGGCGACCGGGGGGGGGGGCTTCACCCCGATCCGGGACCGGAGGCTCGAGAACACCATTGTAGCGTCGTGGTGATATACCCTTCCGACAACTGTCGAGGCGCAATCGAGGCGCAAAACCGTACGCTTGTGAATCGGGTTCAGGTAGTCCGGCGGTCGATCGTCCAGGGGAGCGGCCGTGGTACCCCCCTCCCGACTTAATACCCTTCCGGCGGACCACGCCATCCCTGCCCAGAAAAACTAGAGGTTGGCCTGCATACAATCTGTTGGTTCTTTACCAGCGGTTATCCCTCCGTCAGTCCACCTTCCCTTTGCAGGTATCACCGATCTCCAAAAAGCGTGGATGTGGTGCGTGGGGGAGAAGCACGTCATGCGTCCGGGACATGACGACCCGCCGGGGGTGGGTGGGTAAGAGGGGGGTGGTTGCGATAGGCCCAGGACTGCTAAACTCTCTTCCGGCCCTTTTGAAGGAACATGTCCACTCTATCAGGGGAGAATTCTGCCTTTGACCCTGGTCAACCCCTTGCGTGGACCACGCGTCGTTTGCGGGCTTACCTTCCCAAAGGGCCCGTCGCAAAAGCTTGCGGACGATTTGACACAGCGGCTGATATGGGAGGCTTGCCAAACTTCAGCAGGGGTACACGTCCCAGATCCATGCGGACGAAATCCTGGTTCCAAACTATAGTTACGCATGCGCCAGTGTTTTAGCGGAGAACCTAGAACATGCATCCATTCCGGTGACTATTCTCGCGCAAAATGAACACGTAACCTCATTTTTTCAACAACTACTGGTCTCGTCGCTGTCCTAGGACGCTATGTGACCCCCAACTGCCCATAGGCTCTCCATCTCACTTTTAGAGAGAGCCCGGAATCCGCAGGTCTCAACCGGCCTTGTGGCTTTCACTACGGATGTACGGTTCCAAGGGGAAGACCTGCGACTCAGCGGTCACCCCAGTATATAGCTTCTCCCATCGAGAGGATAGCTGCGCGGGGGTCTGCCACGCGTTCTCGGGATCGCGAAGCCACAGCCTCATTAGATGACGCCTACGCAGAATCCAAGGGTCAGTACTAACCAAGTCGAACCGCGAGCTGGGACAAGAACGAAACAAGGGGACTCTCACCTCTTCTCCTCGGTATCGCGGTACCCATCCCTAGCGTGGAACACGGCCAGGTTGTTCACGTACTGGATATCCCCCCTCTCGAAGCCAGTCGACACGCAGAAGCGCTCCCCGAGGAAGTGCAGCGCGTCAAGCGCCTCGGCCTGCGCCTCCGTTATGGGGGGTAATTCGGGACTCCGGGGAAGGGCGCCGAAGCCGACGAAGTATCGCCTCGCGTACTGGAGGATGATCCGCTCGGGAGTGGATTCGGTGGCGGGCTGGTGGTAGAGAAGAGGTCGTGATCCGTATTTGAGCTTCTGGTCTCCGAACCTGCCGTTATTGTTAGACGGGTGTTTGTTGCGCGTATTGTGACTGAGGGTACTGACAGTTCCAAGTCCCAGTCCGCCGCCAGCGTGTGCACGAGGTCCGGTCTCGTGCTGGCAAGTTCGTTGTAAACGCGCCACGTACTCGCCAGTTTGCTCGCGCCCCCTTCACCCGCAGTTTGCAGCGCGAACAATGACACGATGTCCCCGGAATCGGTATGGAAGACCTGCTTGTCGGACGTATACGCCGGGCTGCCTATCACGCCCTGACTTCCCGGCGCCCCGGTCAGGTCCTTGACGTGGGTTAAGACCACGTCCGCCGGTTTCCCGTTTATCTTGGCGTCCTGCCGGCCGCGCTGTGGGGCAACGTGCGAGGAGATTCCGGCGTAGATCGCGATGTTGTCCTCGCGAGTGTGCGACTCTACGCGGAGGCCGCGGATGACGAAGAAACCGTGGCCCGAGTGCAATTCGTCGGAAAGACGGCGAAGCTGGGCGCGGAGGCTCGGCAGGGGAAAGGTTTCGGCGGATATGTGACCCAGGGGGAGGCCGAGTGCTGAGGACGGACGACGGCGTCAGGACTAGAGAGGCCCTTGCGGGGCCTACATCGCATGGTGTTACTTACATTTGAAGTGCTTCAGAGCGGCCTCAATCTCGTCGAGCTGCTCCTCGCTCAGGACGTATGTCCAGTCGTACGTATCTGCGAGCGTGTCCCCCTCCCACACCAAATCTCCCGCAAGTTCTTGGGGAAACCCCTCCGGCAGCGTCTTCTGAAGGTTCCCTTCGGCTAGTCGCCTTGCGGTTCGTGCTTGGTACTTTTCAAAGTCCGGGCGGTACTCGATGTCGGGTTGCCCCGGGGGACCGGCCACCCGCGCAGCCGACGTCGAGAGGGATGTCACGGTGGTTGACATTGCGATCCACGTCCTTGGTGGAAGCCTTGTTGTTGCTATGATCCATGAATCAGGATAAACATGTCGATGACTTTATGAATGGGCCATTTCCGGGTTGTGTATGCGGGGTGGTGATGATGTGACATTGCGCCATCGCGGGTGTATTCCCTCGTTACGCGGCAGTGTGGGAGACTACATAAGGCGCAGTCTTGACTTTGTGACTTCGAGGAAACATTCTGCATCGGGTCACTGCAGCGTGTAATTAGCACGAATGCATCGTGGATCTTTAACCCTCTTTCACAGAAAACCACACCGGATAGAACGAAGAGCCCATGTCGGTCTAGGAGAAGCCATCGTCTATCGTGACCGCACCGAGTTGTACGTAATGCTGCGTGTTCATCTCACGTAAAAATAACGTGCGAGTGAGATATTCGGAAATGTCATAGGCCAAAACAGCCATGTCAAAACGCCATCGTCGAACCAGAGGGCCATCTCCTACAATCCTACAAGACAAAAGCATACGGCTTATCGAAGCACTCTCCCCAACCTACCTTCCCCGATGCCCAAAATTCCTCAAACACCCTCTTCGCCTCCAGCATCAGCGGCGTCGCAAGGTCATCCGCAAGCCCAGTGAGCCGCTTCCCCACAAACGACCGAGCCGTGCTCGTCTCTTTCGCCGCCTCCACGCCCGCGACGATGAGCGGCCACAGACTGCCCATCCGCACGCCCCGCATCGCGTCGGCCTGCCTTAGGACAGCGAAGAGGGTGCTAGAATGTACGGCGCGTAAGACTTCGAGATACTGGAAGGAGGAACGGGGGAAGTGCTGCTCGAGGGTGGCCGTGCAGTAGAGTATGGCCGCGGAGTGGTGAGCCCGTGCGATCAGGAGCCACTCCTTGTGAGACGATGTCTTGGTAGCCGCCCATCCCTCGGGGGAGAAAGCCTTGAGCTTGGCGAGTAGTTCTTCAGGGGAGGCATCCGCTTGCCAGAGGGATCTGCCGAGAAGCTTGGAACGGAGGTGGTTTATGCGCATGATGGCGACGAGAATGTCCGCGGGACACAGAAAGGTCGGGTACGGCGACTCCTCCCAGACCTCGTACACAAAATCAAGCATGCCCTCCAGTTCGTCGCTCGATAGGGTAGATGTAGAAGGCGGGCTAGTGGTGCTCCCAGTGACCTGAATCCTATTTTCGACGTGAGAGCGTATTAGTGGACGGTTTAAGCATTTAGTAGTAGGATAAAGGGCAGGCAGGACGCTTGCATACATGACAAAGAGGACCATTGTGAGCCTCATCTGTTCTACGATGCGACATATGTGCGTGAGACCTCCGGCGCGGGATACCATGCCCATCATGGCATCCATATGGTACTTCCACGCCGACGCATTCGACTGCTGGAGCTGCACCGGGGACAATCAGCCCTCCCCGACGTCCTCAAGCGCTCAGGGGTGCCAACAGAGCTCCCACGTACCTCGGCAAAGACAAACATGATGGCACTAGCCATCAACGTAAACACATTCGTTGCCCCGCCCCGAATGTCGCTATCCATTGCCGAAATGGCCAGCCCACGGTGGTGGTAGTACTTTGACCGCATCTCCAGCACGGCCCTGTCCCTGCTCCCGGAGTTGGCGCCCACGCGGTACATCCTGTGTCGCAGCGCGACGGACACGAGTATGTGGTTCATGGCGGGCGGGATGAGGGCTACCGTCTCGAGGGGGAGAGGCTGGACAAAGGCTGTTGGGGAGAGCTGGTGCTGGATGTACTCTGGGAAAACTTGGGAGTTGTCTGCCGTGATATTCTGTATCAGCCTTTGCCAAGATGAGGTGCAGCGCAAGTGGTGTTGGCCCCGGGGGGTTGGGGCGAACGTACAGTAGCAGGTCGCTTCCAAGATGTCTGTCGTCTCCTCAAAACGGAATTCCGCGCGGGAGATTCCCCGCGGTAGGCCCCAGGCTAGACGTACACTTGGTTGGTGGACAAGCTCCGGATCTTGCACCTTGGCGCCCCCGCCATTCTCCAACGGCACTAGGGCCGACGGTCCTCCGTTTGGAGACGCCGAGGAATAATTGCAGGGGCTCCGCGCCGTATCCGAGGTAGAGGTTCGGCGTGTGGTCTCGATGCTTCCTGAGGCCGTCTTCCGCTTCGTCTTCCTCCGGACACGGGTCGTGACCATGCCCGGGGCAAGCCACCTCAGCGGCTTCACGTTGGAGTATCCGGGACACACTATCCCTGCCGCCTGGCACTTGGCGCAAGTCGGGCGGTCTGCGTCGCAGACGAGGCGCCTTCGGGAACATTCCCAGCATGACGTCTGGTTTGTGGAGGGGGTGGGGCTGGGGCTGTCGGTGGAGGGAGTGCTTGCCGTGGGTTCTTCTTGGCTTTCCATCTGTGCCGTGTTCTCCTCCTGCAAAGGCTAACCAGAATCACTAGTTAGGCAGGTCAGGTCGACAGAGAGTCGCAAGGGAGACAGTCTAACGATTTCACCCGCCGTCAACGCACGGTCGAAAATCATCTGGGGCCATTTTAAGTAAGAGTCGGTCACTTCTCCGCGTTCGCCGATCAATGCGCAGCGAGGGTTCCACCGCAGGTCTTGGCCATGTTTCTTTCCTAAACGGGCTTAGTCTCGGTGGCCCCGGTTGCGCCCTGTCGAGTGAGGTGGGCTCTCACTTCTCTGCTACATAAGCTAACTCGCTGAGGCGGAGACAGCCAATTAGCGGAGAGAGGCCCTACCCCCCACCCGTAAGTGGCTCAGCTCTATGGCTCTATGAAGGCAGCAGCAGCCAGGTCCTTAGCAGATGGCGACACGGTGCTACGTGTAACGCTGAGCATGGGGGCGCACGTGTTGTTCTTGCCCACTGCTTCAACGGTATCACCGATACCATAGGAATCAAGCTACGTCGTTTCACACGACTGTGTCAGAGGGTTCCTGCCCACGATTCTTGGCTGGATGTCGTTAAGGAAAACACAGGAGGCCGTAAGGGTAAGCCCGGCGAGAGCCATCCTGCGGTGATTAGTGTCCTTGGGGTTCTCTACACTATATACGTCTTGTCTAGTCTCTCATGCTGTTCAAAGACGAGGTTATACCATCTACCGTGGGCGAATCAGCCCTACCGCTAGAGCCAGCCTTGGAAAAAGCTCCGACTTGGCCCTGGCAATATACCCGTGGAGGGCTCATAAAGACCGGGCTTCGATCAGGGCTCTGGAGCATGAGTGGGTATGAGTAAGACTGACGCCCGCGCAGGATTGGTCTGGCTGTGCCGCGATCTCAAATTGGGTGGTGGGGAGCTCCGGAGCGGAGCGGCTGGCTTTTCCCTTTTCGGTTAAGCGGGGCTGAGGACGGGCTGGCAGACGAGTTCGGTACGGAGGACCAGCTACTTCCCTTTTGGGAAGTTCCATGTATCATCGAAGTGGCTGTATACAGACCCTCGCCGTTCGATATGATATAAATGGTGGCACAATCCGCTACCCCGATCTAGCCAAGCATTCGATCAAGGCAGCAATCAGTCGCATATACATTTGTCCATATCCTTCAACTAAACACGAAGGCAATCTCTTCTCCCATCTCGCTACTGCAAGGACCTCCCTAGTCGCAAATTCTCACGATGCCGGACGGGCAACCGGGTACGTCCAACCTTGAACAACACTGACGCTAGAGCCCCCACTGACATTGTCAACCAGTCGAGGAGAGCCTCTACTTCTATGCCCCCAATAAACCAGCGGCCATCTTCTTCACCATCGCATTTTTCGTTTCGGGCGCGCTCCACCTTTGGCAGACATTGTAAGCGACGAGAGCCCCTCCTCAGGACGAAACTAAAAATGACACAATGGCTAACGTACGAACTGCAGTCACTACAAGTCATGGAGGGTGACGGGATACTTCCCTTTTTGCGCCGCGCTGTTCACTGCTGGTTTCGCGGCGAGGGTCTACGGCTCGTTTAGCTATGACGATATCCCCTCTTACATCGCAAGCACGATCCTCATCTACTCGTCGCCGTACGTATCACCCCCACCCCACGACGTTAACAAGTTGCACAGCAAACCTGGCGCTGACCACTCCGCGCAGGCCAATCCTCGAACTCGCAAACTACCACATCCTCGGGCGGATAATGTACTACGTCCCCTACTGCGCGCCGCTCCACCCCGGCCGCGTCCTTACGACCTTTGGCTCCCTCTCGTTCCTGGTGGAGGTCCTCAACGCCCTCGGCATCGCCTGGCTCGCGCGTCCGGACGTCGACGAGGAGATCACGCGCGTGGGAGACATCCTAACCAAGGCGTCGCTTATCCTCCAGCTCTGCGTCATCTCGCTGTTCTGTGTGCTTGCGGCGCTATTCCAGCGCAGGTGTAACCGCGCGGGAGTGGGCGGTCGCCAGGCGGTGTGCAGGCCGCTCCTGACGCTTTATGTCTCCATGGCACTGATCTTCGTCCGCACCATTTACCGCGTTGTGGAGCACTTTGGCAGCTCAGTCCTCCATCGTACCAGCAGCGGCCCCGACGCCATGGAGCTGAGCCCTATCCTCCGATATGAGTGGTTCTTTTACGTTTTTGAGGCGACGCTCATGATTATCAATACGTACCTGTGGAACGGACTCCACCCCATGCGCTCCCTCCCTACTAACTACCATGTCTATCTCTCAAAGGATGGGCACACGGAGGTTGAGGGTCCTGGCTGGACTGACAACAGGCCATTTATCATGACGTGGATTGACCCACTTGGACTGATGAAGAAGGGAGATGATAAGGAGGTGCCGTTCTGGGAGGCGGAGGAGAGCGGGAGTGGTCAAAAACCCATGAGCTCTGTTTGATTCTCATTTCGGTGTTCGGGGGGGGGGGGGGGGGGGGGGGGGTGGTGGGTGGAAAACAATGATGGTTTGATTTTAGGGTTTGTTTT
>JAMFQS010000069.1:0-37863 GCA_025503055.1 Sordariomycetes sp. B11D1 | reverse complement strand
CCGCCCGCCCCCCCCCCCCCCCCCCCCCCCCCCCCCCCCGCCCCCCCCCCCCCCCCCCCCCCCCCCCCCCCCCCCCCCCCCCCCCCCCCCCCGTTCGGTGGATACCTCTGCTGCTTCGATGATAGCTCTTGTTTGGCGTTTCACTTATTGTGCCTATAGACTGATTAATATTTGATGATATGATGTTAGGGCAGGGCTTGGCTTGATACACTTTTCTTCTAGTTCGTCTACAGGTCTACACGGCTGCTTGTTGCGGCTCGTTCATTTTCTTGCGAGTCGACATTTCCGAACACTCCCAGTCGCGTAAGCAGAGGTAGGAGACGGAGACGCGGGGACAAGCACTATTTGAATATTAATAGTACAACCGCAAATCATGGCGTGGAATCAATGGCCGCATTTGCTCGACTTTTGGATAGCAGCCCACATTGTACAGCATTCCCTCAACCGCAAACCTCACAAGCCGCCTACGCGAACTCCACGTAGCCCACGTTCGCAGCCTCTTCAAAAAGCGACTTTAGCTCTCGACCCTCTGCAGTCCCGGGGTCGTCGTTTGCCATGGGCTCGTCTTCGTCCTCGTCGTCTTTCCAGGCCCATATATCCACGTTGGCGGGGCGCAGCCCATGAATCTCGGTGCAAGAATAGCAGAGTCTCAGTCCAGGATGCCATTGATGATGGAGCCATTGCGAGACAGCGTATTAATCACGGTATTGCGCAGAGCAGGTCCAGGTGCGCGACGGAGTATTGTTTGTCGGACAGCCACCCGCCCGCATCCAACACCGATATCATCTTGCAGAAGCTGTCACAGATTTTAGCGGCTACCATTCCGCTTGGGAGACGCTCTAGTTCCTCGGCCTGGCGGGCTTGGAATATCCCCATAAGCAAGTAGTGGGTAGGCTCCGATTGCTCACCATGGCTGTGATGCCTCGCGAGACTCGCATGCTTGGATAGAAACGGCGAAACAAAAACCGGCGCACCTTTGTCTCCTAGGTCAGGAGGCAGAGCTGGCTTTCCGGCAACGCTGCTCCGCACAGATAGCATCTGGTTGAATACGGCGCCGAACTCCGTCGCGATCTTGCGCCGTTGCTCGTCACTCAGGTTCGTCAAGGACGATGACAAGTAGTTCCGTCGATGCGAGTCGGGGCGATATAAGGGGATCCAAGCGGATTGTTATGACTCCTACGGAATGCGACGACCTACGGAGCCGGGATGTTCGTCTTCTGATGGATGAAGTGCAAGACCGCGGCGTCGTCCCCGACTCGCGCGCTTTCGAACTTTTAAGTCAGCACAATATATCTTTCTGTCCTCACAGAACTGTCGCGCGGATACCGACTAATGGCGATTACCCGATTGAAGCCCCCTCCATGCATGTGCTCAATGGAGACGTCCCCAACATCCGCACCAGGCCAAATGGCGGCGCGCAGCACAAGCTCGAAGACGCGGTTTTGGAATGTAACGAAGGGATGGTGGTCGTATATCACCGTAGATGTGTCAGAGTCCCCGTTTTAGGACGCACTTGATGTGGAAGGGGACGACACTTGAAGGTACGGGGACGTGAATGGGGAAGATCAGTGGGGCAGGAGATGTTGGCCTCGTCTGTGCCGCACTCACTCACTGCGCATGCTGTCACCGTGGCTGCTACCAATCAGGCGGCAGAGGATGAAACGACTTAAGCCACCCGACCTGCCTATCGACCACTATCACGAGACCGCGAGTGGACGAGTATTAATAATCTTACACCGAGATATTTAGAGCCCGCCACTGCTGCTGTGATGCCTGATAATTATTACGTCAGCTTATAATATTGCATGGTTGCAGTATGAGACCCCTCCATGTATGTAGGGGAATCTCCATCCAGTCGCACCTTTGACACCACCAGACCCCAAAAAAAAACCCTGAAAGGGGTCGTGTTGGGTCTTGTCCGACGCGAAAAGTACGGTCGGCCTATCTACCTGCCCCTCTTCCCCCCGCTTTGACCCACAAATACCATCCCAATGTAGTATTAGCGTCAAAACTAGCCAACGTCATGCACGATCTACTGCAAGTCGCTGACAGGCAAATGACGGACTTCGGACTTCGGACTTTGATCACAGAGTGACGAGATGTCACCCATGCGGTCATGTCTACAAGTACAAAGATAAAAGAACACGACGGACTTAGGAATTTACGTCGGAGGAGACAAACACCGCGTAGCCATCTATAAGAATGGGTTCTACCAGGGCTCAAGCAACTCCAAAGACCGTCAACTTTCATCTACATTGATCGTAACAAAGTCTCGACTAGGGAAACCCAACCATGCCGACCTTTATCCCACCGCCCAAGTCCCTCCTTATCCGACACCGCCAGCTTGCCCCTAATGCAAGCGTGCGCGTGTCGCCACTATGCCTCGGCGCCATGACCTTCGGGTCCAAACAACAAGCGCGGTACGGCGAGATCACCAAGAAAGACGCCTTCGATGTCATGGACGTGTTCTATGCGGCCGGTGGCAACTTCATCGATACGGCGTCGGCATACCAAAACGGGGAGTCGGAGGAGTGGATCGGCGAGTGGATGGCTGCCCGCGGCAACCGCGATGAAATGGTCATCGCCACAAAGTACACGACCCCGTACCAGGCGGCGCACAAGGACAAGATCCAGTCCAACTTTGTCGGCAACGGCACCAAGAGCATGAAGTTGTCCCTCGAGGCGTCCTTGAAGAAGCTCAAAACGGATTACATTGACGTATTCTACGTCCACTGGTGGGATTATACGACGTCGATCCCTGAGCTGATGCATAGCCTCAACGACCTCGTCGTCGCTGGCAAGGTCCTCTATCTCGGTATCAGCGACACGCCCGCCTGGATTGTGGCGTCCGCGAACCAGTACGCGCGCTGCCACGGACTGCGCCCTTTCGTCGTCTACCAGGGCATGTGGAACGCGGCGATGCGCGACTTTGAGCGTGACATCATCCCGATGTGCCGGGCGGAGGGCATGGGCCTCGCGCCATACGGTGTGCTCAACCAGGGCCGGTTTCAGACCGCCAAGGGCTTCGAGGAGCGAGACAGGAATAACACAGGCCGCAAGTTCATCCCCACCGCGTCACGAGATCGGGAGGTGTCGGCGGTGTTGGAGAAGGTCGCCGAGCGGAAGGGGTGCGAGTTGCTGCACGTCGCCCTGGCCTACTGTATGCAGAAGGCTCCGTATGTTTTCCCGATTGTCGGAGCCCGCAAACTTGAGCACATCCAGGGGTCCATCGATGGTCTGAGAGCACGATTGACGGAGGAGGAGATACACGAGATCGATGGGGCCTATCCATTCGACCACGGATTCCCACATACCTTCTTGAGCGGTACGCTTTTTAGCGGGTCGGATACGACGGAACACCGGCCCGCACAGGAGCCTGGCGACGTCTACCTGACCAAGTCGGCAGCGGTATTTGATTGGGTTGAGCAGCCCCGTGCTATCAGAATGCCGGAGGACGCAGGAAGTTGATTGAGCTGCCTATGATATTCACCCGGCCTGTATCCTAAGCTGGCGTTGGAAGTTTCGCACATGTATAGCATCCAGGGAGGAATGACGAGGGCCATCATACTATCGATAGCAGAGAGGCTCGAATACAACCAAGTTCAAACGAATCTGGAGTTCTAATATTGACGTGTTACACGCTGGTCTTTATAAGGTTTGTTTAGGAAATTAAAAAAAAAAAAAGCCCATGCATCTAGTTAAGGCCTAGTGACCAGCGAATGGGGCTTTTATTGTGATTCGTCTATGTATGATGTCCTCTCTTCGTTCTTTGGGCGTAGACCAAGAAGAACAGGGGAGGAACCCCACCCAATAGGTGGTAAGACAAAAAAGGACAAAAATGAAGGGCCGAACGTGGATCGAACACGTGACCTAAGGATATCTTGCGGATAAGCTGCAATCCTTCGCTCTACCACTGAGCTATCGACCCACTGCTGGGTTATTAACCAGGCCGCTTAGTACGCCTCTTAATCAACAAGCAGGTGAGGATCCTATTGCCCACCACAGCGCTCTATAGAGCTTGCAGTATCGTATCTTCTCTCACCCTCCATAATACCCTAGGCAGGTAGTTACATAAGGGGTATGCAGCAACTTCTGCTGTCTTCAGGTGCAAAACGCGGACTCATGAACCATAACACGGCTACGTACCAAGTGAAGAGGTGCAGCCAGGAAGACAGGGAAACCAATAGAACTTGACGCGGTCTTATCAACCGGCACATGCGAGTCATGGGACCACTGATATGCGAAGGACACCGACGTTCAACTCCAACTAACCATAACCCTACGTTGCGCCATCTGACTTCTGACTGTCATCTGAGTCGAGAAACCGGTCGCGGCACCAGCCTCAACCTCAATCAAGACTCGATTCGAAGTTCGACCCTGTGGGGCCCAATCCTACCGCCCGCTTACACGGCGCCTACTGCGCGTCATCCATACCTCGCCTCGTACTACTAGCCGGAGGCTAGTATCCTCATGCTTATACGTAATTGATAATTCTTTCCTACGATAGACCAGGTTGACGTGAGAAGCGGCGATCTGGACGGGTTTACGGGGTCAGCTGTCCATCGGGGCTGCGATGCGCTCGTCCCCGCGTTATACCATCTGCATCGCGTTTGACGTGATCGGAGTCGCTCCACCCGCCAACCAACAGCGCCGAAAAACGCCAGGGCCCGCCCGGCCGGATATGGTATGGGTTCCGCGATTGCCTGTGGAGGACTTGATCATATCCTCTCCGATACCTAGCTCGCATGTGCCTTGCCTCCAAAATCCTGTATGACGGTACCTCAGGACTATGGACGAGGCATAAAACTCCGCCAGGTGACACCATCTCCGAGCTGTGAACATGTCGAGGTTGGAGTCGGCATACCGTTCCGTCTTGGATACGACACTGCACCGGGTGTTCTCCACGCCGCCGAGCACGCCTTCGGTCCCCAATTGATTTGTCGTCGGACCCATGCTGTCTGACGGGTCGGGTGTCGGACCCGTAGCGTCATCGGAGCGGCCATGTCCGTACCCCCACGGTCAGTCCTGTCTTGTATCTACCTTTCTGGGACACTACAGCTCTCATTTCAGTGCTCCATGTCCAGTGATCTGCAGGGCAGGTTGTTTACAGAGTAGAGGGCTCGTCAGAGACGCCGATTTCGTGATCAAGACTTGCAGCATGCGCGATGCATCCATGCCGATTGCACCATTGATGCACGCGTAGAATAATCCCAACGTTCCATGATCGGAGTTTTACCTTTCTTTTTTCTTTGCCATGCCCCCCCGGCAATGTACTTGACCTATAAAGATCTTCGATTAGTCTGGCGCCAGGCATTTTGTGAACTATGCTCAGCTAAACTACCTACAAAGACGCCAGGATGCCCAAGACACCGAGTACCTCGAGCGGCTCAAGCCAGCTCGATACGCAGTCCGACTCGGACGGCAAGGGTGCTGCCCTCCAGTCAACCACAACTCCCGGTGAAACCAAGGGCGCCCTTAACTCCGGGGATGGCGGTGTGTGGGCTGCGGGCGCCTCTACGCGCCACTACGAGCCTATCCCCGAATATGAGGGCCGGCACCGGTGGGATCCCAGCGCGGAGTGGACAGAAAGGGAGGAAAAACAGCTCGTCAGAAGAGTATGTCCCGGACTCGTGCCGCACACCACTGGCGTCCTCTAACATACTACACAGCTCGACTACAAAATCTGCTCCTGGGTCTGCCTAATGTTTTTCGCTCTCCAGCTCGACCGCGGCAACATCAACCAGGCCCTCTCGGACAACATGCTCGACAACCTCGGCCTCTCTACAAACGAGTACAACTACGGCATGACAATCTTCTACCTCTGCTTCCTGTGTGCCGAGCTCCCCTCGCAGATGATCTCCAAGAAGCTCGGGCCCGACGTGTGGATCCCGATCCAGATGGTCTCGTGGAGCACCGTTGCGGCGCTGCAGTGCTTTATCCACGAGCGGAATGGCTTCTATGTCACGAGAGCCTTGTTGGGCCTCATTGAGGGGGGCTTCATCCCCGATGCGATTCTTTATCTGTCGTACTTTTACAAGAGTAAGGAGTTGCCGTTGCGGCTCAGCTACTTTTACACGTCGTCGTACGCTACACAGATCATCGCGGCCTTCCTTGCCTTTGGCATCCTCCGCATGAGGGGCGTTGCCGGATGGGAGGGCTGGAGATGGCTCTATCTCCTCGAGGGAATTGTGACTGGGCTTATCGGCGTCTTCTCGTGGTTCTACCTACCCCCGAGTCCGACCCAGACGGCGAGTCGGTTCCGGGGCAAGGACGGCTGGTTCAGCGAGCGAGAAGAGGTCATCATGGTCAATCGGATCCTGAGGGATGACCCTGCCAAGGCATGAACACCCCCGAACTCCACATTGCAGCCTCATGCACCCAATATTAACATTGTTCCAGGGCGGAATGCATAATCGCCAAGGTCTGACCCTCAAGCTCCTCTGGCGCGCCCTCTGCGACTACGACCTCTGGCCCATCTACCTCATCGGCTTTACACTCCTCATCCCCATTAAGCCCATCATGAATTATCTGACCCTCACACTCCGCGAGCTCGATTTCGACACGTTCCAAACGAACCTGCTCACCATCCCGGCCTTTGCGATATTCATCGTCCAGCTCATTTTCTGGTCTTGGGTCTCGGAGAAGATTAACAATCGGTTCTTGGTTGTGCTATTCTACTCGTTCTGGCTGCTGCCGCTTTTTGTGGCGCTGTCGGTGCTGCCGGCGGACGCGAATCGTTGGGGGAAGTATGCGGTGACGATTCTTATTATCGGGTATCCTTACGTTCATTCCATCCTCGGTGAGTCGACATCCGTCATATCTGAATAGAAGACCAGCGATTACTGACTTGGGATGGCGTCTAGTTGGCCTAACATCCCGGAACGCCGGCTCTGTGCGCACGAGGACCGTTGGGAGCGCCGTGTATAACATGTAAGTATCAATCCTCCGTCACCTCTGTATAGGAGAGCAGGGGGTGACTTACTATGTAACAGGACCGTCCAAGCCAGTAACATCATTGGCTCGAACATATACCGGAAAGACGACGCCCCAGTCTACCGCAGGGGGAACAGAGTTATCCTGGGCATCATCGCCTGGAACGCCGTGGCTGCCGTCCTCATCAAAGTATACTACATGCGGCGGAACAAGCGGCGCGACGAGATTTGGGGGGCTATGAGCCAAGAGGAGAAGGACGAGTATCTTGCCACGACAAAGGACGAGGGGAGCAAGAGGCTGGACTTCCGGTTTGCGCACTAGTTCCAAATGATGAGCCCGACTCAATAGTATGCGTCATATTTTCAAAGGAGTAGCATTAGTAGCGTTAGAAGGGTGTTGCCCGAACTTGCTCAAGACGGATAAGAGACGCGGGTGCTTCCAGTTGTGAAGAAAATGCTACGACCCTGGTATATACGTGAATGCCAACACCCTGGTGGGAACAAACAAGGCCACACTGAAACCATACACCTTATACTAGTGACGCTCTCCTTTCATATATTCCCATGACGTCTTGTCGCAGTAAATGGGTCATAGCCACAAGTTATACATCCGTTCGGCGAGCGGGTCCAGTTCCCCGACCTTGTCGAGAATGCTGTAAGCGAAAGGTTTGAAACCCCGCAACTCTGGCAGACGGTCATCGTCAACATTGCAGTTCGTCAGTGAGTCGCGGATCTCCTCCCCTGCCGCACATTAGCGTTGGACTCCACGCGAAAAGAGAAAGGCGCTCGTCGCTTACTGGTGAACATCTCCACGATCCTGTCGACGATCTGTGAGTCCTTGGCCCGACGAGGTAGCAGCGTGAGGAGCATCAGCGCCACCGGCGGGGCGAACCAGTCGCCGAAGCAGGCTGAGGCCATGATAATGGCCTTTCGAACTATTCTCCGGTCGGTTGCCGGGAGGATCAGAGGGAAACCAACATTTGTAAAGTGGTTGCGGAGAGCCAGGACCGGCTTGGCCCATCTGCTCCATCTAGTCTCATTCCCGAGTTCGGGATGCAGGTCAAAAAGGCCGAGGATTACAAGCATGTCCATCGGCGCCTCCGCACACCTTTTCCCCAGCGTCAAATCTCCCTGGCTGAGGTACTCGCCAAAGTAATACATACTCCCGTCCTCCCTGGGCCGCTCCCGGAGCGGGAGGAACTTGCAGAGCTGCTCATCCTCGTCTAAATTTGAGGCAATGGCCCTCATGATCTCCATGTCCTTGACAAAGGTTCCTGGAGGGAACCCCTGTGTGTCAAGAACCATGAGCTGAATGTCCAACAGATCTGATGTGGGATTTGCGCCCTTGTGCCTATAGAACGCATACTGCAAGGCGAATAGTAGGGAGGACGTCCAGCTGGTCAAGTTGCACGTCCCCTCGTGACCGCGTACCCACTTGAGATGTTCCCATAAGAGATGTCCAGCCTTCCGAGGTGATTCCTTGAAGATATCCTTGCTTGCATTTGGGTCGTTGGCTTTCGAAGCGGGCGAAATGACGTACGATGCTGTTGTGGTGCCATCGGTGACGGGGGTGTGGATGCGGAAGAGGTAGCGTGGGATGTCATTCTTGATGAATTTGGGCATAAATTTCAGTTGCGCGGGGCTCGGCTCGAACGACATCGGAGCCCTAAGCTCTGGATGTTGCGCCATGTTGGGACAGACTGATTTAAACGAGGTCAAGGTATTGAGACTGACCAAGACTAGTAGTGCCTTGAAATCTCCCGTCCGTGGGTAACAATGGACTTCAGAGCTTTAGATACCTCCTCAAACATCTCAGGCCGGCTCGCTTCCCAATTGCACAGGTGCGCAGTCATGACCGAGGGGCTGTAAGACTGTGTAACCTCATCCACTCCCTTGTTGCAACACCGAGGATTGGTTTGGGCGCGCGGCACGACAAGGCCCGCAGATGCTTGGCCCCACCCATGCGAAGCCTTCCACTCAGATGTCCGTCCTTATGAACTTCAATCTCGGTTACTACCTTTCCCCCTCTTCTTGAACGCCCTCCTCAGCTCACATTCACCCGTCTTCTTCCCTCCCGCCTTACATTCCTGGCACAGCCTACCGTGCGTAACCAATAATACATGCAGCCCATACTTCTCCTCATCCGGGATCATGGCGTCCAGATGCGCGTGCGTCTCGTCCCTCGAGGCCTTCTCGGGCCGCCATCCGAGGAATCCCGTGATCCGCCAGACGTGGGTGTCGACGGCGAATGTTTCCCTGCGAAGACAAAAGAGAAGAACGCAGCTCGCGGTTTTGGGACCCACTCCCTTTAACCCAATGAGTTCCTGCATGGCCTCCTCGTTGCTCGCATCAAAGAGGTGGTCGAGCGAGTACCGCCCGTACTTCTCTTTCGCCTGCGACAGGATGTTCATGATGACCTTGCTCTTTGTAGCACTCAGCCCCCCGCACCTAATTGCCTTTTCCAACTTGGCGGTCCCTCCCGCGGCAATGGCCTCCCAGTTATCGCTACCGCCGTACGTCTCATCCATACTCCGCTTCGCGCGCGTCGAGTTGGCGTCGCTGGTGTTTTGGCTTAGGACAGTACGCACGAGGGCATCCAGGACGGATGCTGAGTCGCCGCACCCTGCGTGCGAGGTAGGCGCGGCGACTTCCTGCGGCCGAAGCCGAGAACCGTGCAGCGAGGCGAGGATACGGTGCGCCAGGCGTGCCTCGTCTGGCGTGGGGTGCGGGAAATCCGGGAAGGGTGACTTTGAGGCGTTTTGCGCGTATAACTTGAGCTTCTTGTCTCGAAGAGCGTCCGGGAGAGGGATAGAAACTGTCGGTGCTATAGTCTTTGCTAGGCCATCGTCGAAAGGTTCCGACTTCATGGGCGTGGATGCTTCTGGCGAGGGGCTCCTCTCAGGTTCGGTCTTGACCCGTTTCGAAGGTGGTTGCGGACCAGTCTTCCCACGCTTTACCGGGCTGGAAACCGGCTCTTGTTTGATTGACGCTGCGACCCCGTTGCTACCGGCTGCGGGAGCAGCGGCGGCAGCAGCAGTGTGCCGAGTACTAGAACGGGTAACGCGCGTCATGGTCGCCCAGAAAAAGCCACTCGATCCTCAAGAGACAGGAAGGGCGTTGAGCACTCCGTCTCATAGAGCAACCAAGTTTTCCGAACTCTCATAAATAAACGCGGGAAAATCCCTAGGAGTGTGTGGCGTTGCGAAGAAGGGTGGCGCGTAGAATATAGGGGCTTAACATGTCCATGCGACGATATAGAACGCTGTCCAGTAGGAAGCTTACCGTGGGATTATGACGTGATACTTCTGTTGCTGGGAGCTAACGCTCATCAGCCGCGCAGCTGTTTTCAGCTGCTTCCAGCCGCTCAGGTGTACTTGACTGCCTGTTTCGAGGGACCAGGCAATGGTAACTGGACGAAGTAGCGTTCCGAAGCATACCTGTCGGCAGCCTCCGATCAGATTCAAAACTAGGTCAATGTGGGCTGTTACCTGTCGGCGTTGATCTGCTCCGCGACTAAGAACCGGAGGGTGTAATCTTCAATCTTGCGAGCGTTCTCGGCCTCGATGTCCAAGAGCTCCCTAACCTATTTGGGAGAACCCGTGTCAGAATCGCAATTCGAGAAAGTAGCAAGGTCTGAGGGGATGCCATACCCTGTCCACCTTACCAGGCACGGGAGTAAAGACGGCAACGGTGTTGGTCGGTGCCACGGTGACGCTGATCCAGGGTCAGCTTAATGGTTCAGCTAGGCTTTGCGGAAATTCGGGATACAACTTTCTTCTCCTCGGGATGGTTGATACAACGATAGCTGGATATATAGCCGTCGATATATAATATGCAGAAGGCGTTAGTCTCACTATACCTCACTTTGCCGTTAGATCCAATCGGCGTGATGTCGAAGTGGGCTTGGCGACGTTGTTTGTCAGC
Organism: Sordariomycetes sp. B11D1; assembly: GCA_025503055.1. Lineage (NCBI taxonomy): Eukaryota > Fungi > Ascomycota > Sordariomycetes > Sordariomycetes sp. B11D1. The sequence continues at coordinate 27,007 of JAMFQS010000069.1, read as the reverse complement.
TGACGGCCCGTGTGGTGAGCTCTGCGAGACGGCTTCGGTGACGTAGCTTCGGTGAGCCGGGCGACACCGAAAAGTCAACACCGACTTATATCCGGGATGGATATCTCTCCTTTGCCACGACAAATCTAAAAATTGCTAAGTACTTATGTATTGAACCTACAGCTCCTAATTCATTGAACGCCTCATTGGATAATACAAAATGAGCGCCCCATCCACTCGTGCCCCAGGCTCTAGACTGTGTAAACTAACTGTAGATCCCATGTTCGAGTGGTGTTCGAGTACCCTGGGTGGTGCTGGATGACGGAATGACTGCTGAAACATCGCGACGACAGAATCGAGACTAGGGACACATGAGGGGTATCCTAGGATCTAGTTGATTTGTAATATGGAGCTGGATTGTAATGGGAAATCCCGGTTACTCCGAGCATGTCGCACATTCACAAGCTCCTCAGTACATGAAAGATTCCCGTTTATCACGGACCTCCATCCGAGAAGTATCCCCAAACATCCGTCAATATTGTTGTCGAGTGAAATTCCATACATAAGACGAATAGGCGTCGCTGATACACATTTTCCTTACAACACTACTTCATGTAAGGATATACAGAGAGTTATTGCGTTCGTGTTTTCCTTCAAGAAGCAAAATATCAGGTTATGATGGACGTCTTCCCATTCGACAATTGCCGTCTTGCTCTTGCTCTGAGCGCGCTAGACTCTGGGCCCGCGTCATCATCATATGTGACATACAGGATAAGATAATAGCCAGCCCACGGGGGACTACGCGGCCCAAATCATTGCCAGTCGTCCTCTTCCCTGTTAACCAATACCCTTTCATGAAGACGACCAGAGCACCGATTTCTACTTCCGAGCCTTCCATCGCCATGTCCTTCATAGTCACGATTCTCTATCCCAACAAGGATGAAATGACCTTCGACATGAAATACTACCGCGAAACCCACCTCCCTCTTGCGGAGGAGATGTGGAAGCCAATGGGCATGTTGATGTGGAAGCTAATCGATGTGGGTCCCAGACCCGACGGGCAAAAGCAGCAGTATAGGTTCATTTGCGTCCTGACTTTCAGGAATCGCGAGAGCTGGACGGCGGCTGCTACGATGCCGGGTGTGGCGGAGCTGATGGAAGATGTTCCGCATTCATGTAACTACGAGCCGACTTTTATCGGAGGGCAGTTGATTGGCAGCGAATAACTCTTGGGGGAGGGCGTGGGATGATGGACGGGAGTGCCGGCCATCTGGGTTGGTGATCGCGATGTGTTTCCGGTATCTAGTTGGTAGTGGAAAAGCAACATGAATTCCGTTCCTTCCGTCGGCATTGGATGGTTTTCAATAGCTAGATATCCCACTTGTATCCTTCCTGAGTATATGGTATATGAGCAACACGCTAACAGACAGGCCGACAGTGAATGGCAATCCCAATCTGGACCATTGTCAGCCCGGCCCTTAGCTCCGATGTAATGCCTCCCGATCAGAGTTAAATTCAGTACCACCTTCTGTGAGCTGGTCCGCGTTTACCAGCCCGCTGATCAGACTGCCCGAGGCAGCGAGGCTTCCCGGGACTTGGATGAAGATGGCGGGGTGCATGAACGATCTAGCGATTCTGTGCTCCAATCTAAGATACAAATTCGCTAGGACTCCGGCGGTAACAGCCCCTAACGCCTTTGAAAGAGAGGGTACGGTTGCAAAGCTGTTTTCAGAAAAGTGGTCTACTGCCCAGCCGGCTAGGGATATGGCTAACGTTCCGGGCATCTTGCTCCACCGACCCTTGTCGACGGTGATGCAGCAGACCGTAAACGGCAAGACGAAGGCAATCTGCCACCAGACTGGATAGGTCGTCGCGCACTGCGTAGCCGACGTAGCGGCGCCGTCCATCGCGCCGTAGATTGATATCCCGCTCGTGAAGCCAACAGCGAGGGAGAGAATAAAGACGACTCCGTAGACCATGCGCACTGCGCCGGATACCATGTTTTTCGACTGCAGCTCAAGCGCGCTATTGGTAATGACGAAGCAGGGGAGGATCATGATGATGGAAGCCTGCGAGATGGCGGAGAAGCAGAAGCTCTGGTTGTTGCATCAGCGGATCGAACCAAACGCCCGGTCGAGGAAGGAGGAGAGGATCGCGGCGGAGATCTCGAAGACGCAGCCGTAGAGCTGGATCGGGGGACGAGGACGAGCTCGGAGAAGCCGATCAGGGTGCCCGGGATGAACATTATGGAGAGGTCGACGGGATGGGCGTTGTAGGATATCGGGTCGATGAACGCGGAGGCTAGGCCGTATGATATTACTCGTGACCACAGTGGAAATTGCTTCAGCTGTTCCACAATTGTGTCGAGGCGCGTAGAGAACGCTTCGATACTGGCTCGCTTGTGAATGTCGTCCTTGTAGACGGTGTGTATGTCGTAGAGCTTGGCTAGATTGAGGGATTGCGAGCATTGGATGATCTGGAAGTCAATGGGTTCCTGGGGAAGGTTGTTGAAGGATATCATTATGCAGCCGGGCATGTAGAAGGACTGGGGTTGTAGATTGAGTGCGTGCCCCGTGTGGCAGATCTAATTTTCGAGGCGATGGGTAGGTGCACCACAGGCTATGAGGGCTCGGCATACTGTTGTGACGTATATCTGGCAGCTCGCAGCACTCGGGGCCTGGTGATTTCGTGAAGGGGTACCGTAGTCACCGGCGTTGTCACGTCCTGCTCCGTCTGTTGTTGACCCAGATACACCTCCACTTCGCGGGAGGTCCGTGGCCTCTGGCTGGCGCCCGAATTCGCTGCCATGACTGATTCTAAGCAGACTCACGGTGCTCACGTCCAAGTTGGCAGTACCCACTAGATTGACCAAAGGGATATTACATGTCGTACATGTCGGAACCATGTACGAAGGCGCCTCGTTGTCGTGATTACAGCCGTGAGATAGCGGGGATGCAGCGTGAGAGCGTCGTTTGTCGGACTGGGTTCCCTCGTCTGGCATTCTCCATGGCTTCCGAGACTCCTACTGAACTTGAGCTCCATTGAGATACGCAGGCCTCATCTAGTCGAATCTGAGCCTTAGACGCGATATCAGTAGTAGTGATATCCGCGCTGGTCAGGCCCATACATGTTTAATACGAGCTTCTTACGTGGATACTAGCAATGAACAGATACTTCAGTGGTAGTATATTCAAGATTGGTATCCGTGCATAACTAAGTATCCAAGATCGCGATGACGTTGCTAACCGAATTGCCTACTTGTCCGTCAATCCGGGTAGTAGTATCAAAGAGCTTCAACCAATGAGCCGAACTTTTCTAGAGCTTTTGAAACTAAATAGAGGTTTTTGTAGCGGTCCTGCTAGTATCGGATAGGCCAAATCTGGGTATATGGAGACTGTCGGCGAGATAAAGTCTCAAGTTACGTCGCTTTGTAAACCGCGACGTCGGTTTCCCGAGTGGATCTGAGTTCCTGCTCGCAGCCTGCATGCGGGCGTTCCGCACTTTTATAAACTCCGACTACAGCTTGACCTCTCTTAGTATCGACGCGGAAGCAAACGCCAGTCCGCAGAATCCGATCGAGACCAGATGCGACCACGTTAGGCCCAGCATGTACGACTCGAGGATTGCCGAATAGACGTCTCGACCGACCTTGTCAAGATAGTCAATGTCCGACACAGCTTTCTGCACAATCTACGCGGGGACTTCTGTCAGTTGTGGTTCTTGGACAGTCGTAGTACACAGAACACAGACCTCGTATCGCTTAGAAGCATCTAGTCCCAAGCCACCAAGCAGGATATCCAGCCTCCACCTCACCGTCTCCATAACAGTTGCACTAACGGCCGCAAGCCCAACAATCAGGCCCAGCTGCAGCATGAGGTACATGCCGGCCAGCGCCGGCGCCCGCTGTCTCTTGTTGATGCTCGCCTGGATGGAGGTGAAGACTGCCGTCTGCGCGATGCCCGTGCCAAAGCCGCTAGGGAAGATGTAGAGGGCTTCCGAGGGGTTGGTGTTGCCATGCCATGTGAGAAATAGGAGCCAGTAGGAGAGTGATGAGGCCAGAGTCCCAAAGAGGAGGACAGGCTTGTACCGGCCAGTCCTTGACAATGTTAGCAATGTGATCAATAGTTGTGATTTTATCCAGTAAGCGTGCGTACCTTTTAATGACGACCCCTGCGAATACAGCCCCGACCGCGTTTCCAAACACCGCTGGGAACAGATACCCCCCGGCTCGGGCGTTGGTCACCCTCTGGCTCACCTGGAAGTAGATCGGCACCGAGAACATGAGACCGAGCTGGGCCGCGCACTGGCATATCATGATCGCGTACGACGCGACGACGTTGCGCTGCTGCAGGAGTGAGAGGGGGAAGACTGGGTTCTTGGCCCATCTGGCCTCCGTGAGAAAGAAGAGACTGCCGAAGACTAGGAATGCTGTGAACAGGGACAGGATAACCGGATGAGACCAGGAGAATGACTTTCCACCGAGGTCAACAGGCAATAGGAACGACAGTATGGTCAACGAGAGAAGAGCCGCTCCAAGAGAGTCAATCCGAGAAAGCGAGCTCCCAGTGGGTGCTGTTTGCGTCTCAGTAGTATCCAGTGCTTGATTTTCTTGGTCTTCGACCGAGTCTTGTTTTGAGTGAACAGGGGGCCCACGCGGAAGGAGAGCCCAGCCGACCAGCGCCGCAACAAGGAATATGGGCGCCTGGCCGGCAAAGGACCACCGCCAGCCCACCGTGTCGGCCAGCCAGCCTCCTACCGGGCCCCCGAGGCTGCGGCCTGTTGTTGCGGCCAGGTTGAGGCCCGCTTGCCATGTCGCGATGTCCCGGAGGGGAACGAGGTCTATACACGAGTCAGTATATTCTGAATGGTTCATTTGCTCATCCACTGGAGGGATGCACCTGAGATTAAGAGGGCGGCCACTACGCTCAAGGCCGAGGAGCCGGCGCCGGATACGGCACGGCCGAGAATGACGTGCCACATGGACTGGCCGACGCCCACGAGTGCACTATGTGTGGTGTAAGTAGGCCCGATCCTGTCGTGGCTATGACCTGGGATGCGTGGGCGGGTGTAAGACTCAACATACCATCCTGCAGCAAAGAGTGTGTAAGATACCGTGAGGACTGGCCTCCGACCGAAAATATCGCTCAGCTGTCCCGACTACACGTGGTCGGAGAGACCTCCCCGTCAGCTCAGATATCTATCGAGAGTGGAAAGGAGGACGAGGGTTGGCGTACGATGTTCTGGAACGACGCCCCCGCGAGAGCAAAAGCAGTCATGAGCCAGCTCGAGGCCCCCAGGTTGCCAAACTCGGACGCAATGGTCGAGTGTGTCGCCAGCACGAGGGAGCCATCGGCGTTTGCGGTGAATACACCCAGGATCAGTATTCCAATGACCTTGAAGATTCGACCATTGCCCGTGTTGTCATTCGTGGCCTTAGGGGCGGTAGGTATCGTTTCTATAGTTGGGAAGCGACATTCGGGGTCCTCGAGGGGGTCCGAGTACCAGGGCATGAACCGGCCGGATGACGAACTGTCCAGGCTGGATATTGTTAGAGAGCTTTCGCTCGATGATGATCTTACGGACCGGGTCTGAGAGCGAGACGGGCGGAGGAGAGAGGTTTCTTCCGTAGGCTTTTGCACGCCATGCCGACCATTTTTCCCTTTTAGCGCTTCCATCGAGGTTGCAGTTGCGTAGCGCGAGTAAGCAAGGTGTGGTGTGGAATGGAATGATGGAAGAGGACTCCAGTGTCAAGACGTATCGCGTTGGGACTAACGACTCGTGACGAGAGGACAGCCACAGCCTCTCCTTTGCCAAGGATACGAGTTGTAATCAAGTACTAGAGGACATACTGGGTGTGTCAGATGCGAAATCCGCAATCGGAGGCGGAGGGTCAACCCCGGCCGGAGTGGATGCTTGACCTGTCTCCGTGTAACCTCACTTCTGCTCGGTGCTACTTTCAAAAAGAGGAGAATGTGAGTAGTGACCAATAAGGAGATGCGCACTCTGCAGCAACCATTCATGCCGAGATAATGGACCATGCGGGTTTTCGCGTGGGTTCGGGAGTGGTTCTGGTCCCGCCGGTGGCGCGATATGGCGACATCAGGGGGGCCCACTCAACGTTGGGACAACCAGGGTAATCGGCATCACTCAGCCCCGGTCGAAGAAGAGGCCCTTGATTACCTATCATTGACACATCTCCGTTTTCCAATAGTGATGCCAAGTGGGTACTTGGGTGATTACCTATACGAAATGCCCCGTGTTCGGATCCTGATGAAGCAGGCGTGGGTGTGCAGCCCCTGGACTTTGTAAAAAAGGCGGACTTGATATCGTGATCACCAAAGTGACGCGCACACCGGGTTATGTTATTTTATGATTGTTTGTGCTGGACGGGGACTCCGTCATGAAAGTTTGGGACATGCCGTATAGATCCATCTAGTGACAGTACGACAGTAAGGGGAATCTCACAATCGGCTCCGCGCGGGGTGACTGAGGAATCAGCCTTAGATGAATTAAGTAGGAATAAACGTGTATATTTTCTCCCTTTTCTATCAATGCTACCTTTCTTCAATAGCCTTTCACTGCTAACCTCAGTAGTGCAAGTCTGACATTACACTTCAAGTCCAGTCGCTCCAGGACGTCCCCTGCCTATACACATACCCGTCTCTCTCAAACTGCGCCCCCTCGACCTCTGGGATGTACCCGAGCTCACAATGCGAGTACGAAACCCGCACTTGCTCCCTCTCGTAAAAGCTGTCGAAGCGCGGGGACAGTGCATCGTGCAGCGACTCCACGTTGCCCTGGGGGTGGAGGGCGCGCCACGGCTGGGTGCAGGTGGAGCCCTTGCAGGACTTTGTCACGAGGAGGAGGGAGTCTAGGCGGGCTACTACCTTTTCGAGTGGCAGGCCTACAAGAGTGGTGGTTGTGGAGGAAGGGCTTAGCAGGTTGTGGAGCTGGCCCGGGTCGTTCTGCTTCATGTTAGCGAAGTAGAGATTGAGAGTGTGACGGGGGCGACTCACGTTTAGATCGTACAACTCGTGTTCATTGGTGCACCAGACAGAGTAGTACAAGTTGTATTCCTTGGACACAATCCGGACGGCCTTGTATGTGTTGTTGAGAATGAAGGACTGGTTGGTGTCAAAGTACCCAAACTGGCCCTCAGAGGCTGCGATGCCCCAGAACTCGACCGTGACATGCTCGTGGCGAGTTGCCACCGCATCCTCCAGTTCATTCTCAGTCAAGGGAATGCTGAGACCGTCAAAGTCGGCGCGGGAAGGTCCCCGCGCAAGTTGGAGGATCGTCGGTGCCAGGTCAGTGTGCGTGGTGACAATCTCGGTGACCTCACCCTTGGGGACGCCGGGACCTCGGACAATGAGCGGGATGTTGATGTCCTCCTCATACCCGCACTCCTTTCCGGGCTGCAGCCGATGGTGTCCGATGTGGAAACCATTGTCGGTTGTGTAGATCACGTACGTGTCGTCCAAGATTCCGAACTCTTCTAGCTTCTCAAAGACCGAATCGACCAGCTCATCGACTGCCTGAAGAGCCCTCAGCCGACTGCGGTAAAAGTGATCGTTATACGCCACGTTCTCGGGGCTTTGCTTCGACTGCTCCGCAATCCAGTTGACACCGGACGCGACGTCCGGGTTAAAGTTTTCCGTCCGCGGGACGACGGCGTCGGGGAATAGGTGCGCGTGCCGCTCAGCAGGTATCGGTGCGCTGAAGAAGCTCCGCATGTCCTCTTCCGGGGCGCCCGTCTCGTTCAGGCGGTCGAGGACATTGTGCTGGACGTTCGAGTGTGGCGCCACTGGCGCGATGCCCAGGAAGAAGGGCTTGCCTGCTTGTACCGCATCGTCGAGGAATCCGAGGGCCTTTGTGGCGAGGATGTCGGTCGTGTACCGCCCCTCGTAGTTTACCGGTGGGTCCTGGTTGCGCTGGTAGGTGGCGTTGAGGTAGCTGTAGGTGAAGGGATCGAGGAGGAAGTCGGAGCCCGTCCAGCCGGCGGGGAAGGGGTTGTTGTAGTTGTCGATGTTGTGGGCATTGAAGAGCTTACCAGTGTAGTAGGTGTTGTAGCCGGCCTCTTGGAGGAAGACGGGGAGATAGTTTTCGTTGAGGCCCTGGGCGACAAATTTGGGGTAACCGCCTGTGTGCGAAGTCAATTGCCTGTTAAATGAGCAACATGCCATGTGGAGTATGGGATTGCTAACCATATGGCGGGGAGACATCCGTGACGTTGGTGTTGTGGGCGGCCTTTCCGGTCAGGAGAGTCACTCGAGACGGGCAGCAGATGGCCGTGGTGCAAAAATGCTTCTTGAACAGTGTTCCCTGCTCAACGATGTGCTTGTTGATGTAAGGGAGGTAATCCAGCGAGTTCATGTGCAGATCCTGGTCATCAGTCAGGATGAAGATGATGTTTGGTCGTCGGGAGTCGGCGGGCGGAACATCCTGCGAGGATTGACCGAGAGGTATCTGCGCGTCGGGCGCTTGTCCGCGGGCCAGTTGGATAAGCGTAAGGGCCGAGCTGAGGAGTAACCCCCAAGAAGCCATCGATCTCTGAAGGGCTCTCATTGCTCTCGTGGAAGATGCGAGGAATTTGCGGCAAAGCTGATGGTAGGGGGTCTTCTGAGGCTTCAGATCCTCGATAAGCGTCGGAATGTATGACTATGTATTCAAAACACCGATCCAGCCGTGCCGCAAACTGATGAGGGTTTCTGGGTGTCAGTACCGGCCGGGTTGACATTCAAGTTCTTCAACCCGACCACTTCCCCGGGACACCGCGCGGGCCGGAATCGGCGGACGCCGGTCGCTTCGGAAAGTGGGGGCCGCCGAAAAGAGACACGCCCGATGGCGTGCTTGGGAAGCGAGTGTCCCCTGGCATCTCCACCATTGGACATACCGAAACCGTCGACCACCCCGCTAATCCTCTCTTCACGCCTTTGCATATTATCCGGGGTCTGGCGTAAAACGCCATCCGCTCGGATGGTGTCATCATCGTCGTTGCAGTATACGCCGCAGTCGTCTGCAACTCGTCATCTCGGCCCCATCCACATTGGAACTGCAGGTTGTCTGCATGCATACAACTAGACTTTTTTTTTTTGCAGGGATCGTCAGCTCGATGGCGGAATAGTGGGACACCTGCGGCGTCCACCGGGCCGGCGGCTTGCCTCGGGCATGATATCAACGCCCCCTGCCGCCCACTAATCGTGATATGCAGTCAAAGCACCTCATCTGCCCCGGACGTGGCGTCAAGAGAATCCATACGCTCTCAACGTCTGATGAACGGACTTCCGAGTCATGGCCGCCACGTGGGGGGCTTGTTTACTTCTGACTTAGATACTGAATGCGGAGTTAATGGATCTCGGTGGCTCAGCGGGCAAACTATTGAATATTGATCACATTCTCACGCAGTCCTATACACGTACAATATTTGATTAGAATGGTGCGAACAGCCAGGTCGTATCCGAAACCTGCAACTACCACCCTGTGAGGTCGTTGCCGGGAGGTGGAGGCGTAGACTCCACGTCCCACAGATCTCCGCTCCCATGGGGTCGGTAGGGCTTGCTCTGGACCCGCGGACTGTGCGTCCCCAGGATGGATGACATAGAATTTCTGTCAGATAGCTGCGTGTCGGATGTCGGAGTGCAAATGTCGTGCTCGACCGGTGCCATGTGCATACCGGAATGGAAAACCGGGCTTGTCCCGTTCGAAGGTGATTAGTATCCAGTCTCCCGCCGATACTTGTACAAGTACTGCTCCCTCGAATTATGTATAGCCTTGATTGCCCTTCATACCACGAGTTAGCTACCTTCTCTGCACTACCTTCTCCGATTACGTTGTACCGGCGGCACGGTACGGTAATTTCATCGGTCAAGGATGGCTACTGTTCTTACATCCATCAAGTACACGGACTCCCCGTCTGACTCGGACGTCAAGTCCGATGGCGCGTCCATTCCCCCCCTAGGCGAGCCTTATCAGGAAAGTAAGAGGTTCTTCTGGCAAAAATCCAGCGACCATAACCTCGATGCCATCGCTACGCAGGTACGTCACCACCCATTGCTATTCGCAGCCCTCGCTCACCTTGTTTTAGCCAAGTGTTTTTGATGACCCTATTCTTGCGGAGAAGTACAAGCCGCGAAGTGACTGGTAAGTGTGTCCGTCATCTCTCCACATTTTCTTCGTCTATCTCACGCGCCTCGCAAGGGAGAACATCCATCGCTTCAACCCACTGGCACGATGGACCTGGCGCGAAGAAAGGGCCGTGGTGAGGAGGGTCGACTGGAAGATCATGATCTGGGCGTGCATCATGTTCATTGGTCTGGAGATCGACCGCGCAAATATCCAGCAGGCAGTCTCGGATAATATGCTCAACGACCTCGGCATGACAACAAATGGTAAGTGTCAAAAGATGGCTCTACTGGCATGGGAAAATTGTAGCAGGCTGACATGGTCCATGCGACTCTTAGACTTCAACCTGGGGAAAACGGTCTTTTCAGTCTCGTTCCTCGCTGCGGAGCTCCCATCTCAACTGGTCTCGAAGTGGGTTGGGCCCGACCGCTGGATCCCGGCTCAGCTTACGCTTTGGTCCGTTGTTGCCGTCTCCCAGTTCAAGTTGACGGGGCGGACCGCGTTTTTGGCGACGCGCGCACTGCTTGGTATCCTACAGGGAGGGTTCATCCCTGATGTAAGTGAAACCACATAGACGATCGCGGCATCGTACGCTCGTACTGACCGAGGCTCTAGGTCATTTTGTACCTGTCATACTTTTATAAGCACGCGGAGATGACCATCAGACTCGGCTACTTCTGGGTGGCCATGACAGCGGCCGATATCATAGCTGCAGTGGCGGGTGCTGGCCTCCTCCGTATGCGCGGCGTTCTCGGGTACGAGGGGTGGAGGTGGATGTTCCTAGTAGAGGTATGTCAAGAGTCACGCATTTTTCCTACTATAGAAAGATGCGACAAAAGGTACTGAGACCTCATAGGGTCTGATGACGCTCGTGATCGGTCTATGCTCTTTTATCCTCATGCCTGCCAGTCCTACTGAAACGGCGGGATCGCTTCGTGGAAAGAAAGGATGGTTCAACGAGAGGTAACCGCCACCAGCCACAACTCTCTCTAGAATCGATAATCAACTAACTTTGCTCGTGAAGGGAGGAGGAGATCATGGTGAACAGAGTCATTCGCGACGATCCGACCAAGAGCACAATGCACAACCGGGAGCCGATCACCCCCTATCTCCTGTTGAAGAGCATGCTTGACTACGATCTCTGGTACTTGATGACCCAACCTCATTCTCCTAGACAGCCCGATGAGTCGTGCTGACAAGATTCAGGCCAATGTACCTTCTTGGGTTCACGTTCTTGGTCTCAACTTTCCCACCTAAGATTTACCTGACGCTAACACTCCGAAACCTCGGGTTCGATGTCTTCCAAACGAACCTCCTCACTATCCCAACTCAAGTTCTCGGCAGTAAGTAGTGCCCGCTCGCACTCCTCTTTCCTCTCGACAGAGCGTTTTTCCTGCTAACACAATTGTCACTAGTGATGTCAATGATGCTCTGGGTCTGGCTAGCCGAAAGGACCAAGCAGCCGCTCGTATGGGCGTCCCTCGCGCAAGTTTGGGTTCTTCCCTTCTTGGTCTGGCTTCGGGTGGGGTATGATGGGGAATCGTCGAAGTGGACGACCTGGGTGGTTCTGACGCTCCTTCTCGCGAAGCCTATGTGTATGTGCCCGAGGGCTTCCCAGAATTGCGTATATGCTCCTGCTTCGACGTGGGACCGTAGCTGACCGTCCAATAGTGCAACCACTGCAGGTGAACCTAGTGTCACGCAACTCAAACGGAGTCCGCCTCCGCACGGTCTCCGCGGCGCTGTACAACATGACTGTGCAAGTCAGCCAGATCATCGGCGCCAACATCTACAGGGAGGACGACGCACCGCTTTACCGGAGGGGAAACTCGGTGCTCCTCGGCATCGTGTCGTGGAACCTACTGGCGTATGCTTTCGCCAAGGGGTACTACATGTGGAAGAATAAAAAGAGGGACGAGAAGTGGAAAGCCATGTCTGGGGAGGAGCAGCTGGACTATCTGGAGAAGAACCAGGATATGGGTAACAAGCGACTCGATTTTAGGTTTGCGCACTAAGCGCGTGGAGGGTGCGTGTGGAGTCTAGTTTCTCGGAGCATTAGAGTATGCACCGAAGTAAAAAAGGGACGAGCTGGTGAAACAGTGGACTGAAAAGGATTTTTGGAGGCAGTTTATTGAGAATCGCAACATCTTTTCGGTCGAAGATTAAATGGTAACTCTGCATAGACGCCGCCTTGTCTCTTTTGTCCAAAAGTCTAGTCTATAATCAGTAGAAGCTATCAACACTGGCTTGGTGGCATAGCTTCGCGGCTCATCGGGAGTAAGGATAGCCTGACCGCGTCGTCGTGTTTCATCCCATCCATAAAGCGGTCCTATGGTTATTGTAAACAGCTGACTGTAACTGCTTGGCTCTCTACGATGTAAGCCTCCCTGGTGGATGATTGGGCCTGTCTGCCTGACATTATTACGTCCCCGTCGCTGACACCTCTGCGGCTCGGTATATTACGGTCCGTGACACCATGCAGCGCCAAGAGACGTCTCCATTGGCCGGCGCACTCCTTCTCCATATCGGGCCTAGCCCCGCTCTGGGGCTGCGTAGGCCTCATCTGTGGTCAGAGACGCGATATATACCGCCGTGGAGCCTGGTGCGGAAATCAGAGCACATGAGCTGCCTCGACTGCCTTGCATCACGAGCGCCTCGTGTCCTGTTTGAGACTACTGGTGCGCCGGGGCTCGTTATAATCCATGCTAGACATAACCTGCGCGGAGTGGCGCGAAATTCTTCTTGGATGAGCATCTCTATCTTCCGTTGTGCCGTCACGAGGTTCGAAATATGGTGGGGATACCCGGTAAATCCAAAGGCTGTAACACATGTCGTCGTCGGAAGAAGGGGGTACGTATTCGCGACACTGATTCGCCATGTTTGACGGCTAACACGCCATCAGTGCGACCTCCAGCGCCCCGTGTGCGGACAATGCCGGAAGCTGAACCTCCACTGCGCGGGCTAGCTGCGAGACACCATCTGGGTGAATCTAACCACGGACACAGGTCTCATACGGCGCCCGAAGCGGTTAGTCTCCCAAACGGTGGCACTTCCCGACGCATTCGCGAGGTCTGCGTACCACGAGAAGTACCTGGGCTTGTTCTGGCAGTCGTACCTCCCCGCCGGGAGAGGATTCTCTGCGGAGTCTAGCAAGTATGTACCTGGGCTGTGGATGAATGAGATCCATAGTATGGCGCGACAGAACCATCAGAATCCGGTGAGGAGGATGCTCTTGGCTATCGCTTTGATAAGTATCGGGCGGAGGGACAATACGCCGTGGATGGTCGAGAACGGGATACAGCTGTACGGTAGCAGTCTTGCTACGCTGGAACAGAAGCTCAGGGACCCCGTAGCTCTAATGGATAACAAAAACTATGTGGCTTCTAGGTTGCTTTCCTTGTACGAGGTATGGCGTCTACCCTGCATACACACCTGAAGTCACTGCGTCTAGTACGACGCTAACGCTCTCGTGACCCCAGATTCTCCACGGACACAACCACCAGGACCGAATCAGCCAAGTCAAGAAATGGAACCTCCACCTCACAGGCGAGCGGGGGTTCCTCGAGTCACGCGGGACGGAGAGCTTTATGACTGGTTTCACCCACCAGCTATTCGTCGATGGGAGGAGCACACAGGTACGCCATCACTCTCCCACCAGGGATAGGTTTTACACATGATGACTGACCCCTCCCTTTTCGTCACAGATTGCGCTCGCATTTGGCACCGGAAAGAGCTCGTTTCTCAATGAACCGGAGTGGAGGACGATTCCGTGGCTGTACATACCAAAGACGCCAAAGGACCTTCTCGGGGACATCTTCGCGGAGCTCACGGACGTCTTTGCGGACCTCGACGCCCTGAGATCAACAGAGGATCCCGTTCTCTTCGTCATTCTGAGAGACGCTCTGGTACTGCGGTGCCAGGAATTGGAGTGGGAGTGGGCCGAGTGGGGGAGGCTCTACACGCCGGAGACATCCCCTACGGTTTCCGAGACAGCACTGGCGACGGACATCTTCATCGACCACTTCTCAGCAGTGACGGTCATGGCGGCGTATTGGAGCACCGGCGTCCTCGTGCTTGGGATGCAGGACCTCGCCAGTCTAGACGAGGACACGGACCCGTGGATGTGCTGTCGCAAACTTGCCGAGATCATCCCCACGTTTGTGAACGAGAACGCTGGCGGCTTCGGTATACACGCCACCGTCGCCGCCTCCATCATGGCGCTTCTCTATTTGGAAGAGGTTGACGGCGCCGACCTGTCTCCCGAGGCGCGCGCCATTTACGCTGCGTTTTCAAAGAGTGAGAAGGGGAGGACGTTGCAGCACTTTGTGGATAACTTCCGTAAGCGGTCCAGTGCCATGGGGATAAGGTTGTTTGCGCCGCTGCTGGTCTGAATTGTGATAGCGGTAGATGTTATTCGTTATTCCAGATAAGTTATGAGAGATGCCGTCGTGGCCGAAACGTCAGCTCAACACAAGCAATGAAAATGGCGATATTGTTGACAACCGGACCGACTTTCCCCCAACTCCGCAAGCCTCACCCGCCTCCGTGTGTTATATGTGTCTTAATATGCATCTCTTTGGGCTGGCAATGTTTCAGCGTTTACGCTGACTGGAAACTGCTAAAACATCATCAAGGTTAGGCCAATCGCATAGACACATTGTCCTTGCGCCCAGGCCAGAGCAATCAACATTATGTCAACGGTGGCACCTGGAGTTAAGCGCGCTAAAGCAGATGAAGAATGACTCCGCGCAACTGTGACAGAGTGAAAAGTACAGTGAGACAGGAAAATGAGCCTAGAGAATCATGTTCTACTTGGCCGTCGGAGCAAGGTTTTCGCGGGCATTGTCGGTGGCATCTGTGAAGTGGATGTTCTTCTCTACGGCGGCAGCCATCCGCTCGTTGTAGTCCTTGTCCTCGAAAACTGCAAAGACCTGTTAGTTTTCTGCACTGGGCGATTCTTAGGGCGAACTCCAAAAGCTTACGGAAAGCAAGCTCCTCAAGGGTGCGGCCGCTGGTCTCCGGATAGAGGGAGAAGACGACGAGGAACTCGAACGCGATCCAGCCGCAGTAGATGGCGAGATACCTCCACTTGATAGCATCAAGGGCAATAGAGTTGACGTTGGTAGAGAAGAATCCGCCGAGTTTACCAAACATCTGTTGGACACCGATACCGCGGCTCCGCTGGGCGTATGGCCAGAGCTCAACAAGGTAAGCTGTATAATATTAGGCTGTTGCTCACAGAAGCTCGAGTTTAGGTCATATGTGCGGTTGACTTACTGTAGGTGAGAGCATTGTTTCCGATATTATACGCAGGATTGTATGAGAAGTACCAGAACAAGGCGGAGATGTTTGCTGCCTGATTCGGCACCCCGGTATCCTGCGCTTTCATCAGGGCCCACATGGAGACTGTGAACCCGGTAAATACAAGGCACATGGAGCTTGCGGAAAGCATGAACATGCGGCGGCGCTTGAACCGGGCGACAACAAGGGCAATTATAGTGCCGTTGAGGAAGCCCCAGCAGGCGTTGGCGACATTAATTCGGGTCTTAGAATACTCGTCACCATAACCCATCATCTCGAAAAGGTCATTAGAGTAGTAGCTGATCAGGGTGTTGCCGGACATCTGAGTGAAGAGTCCCAGGAAGATACTGACGTAGATACGTCGGCGCATACCGGGGGTTCTGACAATTTCTAGCCAGGATTGTTTAGAAACCTCTATCTCGGTCTTGATCGTCTCCGTAATCTGAGCGATCTCAGCCTTAACGAGAAGCGAGTCTGCGTCTCCCTCGGCGTGGTATTTTATCAGGATTTCGGCCGCCTCCTCGCTCCTATCGTGAGCGATGAGGAATCGGGGCGACTCGGGAAGAAGGCTAGTGGACTAGGCATGAGTAAATGGAGTCTAGATGGTACATGTTGCTCAGATGTCTCACAAGACGGTTGTCATCTGCAGGAGAGAAGGACAGATCTGGAGGAGCGAGGGCAGACGCCAAGCCCAGTCGGTCGTGATATCGATTGTACCAATAGCGATGGTCGAGGCAAGGATCTGGCCAATAAAGTATGAAGAGTTGAAGAGGGATGTGAGAATAGGGCGTTCCTTGGGATGGCCAAGCTCTCCAATGAGTGAGGATCCGGAGATGATAGCAAAGAGAATGCCAACCCCGAGAAGCATGCGGGCGATGATATACATAGCAACTATCATGTACGTTAGTATATAATTTGAGCATGATCGGGACAGGCCGAAAGAGCCAAGCTTGTACCGTGCTGCGAGAAACCCTGGATGATGGCCCCAACGACCATGATCACAGAGCCGATCATGATAGACCACCGCCGTCCCCACCTCTGTGCTACGTATGGAGCGATGGGGATCCCGAAGATGGATCCAAGTTGGTAGCACGAGTTGACAAAGCCGAGAAGACCAGGCTCGATCTCGTATTTACCATCCTCGCCGATGCGACCGCCGCCAAAATCTAGAAATTACACGCGTCAATATCTAAAGGGCATCTGTGACAACCAGCAAGTTGTTCCGCGGTGGGGTGGAGTAGGGGCGCATGATACACTTGTGCCAGCTTTGGGAATATTGCAACGTGTTGATGAGCTGCGAGTCGAAGCCGGATGTCATTTCAACGCCCATGCAGCAGAGGAAGAGCCAGATGTACATGTAGCGGAGGTTCGGCTTCTTGTACCAGACGACCTTGTCCTCGGCGACGAGATGGGTGACGATGGGGTCACCCGCCGTGCCGACGTTCACCTTGGCCTTGTCGGTTATGCCGACCATCTTGGCCTGTCTGTTTCTTGGAGGTTGTTGAGAAAATGACCGCCTGTAACAAAATGATTTGTCGCCCGCTCGATCAATGGAACTTGGACAAAATAATTGTGCGGAGTCGAGAACCCCAAAAGTATTATCGCAACAAGGGGAGTTTAGTTGAGAAGCGGGATGAGCAAACCGAGTCCGGTCTCACAAGTGAATGGAGGGCCTAAGGGGCAGTCCCGTGTTTATCCCTGTGATTATATATGCGATTCTGAAAGTAAGAGCCAGCTTGGAAGTGCCAATTTCCTCGTCGATGTTTATATTGTTCCGCATCCTTTTCCTCGCCACTGAATGTGACGGCTAATTCCTTCCGGGGATAGATGAACGGGCCGTGAGGAACCGGGACATTAACATGTTCTCCTGCATGACCAATCCCCCCACGCCCTCCTCCATTAGCTTGAGGCGCAAAGGTGCCGACACGAGTCGAAGCCGTGAAGATTCGGTAGGGATCTGCACACGTGCAACCCTTCCATGCGGTGAGACCAATTTATCCATTTTAGAAGGATCGAGTGAATGGCAACGGGACCGGGTACCACTTAGTAGTAACACCGAGAGAGTGCCCCCGGCGGGTCCTTTGCCCGCTCAGCCGGCTCGACGAGGAGGAGTGGGCGAATCACCGGCATTCCGACTCGACCGAAAGCTACTCGACGGAGCCCGGTTCTCCAGGTTTCAATCCCCCACCGCTCGTGTTTCCTGCGCGCGCGGTCAATGTTCCAGCTCTTGAGGCACAGTTACGGGGACATGGAGCCGGATGGAGTGGCGTTGCAAATGTCAGATTGAGGCCCAACCTATGCTGACAGGAATTCAAACTCTCGAACGAAGCGTGCTAGGTCATACGTTACTTTCGAGACGTACGCGGGTTATATTAAATTTCCCGCATAAATGCCCTATCCTAGTTTGGCGATTCTGAATCCGCAACTGGGTGCGGATATGGGGGCCGCCGAAATGACTCTCTCGTACCCCTTCCTCATTCCAAACACGGTTGCAGCGCCATTCTTCCTCCCTACGTTAGAGAGTAGGGGGTTTTTTCAGACCTGCATTTGGTATTCCACATCTAGCCCAACCACAAGTGCGGTGAGCCCGGTTATCTTGCATCGCAAGGGCTTCAGCAATAATCCCGCGGCTGCCGCTAGAGCGCTATTCCTGGTTCTTATCCTTGACAAGAGGCTAGTCTCCTTTACTAACTATGCCAGGAGTACAAGAGCATACCGAATCTTGACGTTGGCGACTCTGTAGTACTTTGCAAGGATCTTTAAATGATCAGACTTAGGGGTCATGCCGTTAATGTGTATCCTTATTATACCCTAGTCGGTGCCACTCCAACACGCTAACTTTCTGCCATCAGACAAATCCTAGCTTCCGTGACATTCTGGAAAATTTCCATAACATTGCTACACTCATGGCTAAGGAGGCCAGAGAACTGGACGTCCATAAAGCATACAAGGTACATCTGATTAGGACCGAAGTAGATGACCCGTCCAGAAAGCAGCCTCTCTTCCCCAAGCCCTCATGGTCAGCAGATGATTTCTAGTGAAGAATAGTGTGGATCTTTATTAATACCGTGATGTGATAGGACAAGTTGGCATCGGCCTCTGCAGTCTGAGAGCTGTATAGTTTCGTCGTAATAAGCTGGGCGAGGGTGGAGAAAGTCATCGTGACAGCCTGACGACGCTCATCTGGCTAAAGTGACGGATGAGGTCTTGTAGATTCGCTACATCTCTAGATCTTGTTCCGGAACTCGATCTAAGAGTCTTGTTTGAGTTCCAGTGGTTGTGGTTTCCCCCAGCAATGGCTCAGGGTCGCATAGGAACCGTAACAATAGACATCGACGCGAAGCTTTAAGTCGAGGAAATCATCGGAAAGTCCTACCTACACTGAGAACGGCAGCGGGGAGTTGAGAAGTCGATGAATTGGGGCAAACAGGGTGACTTGTAATCCGATCGCCGACCCAACGCTTAGCTAGTGACATACAAGGTGTGTGCGTTGTCTGTCTGCCGATGACATGCCACTCACGCAGAGCAATTCTGTCTTTTAATTGTCAAATCTGGGGTTAGAAGCGCGACCTGAGGGATGAACTTACCAGCTGAAGAGGATACCTGTAGGAAGGGGGTATATCTTATTGATAGGTTCAGGAGATTTGGCCCCGAACTGTAAGCAGAGAAGCCCGCCAAGGGCTTGGAACTGTGGCTCAGAATCGTCCGAGAGTACAGCTTCTACCAAAGATGTGGAGATCCTTGAGACCTCGCTCTCCAGCGCCCTCTCTTCTGAACAAAAATGTTCCCCGGCTCAGCTCTAGGCTCTGATCCCACTGTCGGTGATACATCACCGCTTTTTCAATCGACCGGGAAGACTCTGGGTGTAGTAAATGAGGATAACAGTCCTTGACAAGGCGCAAACTTCGCATCCATCTTGAACAGATCTTCCCAACCCTGCAAACGTAGAATAGTGCTCTATGCAGACGCTCTTAACATTGGTGAGGGGCATTGCGGAGAACAGTTGCTGCAGATCGGTTTTTGTTTGTTGAAACTAGCATCGAAACTAACGTGTAGTTGAATAGAGGCCAAGGAGCTAAGGAAACATCGTGTGTTTGAAGGAGACGATTTGATTTGATCCCAAAAACAAGGAGAACCTTTATGCGCGGAATGAGACGGTCGGGGGGGGTGGGGGGTCATCTTGATACTACGTATATCTTGTCCCAACACACCCACCATCGGGTACCCAACACCGACCTACAGCCTGATGGCTACCACGAAGGATATTGGGAGTGGAGAGTGCCCGTCTTTTGGCTCGGTTCTAGGGGTCCCTTAGTTCTGTTCGTCAAGAGCCCTCCTCGGTCAGGTCGCCGGCAGGACGGTCAGCAGCGAGTGCGGAACGTCAGTTGTTGTCGGCAGACAGGTTCGGGCTAGCGCAACGCCCCCGCTGCGTCTCGACGACAGAACACGAGACAAGCTTTTCATATTAATACCTAGACGCTGGGTCACTGTTATCAGTTACCTGCATCTTGGGCCCCACGTTACCATTAGCTCCCAGAAACTTCACCTGCGAGGGCGACGTTAATACCGGAGCCTCGAGCTGTGTTCCGCAGCTTCAGCTGTAGTCGGAAATGTTGACTGCAGTTTAGACCCCGCTATCAAGATCAATGCCAACATCGAACGTTACGAGACTTGGGCTGCGAACGGCGCGTCCAAAGTTGGCTTCCGATAATGTGATAAGGATCTGGAATGAAATTTCCCTGGCTGCAAATGTCGGAAGGCAGAACGCCGTCACGAGCCTGCTCTCTACAGGTGTACGTTTCGTGAGACGACCCGCGTTTTACGTATGTATATATTAATTCATTTGTACTCTTACCTCCAACCTGCACATACCGTCGGCAGATCACCCATGTCGGCAGCTGGTATTCCTAGCTGAGTCTTCGCCCGTGCTAATCCACGCCTCTAGACGCCCACCAAAGAGCCCGCATGACACAGTAGCGTTAGGATACGATGAGCAGCAGTACAGTGTCGACAGGTGAAGGAAGTTTAGCCAGTAGTGAATCAACCGAGCGTGCCTCAGACCTCCACCTACATGTTGCACGCCTGTGACAAAACTTTCGCAGTGCGGCGGGAGCGTCATTGCGCATGAAGCCACGCTGAACTCCCCTACTCACATTAAATAAATACACTAGCTCATCTTCATTCATTAGACCTGACATATACCGGTTGTCCTTTCATGCTACACTTCAATTCGGCATTGATATTATGGAGGACATACGTTAGAGCTACCTCGGGGGCGACATACAAGAAACATATCACTCAAGGATTCAAGCCACAGGATAGGCCCATGTATGTATTCCAACAATTTAGATTAGCCGGCTACTAGTTTAAATGATACATTTTGTTGCTAATTGAAACTTACTAACATGCGGCTTGCTTGTTGTTACGGGGCTCTGCTGCGCCGCGGTTCCGGGATTACTGGCGCCGGTACAACATCTTGTTCTTCAATGTAATCCGAGGTTGCCATTATTGGGGGGACAGATCTGCCACATCTGAAGCCTTCTGATTTAGAGAAAAGCTGGTGTATCCAAACCATTCTGCAGCTCTGATACTACACTTTACTATGCCACGGCCGTCCTGTGCCCTACGATGATGGACACATCCAGCATTATTGGGTGCGATGAGTGCGATACGGTAGCCCTGTTCCATATCTTACGTTTGAGTTCAACATATTTACTTATACCGCCTATAATATACCATCAACACTATCCTCATCGAGAAAGGCCCCGACCAGTAAGCACACCCTTCACTTCTCCCAGTATCCGTCAACCAAGCCCCGTTCGACGGCCCCTATCTGCAAAGCAAGCACTGGAGAGAACTGCCTGGACCACTGAAGAGTGCCGCACGTGTACCAAAATCCGGGGACACCAGTGGGTCGCCACCACTACCAGAAAATGTTAGCTCTCCTCTTGTGCGATAGTATGGAGGGAGGAACGAGACATACCCCTACACGCTCTAGCTCGTCATCAAAGGACCCATACTTGGCTGCCTTCTCCCCAATCTCGTCACCCATGATTTGCTTGACCTGCACAGCCGCCGGCTCGAATCCCGTAGCAGAAACGACGATATCGGCGTCCACCTTGGACCCATCGCCGAGAACGAGACCCCCGGGGAAGTACTCCTTGACGCCCTCGCTGCACATGTGCACCTTTATGCGGCCGTCGAGAATCATGGGCGTCGCGCCCTGGTCGACGTAAAAATGCCCACCCTTGAAGAACAACGAGTCAATGAAGCTAGTACCGTCCTCGCCTCGCTTCACCGCTAGACCCGCCTTCTCCAGACCGTTGAGCATCTCCCTGTCGTGATCGAGCATCCGATGTGTCATCGAGTTTCCGAAAACGCGAGCGACGGCCGTGGGAAGAGAGGTCATGACCAGATCCGCCTCCTCGAGCGATACGCCCGGCGTTGCAAAGTTGCCGAGGTGGAAGGTCTCAATCGCCTTGGCGGAAAAGGACCAGGTCGGCTGCCGCTGGATCATCGTGACGCTCTTTGCGCCGTGGTTGACAAAGTCCTGCGCCATGTCGTGGGCGGTGGTTGCGCAGCCGATGACTGCTACCTTCTTCTTGTCCAGGTCGGGGATGTCGCTCGCCGACCTGTGCTTACTCGCATGGTAGGCCAAGCCTTTGAATGAATCCGCGCCTGAGAAGTCGGGAATAGCGGGCCCGGTGCCCACCATGCCGAGCGCCATCACGAGGTGCTTTGTGCGGATGGCCCGAGTGCTGCCGTCCTTGTTGCGGACGTGGAGCGTCCATCGCCGGGTGGTCTCGTCGTACTCGGCCTTCTCAGCCGTCGTGTTAACCTGGATCTCGATACCCATGATCCTGGCGTAGTTGCCCATCCATCTTGTGATGTGCTCCTTGTTCTGCGAGGACGGCCAGTTGCTGGGGTATTTCAGGAAGGGGAGGTGGTCGGCAAACTTGGTCGTGTGGGTCTTGACGCTTTCATAACGCTCACACCACGCGTTGCCTGCCTGCGACCCTTTTTCTACGATGAGGCAGCTGACGCCGACGTGCTTGAGATGTGCGGCGAGGCCAAGTCCGCTCTGGCCTATGAGGAAAATGGGTCAGCAAGACAAACAAAGTAAGAACAAGAACAAGACCTTTTCTCATACCTCCGCCGACAATTACAACTTGGGAATCATCATGACCATCGCCGTTTGTAACGCCGTTGGTCTTTCGAACCCCGTTGGTCTTTTGAATCCCGTTGGTGGCACCCAGTTCTGGCAGCAGTGTCGTTTGATCATGTCCGTGTAACTCCTCCAGCTGCGTCAGGACCGTCCACGCCTTCCACTCCGACGGTGTGGGGTTGACTAGCCGAACAAGCCCCTTACCGCGGCCAAATCTTGTCGTAAACGTGAAGCCAGATTGGATAAAGTGCAGACCGCTCTCCACTTCTATCATCGGTGCTAGCCCTCCGACCCTGATGGCTTTGAGTCCCCCCAACTCAGCGGTAGACTCGTTAACATAGGTGGATATGGCGGGCAGCCCACTCTTTGTGCGGAGGTCCCATGATAGGGCGACGATGTCCCGCCACCAGGACTCTTCTATAAAGAGGTCGGTGATGTCTATTCTGCCTTGTTTCTCAAGTCTCTGTT
This sequence comes from Sordariomycetes sp. B11D1, assembly GCA_025503055.1. Classification (NCBI taxonomy): domain Eukaryota; kingdom Fungi; phylum Ascomycota; class Sordariomycetes; species Sordariomycetes sp. B11D1. Next base: position 3,972 of record JAMFQS010000069.1, on the reverse strand, counting down.
GTAAGATTTCGAGCCATTTATCGACAATCCTGAGTAATTCTGCGCTATCGGGCGTATTCTCGTCGCAAAGACACGACTTGGGGAGCGGGGCGGAAGGAGGGAATTCGGACATGTCGATGTGATCATAAGCAATACAATCATAAAACACGGAATAGAACTAGGACGGTAGTATTGGAATGAAGGAAATATCACATCGGGGTGGAGTCGAGCGTTCTATTAAAGATCCGACCTTCCGACGATGTATATACCAGGGAAGCCCCTCAAGCTGACGGCAGGGCAATTGCCGGATGAGTAGGGGCGGATACATGCTTCCGTCGCTCAAACCGCTCCCGGAAAGGGGTTCCTAAGCATCTCGTAATCCAATACTACGCCGATCATGTGCCCTTGCTCTTTGATCATGATGCGGGATCAAGGGGCTACGGGTTTCCGGGGTGCTCCTTGATTGTGGGGGATCCCCTGATGTGCCCGCAATTATCCAAGCGTGTGGTAGTCCGGTGGGTATGAAAGGCGGGGTTAGGACGACGCTTTGCCGAATGTGGTTCTTGGTATAACGAGGTGGGGCCCCCCGGGGGGGGCCAACAGACATGTCTGTGCTGTTGTCCCCTGCGTTCCCTTGTAAATAATTCCCTCGGCCAGTTCCGGCAACAGAATAAGAAGGCTCTTGGTCGGATAGAGTATCGGATATGAAATCAGTTACGGCAATGGCCTAGAGCCCGCGTTGGCTACGGGCGTGATATTTAGCCCCCATGCCCTTAATCACCAACTATCGTAGAAATCGCTGGCATTTGTGGGCATCGGCAAACTTGGTCCGAATACTCCCAAGCGTCGTCTACGGCAATTATCACGTTCTCATCCCGCCGACTTCGTCACGTCACATCTTCATCCCTCCCTTGCCCACAACTTATCCACGGGCGTTATTACGGGGGCTTCTTGTCGACCAACTTCACGGGTATGATGAAGTCGGCGAAATCATATACGACGGGATCAAGCGGGTGTGGCTAGTCGTTCTATCCAGGAGATGCGTGTATTCGGGGTCGATCGCCCCGACCCTGTTCTCGCTATTGCTGGTCTTAGTCACCATGAAGTTAATCTGACCTCGATACTTGTGTACTAGGCCCTTTTTGGTTGACGGGACAAGGCTCGCTAGTCTGATCAGGGTAGTTCAGGTGGCGTACTGTCGTAGAGATATGGGTGACGTGTATATGCTCTCGGTCGTTTGCAAGCCTGCGCTAGTACAGTTACGGGTCGTAGAGTCCTAGCTTAACATGGCTGATAATGGAAATCTCAGGTGTGACCTTTGCGCGTGTTGTGTGGTGATATTGGTTTTGCGGGGTAACCGACTCGAGTTTGCTCCATGTGATTAGAGTTTTATGCATGCGGGCGGTAGACATAACCGGCATCGACTAATGGCAAGTAATAGCATGTAATGTGCATCCGATCCCGGTGCCAAGATTACCGTCAGAAGAGAAGACGCGACGTGCGGGGAGATTCAGTGCCAGTAACACAGGGGAAACCGGAGTGCGTCAAAAGACACAAACATGATATAAGTGCGTGAGGGCTTGGACGCATTGGAATGGAATGTACATAGAATCCGCTTCTTGTTTCACCGCTTCGCTCACACGCTGTCGAGGGCGGGCATCTACATGGTCTTTTACTAGCGATGGTCGGTGCAAGGGTATACCATGTCCCGTATTTCCAGTCTAAGGCGACTTGGCCTCATGAAAGGAGAAGACGATATTATCTGTGATTGCAGCGGTCTCTTACCCCGCGAAATAGAACCAATGAGAGCATAGGATGCATCCGGCAGTTGAGGGTTTCATCGGAGTATAATAGCCGGCTAGCAACCTCATGGCTTCCCCTGTCAAGTGATAAATAGCCGGCTATGTCGACAAGTCAACCCAGACACTCTCGGCCCTCTTGAAACTGGAAGCCCAGCAAGACTGCTGGTGACATCCTGAATATGCATGCCGACGAACACACCGGAAGGCGTCTGGTACAGAGGTTGGTATTCTAGGCCGCGTTTAATCACAGCGTTTGGAGGTCCAAGCTGACCGACCGTTTCTAAAGCCATGCGGCGGAAGGGGATGTGCCTGGCACGGTAAACCTTAAGGCAGCAGGTAAGCATATAACCTGACTCGTCGGGTCTGTTGTTAACCTGAAATTCGTCCAGAGGGCGATGACACCGCCTACGGCCAGGCCCTTTTCCCCATCCCGGCCGAAGATCCGAACGACCCGCTGCAATGGACCTCTTTCAAGAAGCTTGGCATTCTACTTACATGCTCGCTATACTCGTTTTTTGGAAACTCGGCACTTCTCGGGCCGTCGGTGTACATTGAGATTTTCTCCGAGGAGTTTGGCATCACTCCAAATGATGCGGGTGGCCTTATAAACTATCCCAATCTGGCGTTTGGGTTTGGTACGATGAGGAAGGACGGCGATACTCAGGGCAAGATGATGGTACTAACACGTTATCTCTAGGATCGCTTCTTTTGGTACCACTCTATCACAAAATTGGGCGCCGGCCGGTCATGCTTCTGTCTCTCGTCTGCTACTGCGCGGGGCTGATCGGAGCGTCCCAGGCGACGACTTACGCCGGACTGATGGTTGCACGGGTCGTCCACGCTCTGGGCTCGGGCGTCTGTGAAGCTTTGCCGGTGCAGCTTGTCAACGACATCTTCTTCCTCCATGAGCGCGGGACCCGTCTTGGAGTCTACACTGGTAAAGTATCCAGGGCGATTAGCATCGCAAAGAACTTGAGAAAACCTCTAACGACTTCCATAGTATGCCTCTGCCTGGGCTCGACTGGTCCGCTCTATGCCGGGTATATGCTGGCAGGAGGCTACTCATGGCGACTCTTCTTCTACGTGGAGTTCGCGTTTGGTGTAGCTCTGTTGATATCAGCATTCTTATTTGTGGAGGAAACGACGTATCACCGCAGACCCGCCCGAAGGGTGCCCTCCGATGTATCTGCCGATGATAAACCGTCCGCCGAGGGCGATGAGCACGCCCCCATGATCCCGGCACGCAAGACCTTTGCCCAGACCCTCAAGTTCTGGGGAACGTGGGAAAAGGACTCGCCTTTCTTCGTGATGATGGCCCGCTCATTCACCTACTTCCTCATCCCTCACGTCATTTGGGTCATCACTACGTATGGAATATACATCGGCCTCGGCGCGTTAACCTTCAACTTTACCTTTCCCCTGAAGATCACCTCGCCGCCCTACAACTGGTCTCAGCTCAACTCGGGCCTCATCACCATCTCGACGATAATCGGATATGGGCTTGCCTTTCCCTTTGCATCTTCCTCGGACCGCCTGGCAGCCCGCCTCACTCGCAAAAACGACGGTGTCCGGGAGGCGGAGATGAGGCTGGGCGTCATGCTCCCCGTCATGCTCCTGGCGCCTGCGGGTCTGATCCTCTACGGGTTCAGCGCGGAACGAAACCTGCACTGGGTGTGCTACTTTGTGGGGGTCGCCATGAACCAGTTCACGAGCTACTTCTTCTTCACGTTTACGCTGGCGTACGCCATGGACAGTTACAACGCCAACATTAGCGAGATGCTTATCGCGATGAACCTTGGGAAGCAGGCAATCAGCTTTGGCATGGCTATCAACCTGCTAGACTGGATTCTGCAGCACGGATATGCGGTGATGATTGCGGGCGTGTTTTGCGGGGTTGTGCTGGCGAATAACTTGTCGGTGATTTTGTTCATGGTGTTTGGGAAGAGGATCCGGAGGTTTATGCACTCGACGTTCTTGGCGCGGATGCATCAGGATAGTATCCGGGAAGCTGCCATTCACTGAACTAACTAAAATAGGACTGATGCCCGAGCTAGCAATGCCCTTTTAATGACCGATTGATCCACTTGTTCTCGTTACGTGCTGACACAGCACCTGCTGCGCGAGAGGTGGGAGTGGCTCTCGTTCCTCGACGCCATGCCCGACGTGCTCATGGGTATCATCACGGGCCTCC